>OX424530.1:2425000-3025000 GCA_949152445.1 Cerastis rubricosa
CTGGTACTCAGCTGCATCCGGTTAGACTGGAAGCCGACCCCAAGATAGTTTGGGAAAAGGCTAGGCAGATGATGAGGTATCGTAGTGCTTCCTGAAAAAGATTTTAACTTTCTGCCGTAAGATCACATCCAGATTCCGTTACTTTTGAACCTGCCTCTCAAATTTTAATGTATCTAGTTGATAGCGCCTGTCTGTAGTCTTTTCTCTTTTATTATGCGCTGTAAGCGGTTTGGCGTTCTCAGAGCCAGTCCTTGCCCTGATAAAATCGTGCAGATATATAAATAGGATCAAATCTATAACACGCTCAAGGTGTCTATGCTAATTCTTGACTGTAGCAGTAAATTACACAAGTATTTATTGCTTTGTTACCGTACCGCATCGGACAAAGATTTACACAGTGCATATCATAATTATTCTTAGCCAGCTCACTTTTAATTGGCATCGTAAATATCCTTCACAAAAAGTTCTAATTGCCCGCACTGTACTATTAATCCTTTGTCCACCTTTAAAGCAAGGAGGTAATGTGTTATCTGTGGCTGAAGTGATAATTGGTAGAAATAATCCATATAGTTTGGAAAAAAAATGAGTAATGGAAGCTTAGAAGGTTAAAATTCTTCATTAAAGCTGTCTAAAGATCAGTGATTCCAAAACCATTGCTCGCGAGAAAAGGCGCGCCTCTAACAAACGGGGACCTAAACCTGCCCACGCGTTAGACGCGGGGCTCCGAAGACACTGCCTTTAATTGCTGACAGACTTTGAACTTATTCTGACCTTAATCCCAGCCGGAGTTTATGGTGGAACATAAAAACTTAATGGAGAAACGAAAAAGCGGAATTTTTAGTGCTCCGTTGCCAACGGATAAGCTCCTAAAACCTTGAAAGTCTGCAAGCAGTTTATGTTTCGTTGTCTAAAATAGGTTTAACCAAAAAATGGTAATGTTTTTTGTTAGTAAAATGAACATATTCTCGTGAAAAATATTCCCATTTCCTTGGCCTCGCTGCGGCCTATATTCATTCATTCTCATTTGGATGCGCACTTAGGCTTCTCGCTTCCAGAAAAAAGAACAACGCTCGGCACATGTTTTACTGTTATATACAGTAGCTAGATTATAGGGCGAAAAAGTGTAGCTATTGCGGTTTTGAGACAGGGATTATTTATCCTGACTTTTGCCACAGTCCTTCTTTACACAGCCATAGTGGAATTCGGAGTAAAACCTTTTTATCTTAGTCCCGCATAACCGTTCCCACCATCAACAACACCCACTAACTCGGTAATACCATGGTACTTACATTCGCACAACCCGTACTTTTGCGCCACCTATTAATTATCCACTAATAAGACAATAGCCCATGTAACGCTGACGGGGCAGACTGGATCCAATTACGATTTCATAGCGAAATCCACGCTGACGCACATACACTTACGTCATTGGCTGGAAATACTAGATTGACTTTTTCTAGTGCCTGCTCTTTTTTCGCCACTTGTGCAAAAAAATATATCTATTGTTGTATTATATATCTCCGTGAAGGAATGGTCATCGGAGACTATTCCCTTGTGTTACTGTCGCTGTATGCTAATGCGATCGATTCCGTTCTGTCCCCTGTCTCTGTCGGTCCCTCGGTTATCGCCTAACCGCTTTTTGTATCACAGAAAGGGTTGGAATGGTCCCATCCGCCCAAAAATCGCTTTGTCCCCGAGTAGCGAGTAGTTAACGTGATAAAGAGGTTGTTTTATATTGAAAGTGGTATCATTTGTTAATACTTCAAAGTTTGTGTTAGAGACTATCGAACATGGATAGTAAGCTAAGAAACTAACAAATCTTTTATGCTTTAAAATATTAAGAGAAAAGATAAAACTCTACTACTACTACATTTCACAAAAGTTATAACGGAGCATGTAAGAAGGAAATTCGATAGCTTGAAGCCTAGGAACATCTACTCACCACATAATTGTACCTAAAACGCCGTCACCTATAATCGTAAGACTACACGGTAGCTCATAGTTGTGGCAATAGCAGCAACATTGTGTACGAGTATATTCAAGCTAGTGGTTAACAGCCCGGCAACCATTGAAGCTAGCTTCGCATAGCAGCTTGTGGGTTGCACTGTGGCTGAACACAAGACAAGCAATCATCATCATTGGATATTGTGTTACAGAATTGTTATAAGGATATACACGTATTGGTCTATTATTGTGTGGTATGTCGTCTCCTAGGATACCTATACGAATATCGACAAGTACAAGATGACAAAAGCCTTTGTAAAGACAGCCTTGGTATGAATTCTATACAGTTTTGTATGCTAGGGTGGTTATATTGAATACTGTAGGATACTTGAGAATAGGTTTAACTATGACGTAGGAACCAATGATATACGCCCACAAGAGAATCCCAAACAGATGGAAATAAACCGCTACCTACATGCCATCCTGTTATGACGAAAATGCTAAGTTTATCGCTCCCTATCTTTTTATACATTGCTTATATTGGACTTTGGACGTTTTACTACTCTGATCGAACCAATGAAGTCAAGTGTTTGAAGTAGCTAAAATCTTTAACAAATATGATCTCATAGCCAGTAATACCTACTAGTGCATACGAAATACAAACTGACTGAAATGCTATAATGGGACTGAATGCTACCAGCAAAACAGAAATTACTAATTGTCGTATGGAGGTTTACCAGTAGTGCAGCAACAATAAGAGATTATGACATACGTATAACGCTTTGTAGACGGAGCTAGACGGAAGGGATTGCACTTCCAAGGAAATGCTCCCACGTTATAATACACCCGCCATATTGTATACTCATATAAACTTATAGCAGACCAATAAATACCAAATGACGTCGAAACGGAATCTATTCGACGAATAGTGATCGTAAATGTCAGAAAGACCTACATAGTTGCATCTATTTCAGTGAGATAGATGCTGCAGATAGATCGGTAGTCGAAATAGATGCACTTCGTCGGGTAGCTGTGATGACTGTCGTTAGGATTCATTATACGATTGTTTCGTTAGATGAATCGTCTACTTCATCAAAATCTTGGGTCAAGGATGTAATTGCTGAGACAGATGCCATGAGCAACATTTAAGTTTAGAGTGTAGAAATAATTGAAACTAATATAATTATGTTTTGGCTGGGGTTTGAACGAAACTTTGAATATTTGTGTTGGTTTTATTACTGGCATTGTGATATTTGCCATCGAAAGGCTAAGAAGTCAGTATGTAAATAAAAACCGAATTTTAAGGTAACGATAAGAGCTCTTGGGCCAATATAAGCTCAAGTTTCAACCAAGATAGGTTAACTCTCGCAGTTACGAGTTTCCCAAGACAAAAAAGTACTCCGGCTCTCGCAGACGAAGTTTTCACGTAGCAGTCTAAATAGCGTAGTATTTGGATCGTGTGTGTAGAAAGAGAAGGGGGTAGTGGTGTCTCTCTCTGTCCCAGAGGCGCACTTGACCGATGAGTAATGTCGCGTAGTGGCGGGACTACGACGAGCGCCAAGGGACCAGACGGTGGTGGTGCAAGCTATAGGAGCAGCGGGATATGGGAATTTTTATTATTCAGAAGCTTGGTACTGACGCAGTAGTCTTAAAATAGACTAAAAACACCACTAAGAAAGTGTAGATCATGCAACAGTTCCATTGAACTTCAATAATGATTCCCAGTATAACCTACAATATCTCAGCCTCATGTGTTACTCAACCAAAGACTTAAATAAATTCGGCAATGGATTTCTTCGTTTCACGTTACGAAATTTTCTCTCTATCCTTTTTAAATTAATCTTTCCGCTTTGCGCTTACATCTTGCTTGTTACCGCCAGTCGTGAAGAAAACTGGCGAAATGATTGCGGTGCTTAAGACGCGTCGCGGTGATGTGTCGCCTCGGTAATTGTCGTGCCGCAGCGGGACAGCCCTTTGCGAAGCGGGGAAATGACGATACTGCAAATGAGAGGGCTTAAAAATTCAAACAGCTGAATGTGTAAGATTGCTTAAGAAAACAACCAGGCTGTCGGGTCCCTTGGCATGGATTCAAGTAAACTAGGTGCTTACTCCACATAAGATTTGTAAAATTTACGGATTACTAGTTTGGAAAATTCGTAATCTTCTAATGATCTTTCCTCTATCACATCTATTATACCATTGTTGAACGATAGGAGCTAAGAAGTGTTTACCTTCCGTGAGTCATCATTAGCCAACTCAATTCAAATTAGGTTTAAATAAAACAAGTTGGAATTCTTGATAGTTAAACTTAACAAATTGTGTTCGGTAGTAACAGTTCCCAACTTAAGTAAATGAAAAGGTTTACCAAACAATGATTCTATTTAAGTCCAGAGCCCACTGTACCAGGACCCCATACACCCAGACTAGTGCAGTAGTGCCCATAGTTACCGCGCGGTCATAAAGCAAAGCGACGCGCCGGCGCCCGCGCTTAAAAAACAAATAAAACGTTAAATAGCTCTAATGTGTGGGTAATTCGATTCGCCACATGTGCTCCTCTCTATTATGGAGTCCTGGTTTTGTTGCGGCAGTAACGATGGGAATTATATGTGCTGGAAGTACACACGTATGCACGGGCATCTTGGTTTTATTTGACTGTTAAGTCTGCCTGTGTTTGGGCGTTTACGGCAGATTTGTACTTTTCTTTGGGATATGGATCCTATAATATCTTTTGAAAATCTGACTAAATAACAGTGAAAAGAGTTATCTAATTGAATACAATACTTAGGACCTTTAAAATATATTTACACTTCTCTAACATCAAATAAACATCTCGAAACCGATAAAATAATATTCATATTTTTTGCAATAGTCACAACATCGCGATCCTAATTTTCAATTTCTTCTGTTTCAGGTAAACATCGTGATTTTCATTAATCCGGACATACTTTAAACTCTCGTAAGTCACACTACACCTAAAACTCTAATTCTCCATTTGGGGGAGGCTGTAATGAGATTTTCGTCTCCCCTTCAAAATTGTACCGAGTTAATAAGCTCTGAGCTATGCTTTTTGGCGAGGTTCCTGATCCACTTTTTGCTCCAGGCATCAGATTAGATTATGTAGTACTGACTAAAACAACTGCTGTACAAGTATGTATGATAGGTGCGATCGTAATTTCTGCTAAATTGACAGCCGCTTTTTGGGTGCTGATAATGACTAAAACAACAAAATTCATATTTTCAAAACCCGCAAATGGTCCTTGCAAAATTATTGTTTGAGTTAAGCAGTCATGCAACTTTTCGCACCCCCGATCGGCGAGTTCAACGGTGCATTGCGTATTGGTGACTCGCTGCTTTCGGGCAAAAGTTTTTGTTCTTTCGTTCTCTTGCTCAAATGCTCTAGAATATGAGAATTGCACGTATTCTTAACGTTACTTCTGATTGCGGTTGCTACAAGTATCATGTCTTCAAAGGCCCGTAGTTTAATGTGCGGTTGACGTAAGTCTGTCAAGCGTTAGTCATGGATGGGAACGCTTGGCATTCTGTTAGCAGCTCCGGTTTATGGCATCGTGACGGCGACCACCTATGGCCCTTCTTAGGCAGCACACGTAGCTTTGAATTGAAGTTATAGTTGTGTGGGATTTCCTCTAGGAGTTCCGTAGGTGAGAATATTTATGAGATTTATGGATAATGAGCATATTTCTAGAAGAAAAAACTTGATATAAAGGCGCTCGGAATCATCGGATGTATTCGCCTCATCCTTAGTAAATGAGGAAAACTGAACAGTACAGTGCGCAATTTGTTGCGATACAATTTGTAACAACCACTTGTGTCTGTACAACATCGAATCATGGTTTGTTACATTACAGAAGAATGCAACGGTAAGGGAGAACAGCACCATAAGTGAGAAGTTCCTTTTTCTTTGTTAATCGGATTATCTTTCCTTAATTAACAAAACGACGAAGCAAACCTTGGCCAAAACACTGAAATTGTCTATAGATTCCTAAATATCGTTGCTTTTTCACTTAACAAATAGTAGTTTCCTTCTCCAGCCAAAACAAATCAGCTTGAAAAATACAAATTTCCCAATTTATCGGCAACAATGAGTGTTACATTAGTCACAAAAACTACAATGTTACACTAATGGACCGAAATAGCAAAGAATCGACTCAGTGGCACCGAGTGCACCTAACTACAAGTGAATCACGCGCGACCGATACGGGAAACGTAGCGTACTAGTTACTAGTAATTGACTGGTTTCTTTAAATGTCACTGCTTAAGTATTCCCTTGAAAAAAGTTTAGTTCTGGTAAAATTGCAGTCACGCTTGTGATCCTCTTGGAAAATACTTCGTATCGGTCTTAAGGTGGCCATACACGCAACGATACTCAGGTTTTCAGTTGCGTGCAGCTAATCTTTCGTATGACCAGGTTGTATTTCACTGATGATGATATCTGATTGTAACTTTGTAAGCAAGTCTTTACATGATCCCAGTACTTAAACTTTACATAAAATATTCCTTAATCTGAGAGCGCAATTCGAAAACTATAATAAGTAATTACTTGCGGCGAGCCATTAATTTTGTCAGTGTTTCGGAAACTATATTGAAGTACCAGAGTTTTCTACTTCATCATCCCTAAAACATCAAATTTAAATAATTCACTCGTTAAAAGTATTTGTGACAATGTTTAAAACACCACTATAAGAAGCGTCTGCACACAAATAGTCCCCAACTACGGCGCTTCTAAACTTTTAATTGCAATTACAGTGTAGCGCGATAGATCAGTCTGAGTCGGACCCTTCGTTATATTCCTCCCTCCCACTACTTCATATGTCTATAATTCATATATCATCTCACTTATGATCTCCTGATGAGATAAACGGAGCGCCACGAACTGTGAAACCATTTAGTTTGTATCATCATCCTGTGCGTGTTAGTCGCTGATTAAAAGTTTGTCTCGTTTGTAAAGTCTGTCTAGTCTGATGACAGGCTTTCACAGAGCATTGAAAACATGTCTAACCTGCCCATTACTCACAGTTTTCCTTTAATCAACTTCTTCTACTTGTGTTGCATGACACGTATCGAGACATTCCTTGTTCTTATCCTCCATAATCGTTAAGTGATGATTATTCATCATATCAATTACAATGTCGTCGACGTTCTTTTTGCGCGCCAATCCGCCATTTTCTTTTCGTATTGTCATTCGTTCGAAATCGTTTGTAATCAAAGTAATCTCATGCATGGATTCGGTTAGCATGTTACAATGTATTATTTCGTGTAGTAAAGCTAGAAATTATTCCAATTAGAGTGCCTGTATTTTTATAGCAACAAGTCCGAGCGAGCCTGGTTTCCGGTTGTATGAGGTAAATGCAAATGCGGCAACTGAGCAACTGAGTCGCCTCGGGCAACGGGTGCGGAGCTACGATTGCAACTTTGTAGTTGCGGTCACTTGCGACTAAGGTTCCGTTGAAACTCACTAGGCATAGTCCTTTGTGATGCTACAGACTTTTGAAGCCGCAATGAGTTCTGCAGTGTTGTTTTTGGTCATTATTGCTAGGTGAGGATTTTATTTCATGGTGTTTTTAAACAAACTTCGAATGCAAGGAGGTTGTAACATTGACTGCATCTTTTGATACCCCAATATTCTTGTATTTTTCAACAGTATGTAGTTGATTCTCAGGCGGTAACTTTATTAAAGTTTTGGTCTTGAATTTCTTGATTGAAATCATGCAACTTACGAGTATTCTTGAAATCAGTTATTAAAATTTATACGTTATCTTTATATTTTCCGTGCAAACGTTACTGCTTACAGCGTAGGTGTAGTCTAACCTTAGCCTCAGCACAAACAAACAACTGGCAGCCTACACCTTCTAATCTGCTGTCACGATAATCGTGACACTGCATTCGTTAGATAAATTGCCAGCTCTATGTGCATCGCTAACCTTATTACAGAGTATTTGTGACTTGATTGTCGAAGTTTGTTCCTTAGTCCATCTGATGATGCTACTGACGATAAAATCGAATGATGTTCGGTGCAACGGGAGAGTTCCATGCAGAACGATACGACGAGGATAAGATATTAAAAAGCCATTGCGAAGAAGGCTGGCGACTGACCTTTCCCCAGATACAACAACAATAGGTTAATAAAAAAAGCTTTAGCGGCCTTCTTTGAGCTAAAGCGATTTGCCTGTTATTTGATAGACTTCAAACTGAAAACTTCACGCGAGCTCATTTGCCGGAAAAGCTAAAGTCCCAAGTGTCCAGTGTACACGAAGCCTATTCCTTTTAGACAGGTGTTCCTTTTGTAAGTATTAGTGTACAACGTTGTAAACGCACGCTGCTCGTTATTAATTGATACTTTATCAAGTTTAATCGGATGCTTGATATTTGAGCCTGAGCAGCCGATGGGGGTATAAGCCCGCAGGTGGGGAATGGCTAAGCACACAACGACCAGTAATTTTTGACTTCTATAATTCTACCATTACAATTTGATATCCTGGTGTAATTAAAGAAAGCAAAAACAGACAATCTTAACTGATCTCAGACTTTTTTTGCAAATATTATATTTTACTTAGAACTTGTAGTTACATGTATATTGTTAATTGCGTTTCAGTATTTTTCGGACGAAAATTTTACAATGTAGTTTTTAATTAGTGCTTCTGCTTTGGTATTGTGGTTAAATATAGCTTTTCACATTATATCATGTTTGTATTTTAAAAGTTTTAGTATTAGTTTAATTGAATTCATTTTTCTATTCTTATGCTTTTTTATATAGTGGCATAGACGTATCGTCTTTTAAATTGCGTGAAAGGGGTTTCGTTTAACATGTAGTTAAGAAAATAACTATAAATACTAAATGCGTCATCGGGTACTCTGAGGTATATTTGCTCAACTTTGTCACTGAAGTCATAGGTACATAAAAAAATAATTAAACAGACCCTCAGTAACCACAAATCGTAAGTCACCGTGCCTTATGCAAGCTGGCATTTACTGCTTCTCCGAAGATATTAATTAGCAGTAAATATTAATTTAATGTTCTAACAATCACGTTTTGCTATAATAATGTAGGTTTCAGTCATTTACACGAATACATTTTGTACAGAAAAAAATGAGAAACTCTGTGTTTTCATACAAATGCCAGTTTAGTTCTGGTTGGACTGGAAGCTGACTGCATAGCTGTAAGTACTAGGAGTCCATATTTTAGTGCAGGAATTATAAAGCACGTAGTCCGTACAATGGGCAGCGCTGAACAGCGGTGGCCTGGGGCGAGTACATTACCATAAAAAATGCACCCACCATCGATCTTGTAGCCCGACCCCGCTGTTTTCAACTTTTGTGCAAACCCACGCAATTTTTTATTGCCCCTACTGTCGTGTCGTTTCGGGAAATGGTTTCATTTTCATATTTTGTCAATAAAATTGAGAATTTCTGATCATGAAATGAAATGGAAGGAAATTGGTTTAATGGTTTTATTTGAGTCTTTAGACAAAATGGCGTCTATAAAATAGTACAAGATCATTTTTGGTTCACTTTAAAAAACCGAAGCAACTTACACCCAAGGGTCACCTTCCCTGCCCCACCTTCAAAAATATTCCAACGCCCAAATTAATATTACCAGGCGATAAGGAATTCGGTAGAGATTCCTGACGATCCTCACTTATCATTGACCGAGAGTACTCGAGTCAAATATGTGGAGTGTCAACATTGGGCAGTCGTAGGACATCGAGTGACGTTCGATGCCAGCGTCAGTCAATAGACGAGTTAACAGCTTGCTGCGAGCGGCCCTTTGATCTGCACTTAATCAACACGCTTCACTGTTTAGTAGATAGTTTGTTTGGTTAGGTATAGCTATTGTGTTTTGGAAGATATCCATGATTCATTCAGACATCAACAGTCAGCTAGACTTCATTTTCATTGATCAATAAATCCTTTGCAATAAAATTTATTTTTGTCTGCGTGTACACGGATAAAAAGTATCCTATGTAAATTAGGGGTTATAATCTATCTGCGTGCTTTTTATCCGAATCCGTTCAGCAGATTGGCGTCATTGACTATCAAACATACAAAGTTTTACATTTATAGTACATTAGTAGAATATTCGCTCACCATAAATTATCCTGTAAATGGCATATTTCAAAGGCATATTTCAAACCACGGTCGAGAGTAGACGTGTTCACATAACTCCTACAATTTACCTACCTTTAAAAGTAACAACAGTAATTTCACCGACGACATTTAGTCTAAGGATCACCTTACTGCGAATCTATCATTTAACGCCAAACAAACATACCGGAGTGGATAAAAACAAAAGAAACAGCTGCGCGCAACGGTAACATCGAAGACGGCTCGAGTCATCTAGCAGCTCATCGCGGCCTCGCCCCACCTTCCGACTAGTCAGCGGTGCCCAACCTAACGGTATGAATTCCACTTTTAAAAAATGCAAAAGATGTGTAGATTTAGTCTCGGATGGCGCCCTCTGTTCGAGTTGTCGCCAGATTTTTCATTTCCATTGTGTTGGCCTTGCTGAGGTCGGCTGGAGGAGATTGGGATCTGACAGACAGGGAGCTTGGATTTGCCCGGAATGCAAAAATACCTCACAACTTAACTCCCCAAGAACCCAAATACCGGAGAAACCGAATACGCAAGATGACCCTTCTATTAACGTTTCATCACTTCAGAAGATCGAAGCAATACTGCAGACTTTAATTAAGTTACCCGAACAAGTTGAGCAATTGCGTTCCGATCTAAACAACTTGGCGTCCGGCATAAGAACACAACTGATTGACGAGTTCAATACACGATTCGAGCAAATTGAAGCGAAATTAGAAATTGTCGAGACCTTTAAGAAGGAGCGTAATTCCTGGACAAGTAAACTTAATAAACATGAAGAACGCTTGTCTAGTCTAGAAAAAACTATTAAGGACAAAGACGAGATAATTAAAGAACTGCAAATCAAAGCAAGTGTCTTAGAAAGAGAGTACAACCGCAGCCAACAGCAGAACCGATTCCTTAACATCGAAATAGTAGGGATACCGGAAAAACCTGATGAAGATCTGCCACAGTTGTTGCTTAAAATAGCCACCTCTATCAACGCCAACATCACCGGGGAAGATATTGAATTTATAACGCGAGTTCAGCCGCTGCAATCCCAAGCAGGTAAACCTAAGCGAATTATTGCCAAATTGAGGAACAGACACGCTAAAGATTCTATCATTGCCAACTTTCGTAAAATCAATAAATCCAAAGGCATCACTTCCCACGATCTAGGTTTCGAAGGCAATTCCACAAAAGTGTTTATAAACGAGCATCTCACGATAGCCAATAAAATCCTGCTTAATAACTGCCGGAAACGTGCCAAGGAACTAGACATCAAATTCGTGTGGGTAAAAAACTGCTCAGTATACATGCGCTGCCACGAAAAATCACCATCTGCAGCAATCACCTCGGAAGAAGATTTAGAGAAGTTCATAGTTTTAAAGTAATTTGCATGTTTTTCTTAAATACGCCAATTCTTTTTGTTATTTCTATTGTAAAAATAACCACTTTCATAATGTTTAACACACTACACTTACTCACTACTCATAATATACACTCATTCATCAATAAACACAATCATACCCAAGCACAAAACAATTCAAGTAAAACACTGGCACTCATAGCGGTCCCTGCGTTGAGAACCACTGGCTCGCATATTACTCACTACTTATCGTTGGTCCACGACAACTCGCGACACATACATTCTAGCAAATTATTTTCTAAGTACCCGCGCTCATCTAATTATTTATTTTTTCTTCAAAATTCGTATTATTCCGTTCAGCTACTTGTCTCGCTTTAATCACGACATGAAAAAGTTAAACATTTATTATCAGAATACGCGCGGACTTAGGACTAAACTACCTTTGTTTTATCGTAATATCGAATCGCAGGACTTTGATATTATATTTATTACGGAAAGTTGGCTGTGCGACGGAATACTGGACACAGAAATATGCGACGATCGTTATGACGTATTTAGATACGATCGCCCTAGCGGTAAGAAAGGCGGCGGTGTCATGATCCTTATTAAACGTGGTTACTCTGCCACCGTGAGGTCAGACATTCACACTGGATGCGCGGAATGTATTTGGGTCACGATTAGGAACAACGTTTTTACGGAGTCATCGCAGAAAGGCGACCTACATTTGGCCGCAGTCTACATACCCCCCAACAACGCTTCCCAAATGATGCTAACCAACTTTAAAGACTCACTCCTTCAATCCTATAATTTGAACCCAAAGGATATGTTTTTAATAGTAGGCGATTTTAACTTACCCTTTATAACATGGTCTGCGGACGGATACAGTTGGAAATCTAAAAGTAATTCCAATTTGTCCGAGGTCACCACTGAATTTCTTAACTGTTTAGATTTTATGAACATGTCCCAGTACAATCTTAAACCAAACTGCTGTGACAATATTCTCGACCTTGTCATCTCTAATAAATCTTTAGAGTGCACCTTAAGCGAGATATCGCTTGTGGACATAGACAAATATCACGTCCCACTGGAACTTTGCATTGAGAATTGTTGTTTTAAACCTATTCGCTCTCAACCTAGAATTATAAAAAAGTTCTATAAGGCTGATTACGGAAAAATTAATTCGGAACTCATTAACATTGACTGGAATAATCGTTTCGAACAATGTAGTGTCGAGGAGTGCGTTGACATCCTTTACGTAATATTAAAATCACTTATAGAATCACACGTTCCAACAGTAAAGGTATCAGGGCGATTCCGATACCCTAAGTGGTACCCTACATCATTAATAAATGCTATTAAAGAAAAATTCAAAGCACATAAGAGATGGAAAAAATTCAAATACCAAACAGACTATGATGAATTTGCCTTGTTAAGATCTCGGGTAAAATTTCTCCAAGAAGAATCTTACGCTAAGTATACTGCCAGATGTGAGGAACAATTAATAAAATCACCTAAAGAATTTTGGAAGTACGTGAATAATAAAAGGAAATCTTCTGGATACCCTCGCAAGATGATATATCACGGGGTAACGTACTCGAACGGTGAGGATATTTGCAATGCATTTAATAAATTTTTTCAAAGTGTTTTTAGTCCTACTAGCAGTAATAGTCGAATGCGTTGCGATGATACCCCTCTGTCAACCGTTACCCACTCCATTGTCATCACTCCCGAATTACTAAAAAACGTTTTTAGATTATTAGACAGCAAGAAAGGAGGTGGCACTGATGGGCTTCCAACAGTTTTTATAAAAAAATGCGAATTAGGTTTAACTCCTCCACTTAAGATCATCTTTCAGCGATCTCTCGACGAGGGCACGTTCCCGCGACAATGGCGCGAGGCTCAAATTGTACCAATTCATAAAAAAGGTTCCAAGCGGGATGTAACTAATTACCGAGGTGTATCGCTATTAAACAACTTTGGGAAGATGCTGGAGAAAATTGTTTATGATCATATTTACGCTGCAACTAAGCATTGTATACCCTCTTCCCAACACGGCTTCGTTAAATCTCGTACAGTCAATACCAATCTTCTTGAGCTTACCAACTATGTTGTTACTGGTATGAATGACGGTGGCCAGGTGGACGTAATATACACAGATTTCGAGAAAGCGTTTGACCGGGTAGATTTCTGTATTCTGACCGAAAAACTTAAAGCAGTAGGTATTAAGGGGAACTTGTTAAGATGGATAGTCTCGTACCTCAGAAATCGGCGGCAAGCTGTAGTTATAGGTAGTTACCGATCGGACTATGTGGACGTTACTTCAGGGGTGCCCCAGGGCTCACTTATATCCCCCTTGCTCTATAATATTTATTTATTTGATATAACTCAATGTTTCCTTCATTCGGAACATCTTCTTTATGCCGACGACAAAAAAATATTCATGAAAATAAATAACCCTAATGACTGTCAATTGATCCAATCCGACTTAGATAGACTTAGTGATTACTATGCGTTAAACAATATTACCGTAAATACAAAAAAATGCCAAATAATAACCTTTTCTAGGAAACGTAACAACATTATCTACAGTTACAGTATTAGTGACGATATTATTCCGCGAGCTTCACAGGTCAGGGATTTGGGTGTGATTCTGGACGAAAAATTTACGTTCGAGGCTCATATTGATCACATCACCAGTAAAGCATACAAGTCACTAGGATTCGTTATACGTAACAGCCAGCAGTTTAATAGCCCACTATGCCTAAAAACTTTATACTACTGTTATGTAAGGAGCGTACTAGAATCTGCAAGCGTTATATGGAGACCCTTTTATAAGAAATATGTTGATCTAATCGAATCCATCCAGCGTAAATTTATTAAGCATCTAAATTATAAAACCAAAGCTAACATCCCAAATTACCCGGACTCTTGTCGATATCATAAGTTAAATACTCTGGAAGAGAGACGGCAGTTAAATGACATGATGTTATTATATGACATACTTAATAATAAATTCGATTGTCCACAATTGATCGGCAAAATATATTTTAACGTCCCACTCAGACGTACCAGACATACCACTCTGTTGGCAGTTCCTAATGGCTCCACTAATTATATGAAGATGTCGCCTTTCTTGCGGCTACCTGCATTATATAATGACAAGTTCTCAACACTGGACCCCTTTAACACCACACGGAACCGAATTAAAAAAGAGATTATCGCAATTCTGGATCAAGCGAGGGATAATCAGTTACGCCACTAGTGCCTGTTTGTCAAAATTATATAGACATACCTACACACATTATCACACACATTTACAGACACCAACACTGTACAGATACCCGCACGCACACATGAACTTTTAATGTAAATTAAGTCAAGTCACTCTCTGCTTTAAGTATTTCTGTGTACTTCGTAATTGGCGTAATGTCCTGTGTAATAATTTCTATGTTTATGTACTGTCAGCTGTGAAGTTACCTTTCATAAATAAATAAATAAATAAATAATCTATCTAGCTTCAACAGATCACTAATTGAGAGGCACCGGTATAAGAATTACTTTCAGACTAATTAGTCCAGAGGTACTAGGAGGTAAGAATTATGGGGAAATAGCTAAATCACTGGAAAGTTCCAGTCACGCGAGCCGCGGAATCTAGGTTTTACCGGTAGGTACTACCTACAAATAACCGAGCGGTTACCCTTGTCGAGTCAGCCGTTCATAAACAACTGATTAGGATAGGAAATTAGGTATTCTTAATAACTGCGTGTTAATGGTTTTTAAGTACGTCCTCTCCTGTTGTTGTTGTCGGTTTGAATTAGGTAGTAACCTTTCTACCTTATGGTGCATGTCATCACCGTTTCAGCCCAGAATCACCCACTGTTGGGTATAGGCCTCCCCTTTCTTCTGCCTTACTTCTCGGTCCTGTGCGTCCCTCGTCCAATTGTTTCCCGCGGCTTTGATTATATCAACATCTCAACGCGCTTTTGGACGGCCTTACTGGCTTTTTTTTAACGCTACGCAAATAATTTTGTTAAAAATTATTTGCGTAACGTTTGGTGTAAATTAAAACATCTATAGTGCTCCTATTCTTATATTATATCCTTTTGAAACATTTTACAAAAAACTTCTATCATTTTATAATTACTAAATTTCTAATGAACAATACCACAGTATCGAATAAACCCACATTATGATAAGGCACAGTTCTCATAGGGAACGCGCGTTTATCGCAGTTATCAAGTGACGACGGTTCCCAGAAACGCCTACCTACGGGCCAGGTAGCACCCTAAGTCTCACAAAAAATATTAGGGATGTGCGTCGCGTGTCGAAGGTGTCGATATGTCGCCCACAATACCTTATTTATAGTTCTTAATTCTGGTTATAAATAAAACAACGTGCCCGATTGTTACTTCTGTGCAAGTCAGACAGTAGATAGTAGTAGTAGATGAAATATTTTTTCGTAAAAAATCGCCTTAACTCCAGACGACAATGTTATTTTCTTAAAATCTGTACCTATTGCCTACAGATTTTTGTTACAAGTTTTCGCGGTTTTGTAACTGATTTTAAAGCACAAACTCTAAGCGCATAGAGTAAAAAAAATATCCTAAAACTCATCTAACAAACTTGACATTTAATTCAGTAGGTAGTAATAGCCAGAAGACCAGTGATCACATATTTCGCAAAACCTGTTTCAATTCAACCGGTTACCCAGTCTTACAGGTATGGCGATGTAAAAATGTTGAATGATAGTAGCAAGTTCAGTTTTTGCATACTCTCAACTCACCTTGGTTCGTCGTAAATCAGATCATTTTTTATACAGTTATCGATAATTAAATCGATATGTCTACTGATGCGTTTATAAATGACAGTTTTTAAAACTCGATGTTATTGGAAAATGATGGCAGTCTTTTAGCCTGTGCTTTTGGAATTGTAGCTTCGAAGGCTTGATAACAACATTATGCGACAATACTAAAACTTACTACAATAGTAGAAATACATAAATACATAGAATTATTGTATTTCTGACATTCGATTCGTTTATAGTTGAAGTGCAGTTTACTTTATGAATTCCTTATGATGCATAAGCAAGTAATGCATAATATCGATAGTGAATTTAAGCATTTACCAAATATTTGATGTTAAAAAATGTAACAAACCATCATAGTTTTCTTTAGATGCTGGATTGCGGATTGGTTCGAAACCAAATGAAACTCATTGTTAAACCTAACATGGCTCATACAACAGACTATCAATACGTTCCTACACAGTACACACAGCATTGCCTAATTCTAGTGGTACTATCCTATAATTTTTGTTGAACAAGTATACTCTATCTATTCCTAAAATCCTAGTTACACACATCACTAGTTCGCTATTCTCACTTCCCACCGTCACGAAAGGTTTTTTCTGTCGCCCGAATAATAAGTATTGAATATTTTTTATGAAGGACTAGGACGGCAGCGTTATCGGCCGGTCCTATCCTAACGCGATGCATATGAATTTGAATTAAGTTTTTAGTTGAATTTTTGGACGCATGCCGAACGGAGTTTGTGTATTGATGACCACAGCTTCTTTATCATCGATGTTTATGTTCATCTTTTATAAAATTCTGTACTCTATTCGTTCTGTATGGTGTCGGACGTTAAGAATAGCACCATCCCATATCTTCCCGTGGGTGTCGTAAGAGGCGACTAAGGGACTTGCCAGAGAATGGGCAGCAGCGTTTTTCTGTGCTTTTTGCAACAACCATACTGCGATCGCCAACCCGTCTGCCAAGCGTGGCGATTATGGCAAAACCCCCCTTATGAGCGCAATACAGAAATGGCCCCTAGTACCCGGCAGCCCGTCTACCCTCGACTATGGTAGCGGTCGAGGTTACGGCGTGGCAAGGGGTGCGAAGAATCTCCGGAAGGGATCCGGCTGCCTATACCGACGACTTGACCTGGCAACATATAACACGCGGACACTCCGGACCGACGAGAAGATAACGGAACTCGAGGAGGAATTGAGCAGGTTGCGATGGAGTATTGTAGGATTATCTGAAGTCCGAAGAGAGGGGGAGGACACGATGATCCTGAAATCCGGCAACCTACTCTATTTCCGAGAGGGTGACCGGCAGTCCCAGGGTGGTGTTGGGTTTATCGTCCACAAGTCCCTTGTGAATAACGTGGTGAAGATCGAGAGTGTGTCGACCAGGGTGGCGTACCTGATACTCAGAATATCCTCAAGATATTCGCTGAAGGTCATACAGGTCTACGCCCCGACCTCGGCACACCCCGACGACGAAGTGGAAACCATGTATGAGGATATCTCCAAAGCCATGCATGGTTCCAAAACTCACTTTACATGAAATAATTATTAATTACATGAAACCTCACTTTCATCCCGCTCCAAAAGCAATAAATGAAAACAATTTAACTCGTTTCCGCTATCTAGATGCCGGCTGACGATCAGACAGAATTGTATTGGAATAAACCCGACCAGCCACACAATATAATGAATAATGACACGGGACAGACAGATTGCTTCATTAGCTGGCCGACGCGACGCTACACGACGCATTAAAAATCGTTAATACTCGGGACGAAGGGATACGGTAGAGGTTAAACATTGATGAAAAAGGAAAGGGAGATGAATGTGGTTCGTGTAATTAGGGCTTTCGAGAGATATTTTGTAAGGATGTAATGAAGAAAGGCAGTTGAATTGAATGTGGAACAACTACTGCAGCAGTTTTGATGCATTCACGAGTACCATAGTTCATAATAAACTCATTTTATAAGTACCTACAGTAGTTCTGTGGAAACATAGCTATTCTGTAGGGTTCAGTCATTGTCTCACTTCTCAAAACACTGAATAATAAACTTCCGTAGAACAAGCTGAAAATAATAGCATAAAATTCTGAATATGTTTCGATACTACGCGAACATTTTTAAATTGTCGCCTTTATGGGACTAATTGAATATAATGCGTTTACGAATTCTTTGCTTATTAATGTTCTTATTGTTGTGTATCAATAAATAAAATGGATTATGGATTGAATCCTTATTGAATCCTTGATTGGATTTGCTACCGCAAAGGGTATTTCGGTTGTCTCCCGCTTTTGCTGATTTAATTTATTTACTATCAGATTTGTTTGATTATTTTTCGAAGTTATGATAGGTGTTTATTTATTTTTTTTATTTGAGATTTATAATTTCGAACGAGTAACAAATATATACAATTTCATAATCACATATTGGATACTCAACATCCGCAAGTAGAAAATAAGTTTTTTACTTCCTGATAATATGTACCTAACCTTATTAAGGAAAACCTTACACCTAACGTTATATATATTCACGCCATGGCATGTAATTCTTCTAAATAACTTTGAATTGAAAGCAAGTTTGGTATGAAAGGAACCAGCGGTTTCAGTGGGCAGTAACTGCGCTCGATGAGTTAAAATTATTTGAAAAAACTTGTACAAATAACGTTACCAAGGTATATTTCTAATAGTTTTAATTCGTTGGAAGTTCAAAACGCAACTGCACTAATTGCCGAGCCAAGCGCGTGAGTTAATGCGGGGCGGAGTTTCAGAAGGCAACGTTCTTAGACCCCTAAGTTCTAACTTCTTTGAGTTTCCTATATTGTTTTAAATTGAATTTCAGCTATCTTTATGTAACTGGGTAGATTAAACTAACTTTAAAGTAATTTGGACAAGAATCCTGGTTGACCATAGAAATTCTAATGATATAGTTTTTTATCGTTTTTGTAAAAATGATCCAAATCCGTACAAATCCGAATACAGTTTTAACGTTAAGATACTAATGGCCAAAATGATAACATGTTACTATGCTGAGTAGTCCCAGAAAATGATATCCAGACCAGCAGCAAATACCTAAGGCGTAACAAACAACACATAATAAAGTGCCATATCGGCAAACGGCAAAGGGGAGTGGAGAGCCCCCACCAGATATAATTACGTGAGCGAGTACCAGGGTGGCATGGGTGCGCAGTAGTAGGCAGGCAGCGTCTGGCAGGAAACCCTAAATAAACACACAATTATGTATAATCCCACTCCACTCTCACTGCGCTGAAAAACTACGCGGCGGAGGTGGTACCGTTTGCACACAAACTCTTGTTTTTATTTCCTCTCTTAAAAAAGTGTAATTGTAATTTACGAGTTCAAAGAGGTTTCAGTGAAATTAATTTAATGGTAAAAAATATCAAGTTTTTGACAGGTATTAAAACCTTTAAAAAACTTGACATTTTTTGTCCAATGAGAGAGAGAGACTTTATTATTTTAATCATCTTAAATCGGGATATTTTTTGATGAAATAACTATTCTAACTTGGGTTTAATAAACCAATAGTACTAAACTGACCGACTTTAATAGCAGAAGCAATAGGTATAGTTTTCAACGATATGGTAACTACATATTTTAACAAAACTTTCAATTCTATCGAGAATTATTGAATCGTAAATCTTCTTGCTACGTTTATGATTCCCACAAGAAGTCTCATAATTAATCGATTGTAAGTAATAGTTTCCAATAACTGCTTAGAGGGTGGCATTAAGTCAGCATTTGTACCACTCTTGTACTAGAATGAAGTTTAAACAAATAATAAGTGTCTTAGCATACATTTTATATGCAAAACAGGATACAATTATTATTTATTTTTGATATAGCTTATACTCTGCTCTATTATAACTTGTTGGAAAAATTAAAACTGCTATAAAGGTTGTTCCATATTATCTTAACCCTATAAATTGAAGGTTAACTTGACCAAAGTTAACCTTCAATTTCAAAAATCAAAACCATTACTTGAAATATTAAATCTTAATCGTCTGCAGCGTTGTTTTCAACGCTTGAAAATGTAAATATTATCATTAAAAAGAACAAATTAATAAATTGAAACATCAAAGCAAACTTAATCTGCTGTCCGTACCCCCAGTAGCGTAGGTAGGTATTCGAATTATAGCGTAGCGAGGGACTTTCGCTCGTGTCTCGCCGGTGCTTAGCTATACCCAGTACTAGGCTCACAGATAGATATAAAGGTGTATGTACTTGGTCTCTAGTAGTGTATGAGGCAGACGTTTTGTGTGCCTAGTTAGAGCCTACTGAAATTTAAGGAAATGAGTTGTCGACTACAAAATAAATCAAAACATGGCGGAACAATGTGAGATTTTAATTAATCAATGAGAAAATCTAAGGCCAGTTAACTTTTAATGAATAACTTTACAGTTGATTATAGTAAACTACATATATAATAAGCTTAAAAAAAATACTCTAATGTGTAGTTTTTCTAGGAACAGAAGCATCAAACGGAACGAATTCCTGAGCAATGGTAATGATGATAGATGCGATGTTCACGAGTTAGTAGATACATAGTAAAATATTACCACCAACGTAAATATGAGCATTGAAGCCCTCATAATTATTATGTTTCATGATAAAGTTTCCATGAATAGCTTTTCATTAACCATTGAAATCCGATTCAGTATGGAGTAACTCACTCAGCAACGGAACTTTCTGCTTTGTTTTATTTATATGCTTGCAAGTTGATAGTTTCGTTTATATCTACGTATTCTATAGTACCTACACATGATAAGGGAGTAGGAATAAATGGAGCGCTAACTCTTGGGTTGATGTTGACACTCTGTCAACTTTACAAAACCAGTGCATGCTTATAATCCACTATGACAACCGACAGTCGACCAAGGATGATAAATACTAGATTTTGTACTTCTGCATACTTGAAGGAAGGCTTAGTATGGATGGTTATTTTTATTAGCTACAACACAAAATGCATGCTATCATACCTATACTGTTACCTGTGTCACATCTTTAAACCATAGCATAGACTGAAATGGCTTCCATTACCAGTCGCACGTATTCATCTCACTATACAAATAGATTAATGATCGCACTCCCAATTATTTTGTTATTATTTGTTCCTAAATTCTGATATACGGTTGTGGAGGTCAGATAGTCACTCCATGTAAAATACTGTTGTTCAGCTGCATCCAAGACTAGAAGCCGACCAACAAACTTGACAAAAGACTAGGCAGATGATGATTCTGTTCAACGTTTGCAATTTGTTTCTTAGCACTCCATTTGGTAAACTTCATGGCCACTAGTGGAAATTCATGGTATGTTCGTGATATGAGAGGCGCGTTCTCGAGTGTCACGCGTTTGACTCACTTAATAATATATTATATTGCGATTGCGATACGTAGGTAGGCAGTACTATCACCGCAGGGCTGTCCGGTCGCTGGGAAACATTTATGGCCGTTATCAATAGGGCTGCGAGGCTGCGATTACCAAGAGTACTTGAAGACGTGAAGAGCTCGTAGCTAAAGAAAATTCAGCTGCATCCGGTAAGACTGGAAGCCATCTCCAATAAAGTTGAGAAAAATCTAGGCAGATGATACTTTATTATTACTACTTAAATATGTGACAGAGAGAAAAACAAAATTGAGATAAAGACGAAAGAATGATGATAAGAATGATCAGTTCTGGAAACATAAAACAGAATAAAATCAATAAATTAAAAACTTCATGAATGCATGATGCATAGCAATAAAAAACCATCATAACAAACAAATAAAAACAGTATCTTCTAAGCGACAACCATAAAAAGCAGGAACGAAAAACACCCAAGAAGAAACAGCTCCTTATCTATCAGTTTATTTAAATTGTTTTAACGTTACTGTACTAATAAATAAATACATAATCATAACAGCACGTGGCAGCCCTGCTGATACCCGTTATCACCAGTTCCGGGAAAGCGATAAATAAATATTATTGTTACTCATATATAACCGACGCGTATGTACCCGTGAAATAATAAATAACGTACATTGTTTGTTCCTATTAGTTATTTTTGTAATAACTGGAACGGTTCCATGCATATTCGCGCGAAAATACAAACAAAGCCAGCAAAATAGTTTAAATATGGAATGCTAGCGTTTGTCTATTGAAACAGTTATCTAAACATTTTTTTTAATACAGTTGCTCAAAAAGTGGCGTATTGCAGGGACGTATAGCGTTCGGGATGTGAGCTATTACACACTCGAGCTTTTTCTTTACCTTGTCCGAACTCGTGCGTTCTCTTTCCCAACTGTCAAAATAATGTCTATTAAAAAGAAAAAAAACCAACCACGGAGTTTTTACTAAAAAAAAATCATAGAAGTTTTTATGATTCATGCAAATATTTCTAAAAAGAAGCTACTAATTTGTTTCAATATTAGATTTAATGGCTTGATTCAATGAGTTAGGTTAGGTTTCATTTCATTTTCATTTCAATCAATCAAAATCAATCAATTAAAAAAAATCTACTGAAGACTTGGCTGTATATAGTTCCCTTTGCCTACCCAGAATGGGTAAAGAAAACAAAAAAAAACTCTGCTTTATAATATAAGCAGAGTTTTTTTTTTTGTTTTAAAAAAATTTTTTGTTATGGAACATTTTTGGAAAATGGCGCCAACCGTAAAAGAATATTATTATTTTACGGTTGGCGCCATTTTCCAAAAATTGTCTTTATTAAATTGCTTCATTTTTTCGCAACTGTATTAAAAATAGTTGTTCAGTACACGTGCGGAACCGTCATTGCAACTTGTTCCGACTGTCAACCCTCACCTTCGGCTGTGCCTCGGCTCGTGTAGACATTTGTCGGAACTCTTTGCAATGACAGGCTTTCCGAACTCGTAATGAAAAATACTATTTTATTGCTTTACTGGCACTTCAGCCAATTTCAATTCATACAAAAAATAAATAAATTCAATCTATTTATTTCAGCATGCATGCATTCATTTGTTACATTAACAAATGAATGCATGCATGCTGAAATAAATAGATTGAATTTATTTATTTAAAAAAGATAACGAAGACACATTAAGTTATCTGTGTGCTCACTTTTCATCTAATTATCTGAGTACTATAACTACAGTAAGGAAATCAATTTTATTTTGACAAACGTAAAAGGCTGCTAGGCTAAAATGAAATTGGGCGAGTCAGGTCAGCCGCATGCACGATGACCACTGGGCAAAACTCTCCACACGATGGGCGAATCCAGCTCATGGAAGGAATTGGGGGAGGATACCTTTGTCCAGGAGTGAGACTGCCCAAGCTAAAAAAAAACTCTCATGTCTTCACAGTTCCTTCTTATCCTAATACATTTTATCGTTACTGCGACCACCACCATCTTGCCTATTCAATCTCGATACTTCAAGTTTTTCTTCCATATCACTTGCTAAAGTTTGTCTATCAACTTTCATATACTTAGAACTACCTCAAACTTCGCTTGAAAGGTCTGAGGTAGTCTCTAAGAAGCTATATTGGTCCTAAATCCTTGAGTATTACTCTCTTTTATAAATGTCGTGTCGTCTCTCAAAGACTTTGAATGTCTGATTCTAGGTATAAGTCTAGGGATTTGTGCTATCTTTAGAAAGATTTCCTGCTTTCATCTGGCTTTCTAAAGGTGTTTTTTGTACATCCTGCTTCAGTGTGATTTAGTTAATTATAGTGGTTATTTTCATCACTTGCCATATTTAGCTAGGCAGTCTATTTTTAACCAGTGACGCAAAGAATGGAGGGCTTTAGGTTCAACTTCTGTATATTGTGTACTAGATAGCTTGTCCATCTGTAAACATTAAAACCCAAGTGTTAAAAAATCATGATTTCTTCCATTATAACAACAGGCTGTTCAACTTGCTATTTTGACAGATTCTATAACCATTGTTTTGCCAATATCAATCAATAAATGAATGATAAGACAACTATGATTTTGCCTTTTCAATTTTATCATCATTTCAGCCGAAAGACATCCACTGCTGGCCAAAGCCACATTGACATAAGGGGGGGTTTTGTCATAATCTCCACGCTTGGCAGGCAGGTTGGCGATCGCAGTACGGTTGTTACAAAAGCACAGAGAACGCTGCTGCCTATTCTCTGGCAAGTCCCTTAGTCGCCTCTTACGACACCCACGCGAAGATATGGGATGGTGCTATTCTTTACGTCCGACACCATACAGAACAAATGGTAGTTCAATTTTATAAGTTTAATAAAAGTTTTTGCTCTTTAGAAATCATCTAAATGTTCTACTATAGCTTCAACCTACACCACTCTTTTAAAGTTAAGCCATACTTTACAAGTATTTGTAAAGTTGCTGACTAGGTATGTTGACTTAAACTTGGTTTGGCTGAGTCACGCTCATAAATTCCGTTAATGTTGAACTGTAACTTTTCTCCTCGAGTGCAGTTAAAATGTTTGCGGTGCCAGACAATGGGAACTTGCGATGACTGGTTCGAATCTGCTGATACCTGTGGCGAAGGAAGAATTTGAAGATTGTTTGCTTCTCTTTCGTCATCTGTAACATCGTTATTGAAAGCATCTGTAGTGTTAAGTGGATCTTTACTTAAATGTATTTGCATTAAGTTCATTTCTTTATTTCATGTCAGTTTACGCTGTTTCATTCTTATTGCAGTCCTGATGTATCATTTTCATAGTCTCTTTGTCTTCTTCATCAAATCTTTCCATCGTAGGCCGAAAACATTATGTTAAGCTCATATATACCATCCTTTTTATGGAAGGCTAGCTACCTTACCTATCCTGAATGCAGAAAGATATTAAAATTATCTCTTTCTGTCATTCATATGAAACTTTCCAAGTGAAAACTAAGGGTTCACGTGAACCGACCAATTTATTATTTTTTCTTGTCACGGCTAGGCGGCTTAGTGATAAGTGTTCCTGAGCTATTTTTGTGGCTTCCTGCAAAACAGTAAACAATATAGCAAAACTCAGAAACAAACGCAAAGTGCAACCGCGTGTAAAAGCGAGTATAACAATGACGAGCCACCCCGGCTATAATCAAGTAATTATGTTTAATTGACGCTAAGCAAAGTGTGAATTAACCAATTGAGGTTAAACGGCGTTACAATTGGGTGTCAGCCTGTGATGATGACTACAGAGTTCCGATACGACTTCATGTGTACTTACTAACGTATATCATGCATGATTGATCAGTCCCTGCAGTTAGGTTGGTGTTATAGGTGGGACTTTTGATCATATTCGTTCAAAGCCCAATTGGAAAGACACTGAGAGTGTAGTAAATAGCTGTCTAACTTAGCTGCAATTACTGAAATACAACACGTTTACTGAACGTTTCCTGTAACTGTAACTTACTACTATAAAAAATAAAGGCTATTGCCAGAAACGAAAAAAAATATGGGTTTATTATTTACTCTCTAACGATTTATTGCCTTTATCGAACGTAGGTGTCACAGAGTCACTAGTCGTGTTTTATTTATTATTACTTACTGACAATACCACAACCCGGTAATATCAGGATATCATAAACTAGGTGGTGGCCGTAAACAGTGGAGTTTGACTAAAGATAACACTGAGCGATGCCGCTGGACGTCTAGCACGAATCATCTTTAGAATCCGCGACAAACTTGGAAAAATAAATAGTCAGAAAAGACGAATATGGGCGTGAACCAATACAAATTAAAAAAAAAATAATTAAGCTCATACCGATCTTACCATAAGATCTTATTAAAATGACCGCAAGAAATTGGACAGCAATGACACAAAACCGCCAAAACTGGTGAGATTAGGAAGAGACTGATATTCACACGAACTAGCTGAACATCCTCGAGAAATCGAAACTTTGTTCTTCAGTTTTTTTGGTAATGTTGTAGTTTTTGCGTTCTCCTGAGGGAAAAGACGTATATTTATATACGTATGTATGTAATAATAATTCCTTTAATTCAGTTATTGAAGTATAATTTAGTGACTCCTCACTAAATCAAAATCTTGCTTCACCCTCCACTAAAATCATCGTCATTCCAGTCTTGAATTGACTGTGTCCAATACAGTTTTACTTCATATTTTGTTGTCTTTTGTCAGAAACGAAATCACGATGTTTCTAAGTACTTATAAGAAATAAACAAATAAATTATCTGCGCTTGGACAGGGGTGCCACAGGGGTCGGACTAGGGCCCGTAGGGTCGCGTAGCAACCCCGGAGAGACAATTTGTGTTGCCGAATTAATCGATTTTCTGTATTATGATTTTAGTAAAAGCTTTTATGAGTTTCATGCAGCCCTGGTGTTTATGTCGCTGTGTATTGTTGATTACGAATAGATTGGAAATAAATTGTATCAAATGGACAAACAAAACATTCAGTTGATGTGTGAACGACGATTTATTTTATCTGATCTTTTGCTGGTTTGCTTTTATAACAGAGAGTGTAGCGTAGTAAAGTCTGTACCTACAAACCTCCTATAAAGCGCATCTCGGCAAAATGCTTGCGTGGTCTCTAAAGTAAAGTTAAAAGTTTGTTCCATGCGCTTGCCGTATCTCCTCTATTTCCTTCTATTCTATTCTTCTTTCTATTTCCTTTATTTCTATATTTGATAGATTATAGATAAATCATTTATTCAGTGCACACAAAAGACAGCACAACACTCAGAAGCACAATTAATATGATACAGATTATTATAGAAAATACCTATGTAAAAATAAGATGCCAATATACAAAAAGAGAAAACAACAAATTAAAAAAACAGTAATAGTAACACCATGACGTACTTCAAAGAAAAAGAAAGAAAAAAGTGAACAATACGTATAGCAAAACTATAATAAAAAATTATGAGTATACAAGGTGCGGTGTGCGTCTCAACTCTCAAGGTTGCATCAAATGGGAGTCCAGCTTAGCATGTGTCAGGCCTGCACCTAACGCTTTGATTTGAGAGCTAACAAACTTATACTTAATGGCCTAATTGCGCTTACTCCGACCGAAGATCTCTAACTTAAGGACACTGGGAAACTTAACCTATTTCAGATCATGTAAAAAGTCAAGTTAACAACAAAGAATAGAACATCATATTTAAAGATATTATAAAGCACACACGGATTCTAAAATCGACATCCAAAATGTAACTATTCGTTGCATATGCAGATGAATTCAACGGTTTAACAATTTGGTCCAGTCATTTAGGTGGTACGTGACAAAATACATGCATACATAAGCCCTATCTACATAAATACATACCACCCAACGTGTAACGCACTAAAAGGCTTATAAACAACATTCATTCATACATAACTTAAACCTCGTCAAGTTACATAATGGTAAACCCAAAGTTATTTTAGCATAATCAGTGTACAATGTTCCTACTATTGGGACTCAGGCCCAGGCTCTTGGTACCAGGGGCCCAGTGCGTGATGGTGGATGTCGCGAGTCTTCGTTTTTTTTGGTTATGAGACATGTTTCTTCACGATGTTTTCCTTCACCGTTTTGAGAGGAGCATAGAAAAGTTTGTTTACGTAGATGGAAATAGAAAAACATTTCCAATTTTTGCAGCTGTCCAAGCATTTTCCCTTTGCTGCCAAAGAGATGCTTTCGTTATTGCGAATTGCGGTGAGGACTTATCATTTCCATGCTGGTCGAAAAAAGAAGGAAAAACATTCAGAAAACAGTAGTTGCAGGCTGTCTACGTCACGTTTTTGTTTATTTTTCTGCTCATCGTAGGACCTGCAAATAAGTTGACGTAATATGTCGTTGCGAATTTTTCCTTCCATGTCTTTATAATTTTTGTTGGCCCACTATGTTCCCCTAGTAATAAAGGCCACATTCCCGGGATATCGTCCGCGTAGCTTGCATTTAATTAAAATGAGTTCGCTTTATGTCAGTCCCTCGGCAAGAGTGCAATGGAACCGCATTTTTATTTCGAGACTACTACTCGAGTTCTGATTTTTGCACAACTTTGCCTACGGTTTCTGTCATTTCCTTGTGTTTCCTGTAATTTCCGCAATTAATTCAAACTGCCCTCCCTACTTTTAGTCAGGAATTATGTGGAAATTAAAGGAATTATTGACTCATTCACATAGGTTTTTAAAAGTACATTGTTACCACAGGGGTGAAAGTAACTTACTTAGTCCCGGGCGCCAATAGTTCGAGGGACTGAATAAGTCTTTAACTCGAGGTAAACACTGTGCTTTTCATTACGAATACAAGGAAAGTAAAAATAAAAACATGAATTAGTTAAAGAAAAAATTAATACATTTTATTTCGGATTGCCGCTTTCCCACCTATTTTGTTTATTTTTCTGTGGCCAGCCAGCATTCAGCCATTATTTTTCATTTTCATCATTGATAAAATGGTAAATATTTTGCCCAACTCTATGTTATTTTAAAGAAATTGTTGAAAATTATAATAAAGTTATCTAAAAAATATATATTCTTTAATCAATAATTAACTTTAAGTTATTTCAATTTTACATCGTGGCTGCAAAGAAAGTTGGAACATGGTTCAATAAAAATGTCAAAATAGAACTAGTTTTTTTTTTTAATTTGACATCTGTCAGCTGAAAGCGATTCTCCCTAGGGATGAAAAGTATTACTTTCACCCGCTCCTCAGGCAACTTCAGACCTACTTTCAGAGTATGAGTAATGAAAAGACTATTTTCATAGTCAACGGACATCGTATTAAAAGATTGTGCCTATAGTGTTGCCCATACTACATACTCGTATAAGATCAAATTAAAAGTAAAATATCCTTATTCCACCTACCACGACGCTAATAAATCAAGTTCAAATTCATACTAGCAACACTGCTTACGACTAATCCAATACTTGTCTTATTCTGAGTGAAGAGAATTCTTTGTCGTCGAAGAATAGGCATTTGAACATTTACGAGGCACTCAGACCTGAAGTGCAAGAAAGACCTCACACATTTGCATCCGCTCACATCTTTACATCTACTGGCCTCCTGGTCACTGTTTATTAGAAGCTATTGTCTGTACCATTGTCTCAATGCATAAACATGAATTTACGATAGACGTACCAAACATTTTTATAGCCAGTTTTGTTAAATTAATTTGTCTTGCGAGTCTCCTTGAGGTATGAATGGACCACCTGGAAAGGCCAGTGTTGAGTTGCAAATAAATTTCTTTGATGGAGAGATGATTAGCAGAATCCACGCGCAAGCAACCTTTCTCGAATTTCGTATCGTGCATACTGACTTGACACCGATCGAAAGAAATAAACTGAAGACCACTCCTCTCTAGAGATCTTTCAGATAATTTCAAAGCTCCCTTCGTATATTTGGTTTAGATTGTTTGTTTTCACAATAATCGCGTTGCCCTTCATATCATTCATTAGTACACACGCGATAATATCTCACGATCGATCGCGTGAGATCTTGCGATAATTATAATTGATCATGCGATACCGTATACGCTGAGCTGTCCAAATTATAACTAGATTGTTTGAAGATTTAGCTGTTGATAGCAAGATTTTTGCTTCCAATATTCAGAAATAATAATAGGTTTCTTTAATGTTCCCTGAACTTTCCCTCGATGTTGTCCGTAGCACCAAGCGATCAATCAAGTACCCCGTCAGTATCTTAGTTAGTAGTAGTAGTGTAGTTAGTATCTTAAGATCCCGTCATGGTCAATGTTTGGATTCTAATCGCGTCTATAAATGAAACTCCCGAATTAATATTTAAATCGCTTTTTAGGAGGAACCTTAGCCTTTCACTCTTCTAGGTCAGGAAATTAGAAAATACCTGTAGGAATATTCCCAAGGAGGATCTCTTTGTGATTCAGTTCGCTCACGCGATTGGTATAAAGGCAAGCTTTTAAAATTACTTCACTGATCTGTTAAGCCGAGGACCCTCACAGTTGTCGAATAAGTTGTTCTTTTATCTAAACTAATATTATAAAGAGGAAAAATTTGAATGTTTGCATTGAATAGGCTCCGAAACTTCTGGTCCGATTTGAAAAATTCTTTCAGTGTTAGATAGCCCATTTATCGAGGAAGCTTATAGGCTATATATCATCACGCTACGACCAATAGGAGTGGAACAACAATGAAAAATGTTGCGAAAACGGGGAAAATGTGACGCAAACGAAGTTGCGCCGGACAGCTAGTCATAAATAGGAAGCTTAGGTTAGTAGTTGGTATAAGTAGGAACATGCAGGAGTACTAGAATTTATTTGAAATTGAGACAGAACGCAATAAGGCCGGAAATTAAATGAATTAATGAAACTCTTATCTAAGAAACGCATAGAAGCTTATCAGAATCAAAGCAAGACACTAGAAACTCCCAATTCTGGCACAAAAACAAGCTAACGCAAGTTTTCAGGCGCGAAGTGTTGCAAAATCTCGTCCAATCGTGACAGATCTACGAATGAAATGCGCACACAGCCCTAAAGAAAGACACGAACACTTAAATTAGCTTCACGAACTATTCTAAAATGGTATTCTAATGCCGCTTCGGGAACCGCGCCGGTATTCCAGGAAGGTCCTAATACCAGGCTTTTATGAGATGCCCTTAACTTTTCAAATGGGTTAACATAATTTATTCCCTGCATCTCTCACTGTTTAATAGGACACCAGTTTTTGTTACTGTTTTTTTTTTTTGCTTTATGTTCTCTCTCGTCGAACCGTCCCGGGCCGGTTCGTCTGTTAAACGAAGGACGTCCGTGTTTTTCTTATTTCACAATTTCGAATGATTAGTTCTTTTGATCCGTTTTTTGTTAGGTTCGCGAGTTAACAATCGTTTTTTTTTCTTAATTGAACCTTGTGGAGTTTATTAGCGTTTTTTGAAAAACGGGAAGAGGTACGTTTTGAACGTTAATGGATTGCGATTTTCTGGATGAAACTGAACAGAACAGAAGATTTGAATGTATTTGCTTGCTTGAAGAGGTTTTTGCGATCAAGAATCTTATTGACTTTCTCATACAGTTTTCTTTATAAAACGCTGAAATTCAAAACACACATTCGCTAAGACACTCTGAAAAACAGTTTTAGAAATGAGCATGCATTTACTAGATTAATCTAAATCCTGCAATATTTCAATGTCTCTGTAATGTCAAGAACAACATAGGTAATTACGGTATTCCATAATTTCGCGCAACTTTATGAGATCGTGACATAGCTACAGTGGGCGGCTCGGAGAACTGCCATAGTACATCTTAGGAATATCCACTTAATATGATAATTAGTGGAAGTATGTTACAACAACATAATTGTAATATTTCATACAAACACCGTTAACCTTCCCGTCCGTAGTATCTAAGAGAACGTGGAGTATTTAGTAAATGGAGAGCTAGTGTTTCTGGAGAATAAAAAAACATAAGTACGATTAATTTAAGTCTTGTCTTAACTAAGAAAAACAAACATATAACGAAATTAATTTTCAGTTGGAAATCACAATTCTAATTGGTATACTTAGCTATTCTAAACCCGAACATTTCAACAAATTTTGTAGTCGAAACTGTTCTCATAATTGTTTTTTTTTTTTTGTAAAATTGTTTTTTGAATTTCGGAAAGCTAGGAAAATTCGCAATGCGGTTTCCGCGGTTGCTGCAAACGCCATAATTAAGCGATATCCGTTAGTCACATTAGTCAGGAGTGGTCTGTCTGTTACCCGCGTAATTTATCTCTCCATTCGCTTCCTACTCTGTGCCGGCGTAGTTTTGTTCCGCTAGCCAAGTCTCTGCTTATTAAATGATAATTTAATTGCTTTCAAACTACTCACAATGTATTACTTTGTTTTGAAGAAGAATGTTAAGAGAAACACCTCCCATTATCGCTTAACGAGCGACTGTGTAAAATTGAGCGGAAAATGCTAAATTATTTACGTTTTTTTGTTCAGCTTATTTTATTTGGAAAGAATTCTGTAAATATTACTTACGCTGTTTTGATTTTGGTATAGTTACAAAATTATTATAGTCACACAGTATCATTTAGGTTAGGCAAATCAAACCTAAGAGTAGATTTCTAATAATTTCGTATAACGGGGAAGATAGACGATACGGCAGACGTAAACCTAAGCTCAAAACGTTTCTACTAAATCCTGCGGACGAAGAGCCATGACAGGCTTACAGCCTACTGGCAAGGCAATTAGTCTAACCTAACAAATGCTACAAACCTACGAGAATACTAAGCTTATTGCATCTAAGTATTTACACATACCTGCTACTAAATAACATTCTATTATTTATACCTACTACGTTGTGGATTTAGCGAAACGCTTTTGGTAAATCCACGATGTTTATTACCCCTGATTCAAATTTCATCAATGAATTGAAATTCGTAAATAATGTGTTCGGTTGACAATCAGCTCCTTCTTCTGAGCTCCTAGTCCGTCTGACTCGAAATTCAGCAAAAAAACTCACTGCGCCTTTACACTTTCTATTCACCGTTCACGCAGCGTCAATATTGTCCGATATCTGTGACGTCAGTCGATCATTGACCGACCTCGCCAAATTGCTACCTCCTATAGTTACTGTTGTTCTGGTGCATCATGCTCCGATGGTTATGGCGACGACCAAACCAAAACATGAGGTCATTTATTGCATTTATTCTCGAACTCTTTTACCCGCCGGTTTGCCCTATGTTTGTAATATTTACTGTTGTATGTATTTGTATGAGTATTGACATTATTTTCAAGGAAAAAATTACCTTTCCTGTTTAATTTACCAACCGTGTATTATTTAGTTAGCATCATCAAAACAAAGTAACATTCTGACAAATAAAATAAAAATATCGGTGTATTATAAAAACTACTATAATTTTAGAATAGATACATAGATATTAATTAGATAGTGCATATAATTTAACGTTGTGCGTAAATAATAAGTTGCTAACAGCAGCACAGCAATAAATATTATCAAAGTAAAACCAAATTGTTTGGAAAATAATTATGACATTCGAACTTCTTGCGCACCTCCAAATTGATTCTTTAGATTTGAAAGTGAATGAAGATTCGGTGTACCAAGGCAACAGCTATCAAAAGAGTATCGTTACTTAATTCTCAATGTATTCTTTCTTGGCGCTCAATGATGATTCACTGTTTTATTAGGCATTTTAGTTTGTTTACAATTTATCAAGTTATTGTTACAGCAGCGTGTTAATTAAATATGTGAGTGATTGAATAGAATCCTATTTTCGTATTAGGATATTGATAATTTGAATTAAATTTGTTTGTATATCTCACCTATTTAATCAAAAACGTGTGACCATGGAGTTTCTTGTCGGTTATTCTGCATAGGAAACGAACAACCCGAACCGTGCACGTTTTGTCGACGTTTGTAGGCCTATTTAAAATAAAATAACCTCAGTTTAAATAATTACAAGATTGCGTAACAAAGGTTGCGTCGTTTTGCAAACAATGTATAATGTAATTTCTTACAGTAAAGTTTTACAGTCCAGTTAATAATTTTACCCTTTTTATAGGCCTACATGTAATATTTGCTATGGACATGTAATAACGTGGTGGTATGTTCACAGGTGCTGAGGTGGTTCAACACGAGAGGCGATGCTGGGCGGGGCGGCGGGGGGCGCCCGCTCCCGCCCGCCCACTGATCTCCAGCAAGGTATGCCAGCCTAGTACTTTCGGCACTGGATCTCGAACAATTTTATGTAACACTTAAAATAATAGGTCTTTCTTTACCTATGAAATTGCCGTATTGCAGTACAGACTTTTTCAAACAAAAAAAAGTTTTGATTGGCTATGAGTTCTAAATTCAAATTAATTTTGTTTTAAAAATATGACATTCTATTTACAAAATCAGTCTTTTGTTTATTGATTAGCGTTGTATTTTCATTACATTTCAACATTTTTCCTCATAATGGATACTTTGAAATTTCGTGTAATTATGGAATATGAGTTCCGTCGTGGCACCAACGCGGCACAAACGACCCGTAACATCAACGACGTTTACGGAGAGAACTGTACAAACGAACGCACAACCCGTTATTGGTTTGCTCGGTTCCGTTCTGGGAATTTTGACTTGAAAAATGAACCTCGTGGTCGTCCGGAAACTTTGGTCAACAATGATGAATTAAAGGTGATTGTTGAAGCTGATGAAACTCAATCTACAGCTGAGCTGGCAGCAGCTTTTGATGTTAGCATTAAAACAATATTGGTCCATTTGCGACAGATTGGCAAGATAAAAAAGCTTGATAGATGGGTGCCCCACGAACTTAACGATCGCCAGCGCAACGTACGCGTCGAGACTTGCCTTGCGCTGCTTAACAGGCACAGAAATGAAGGAATTTTGAACCGAATTGTTACGTGCGACGAAAAATGGATTCTTTTTGACAATCGAAAGCGCTCAGCAAGTTGGTTAGATCCTGGTTCTTTACCAAAGCAATGTGCAAAACGAAAAATGACCCCTAGAAAGGTGATGGTCACAGTTTGGTGGTCTAGTGCTGGTGTGATTCATCATAGCTTTTTACAAAACGGCGAGAGCATTACTGCAGATGTGTACATTGAAGAACTGATCACAATGATGGCGAAACTCGCACGTCTGCAACCAGCTTTGGTCAATCGGTCGTCTCCACTGCTACTTCACGACAACGCGCGGCCCCATACTGCACAACAGACCGTCTCTAAGCTGCATGAGTTGGGTTTGGAAGCTCTCCCTCATCCGCCATACTCACCAGATCTTGAGCCTTCCGACTATTACTTTTTCCAAAATTTGGACAACTTTTTAGCGGGAAAAAAATTCAATTCCCGAGAGGCAGTACAAAACGCCTTTGAAGAGTTTGTTGTCTCCCGTCCAGCTGATTTTTTCAAGAAGGGCATCCATAAACTGCCACAGCGTTGGCAAAGATGCATTGATTGGAGGGGTGATTACTTTGAATAAAAGAAATAAATAAGTTCGAAAAAAAAAATACTTTAACTTTTTTCAAACAAAACGGCAATTTCATAGGTAAAGACCTAATATTGGCGCAATATAAACTTGTAAGTACAAACGCATCTTTCTGTTTTTTGTAAAGAGGAAGAGAATAACTATTAAATCTAACAAACAATATTTTTATTAAAGATATAGCAAACAACATAAAATAAGTGACGTAGTTTATATTATTAACTTAACTTAGTCTACAATTAGGTAATTACTTCTTTGTTTGAGTTAATTTGTAGTTAACGTTAATTGCGTAATACTTTGTTTATATTATTACTGTAAAGCAAACACAGGTCTACAGAACGATAGTTAAATAAATATGTCTTCCACAGGTGTGGCCCGGTTCCCTCTCTACTCCCTGTTTCCGACGCAGGCCGGTAACCGACCCACGATACACAAAGGTGGGTTCAAACTTCACGGTTATACTTAATTGTTAACTAACTTACCTCGCTTTACTTAGGTTTTTTATTCATAGGTCATTGACTCGGCGTACTGTGAATGAAGGCTAGCTTTGTTTTAGTTTTAAAATTAAGCTAAGCACGCTCTGAAAGTACTGAAAGAAACTAGCAAACGTAGATTGGTTATCGAATCTTTCAAAAATAGTAATAACAAACAATGTCCTTCTCTCCAAATGTTACAATGCAAAATTGATCTTGTAGTACCAGTGCAACATAAATACGAAGGACATACCGCATGCATAATTATATTTAACAACACAACAAAAACAAAATAAAGAATGTGTGTATGAGTTAATGTTGTTCTCGTAACCGGGTTACACATCGCGTGATGCCTGCCTGCGCCCCGGGCGACAGGGCGTTAGGATATGCTTGACGTGACGTTTCTGACAGCTCACCGGTGGTTGACGGCGATATAACATTATGTTTGGAGTGTAAACGCTCCTGAGGGCAGAGATCATTGAGATCAGGGATGCATAACATTCTTGGAGAAGTTTAGACTAGAATAATTTTGGGTTTGATGTCTTCATGTTATGATAGCCTATAAACTTTTGTGGAATATGCAAACACAGAGCCATTTCCGCAGTTTTATCGATTGGTTCAGCCTTCATTAGAAGTCACACCACACATCACGAAGTAAAAAAAAGCCTGAAAAAGGATATCAATCAAAATGCCACTCAGACTTGACAATTTTTAAAAAGATGTAGGCGTTAGGCCGACCTTTGATTTCATATTACATAAATAATTACTTTGAGCGAGGATTCAGGGCTCCGTTTTTCTTCTTAATATGGGATGACATCTCGTACGGCTGGCATTTGACTGGTTTTTCAACTTACGGCGAGTAAATAAGTAAACAAGCCGTGTCGACGAGTGTCGATGTTTTGTCATTAGAGGTGGTTTTGTAAAGTTCCACTGTTGATCATATCATTTCTGGAAATAGGTCCCAAATACTGTCTGTACTCCTGTAGGAAATACATATTATAGGAATGAGAAATGATCTGCATGAACTTAGTACCTACCTAGTTACTAACGAACTTTGTACGTCATCCCCTCTCGCTGTAGTAAAAGGTTATAACTGTAAGTTTCAGAAATCCGAGAATTTCCATAAGGGCATCATTAAATAATAGTATCATCATCATCAACGAGATATCCGGCCTTTTTTCTAACTGATTTGGGATGCAGGACATCTTCTTATTACATACTTATTATACACTGAAGCCTTCGTCTCTGTTAGATGTTCTCATCCCCTTAAACATTATTAATTTAATATTGCACGGAAAATAGCGGTTAACTTCGCAGCTTGTATGGCTGTCATTATGATTTCATTGCTCCTAAATCCCTTCCCTGTCAGACTTCAGTTCTAAGAACCTCAAAACTTTTAAAGGTTGTATGCAAAGTTATTTTTTCGAGCAAGACATCCGTATATAATCATAGAAATGCTTTGAAGTTCCGAATTAATACGATTAGTTACGTGGCGCGAGTGTCCGAGTGACACCCGTGAAATGAAGGACAACATACAAACGAAAATTACTTTTGATAAAAATATTTAATTGTTAAGTACCGTTGCATGCATTATTTCTCCAATATGTTTGCCTGGTAGTTTAGTTCTACTATTAGTGAAACTACTACAAAACAATTTCTTGATTGTTTTGTCCCTTTGTTCTTTTCAAACATTATTTAGAATCTATCCGATTTTATGCAAGCAATAGGTATACATCTATTCATTCATAATGAATAAAATTCCACCAAAAATTGTGTAGCCTATAAACTAAGTATACCTTCTGGATGGAGTTCTCGTAAATAACAAGAATTAGCTCTAACAAAAAAACGATATGATTGCAATGAAGCCAATAAAACTTTCAAGAATTTTAAAGTAAGATTCTGCCGTTTTAAGGAAAAGATTTATTCGAACTGAAAAGTTTTTCACGATTTTATAAGGTTCTATCTATAATTTTCCGACCTTGGACTTTTGGTATAAGGAAATACCGCGAATTTATTGAAAAAAAAATACACGAGAAATGAGAAAAGAAGAACACCTCTCCCACTCTTTTGAAGTCGGCTTAAAAGTACCTACTGAACTTATGCGTATCCTAAAGCATGACATGTATGCGATATAAATATGAACAGGAGCACATGTGTGCGCAGGAGTTGCCGGCTGTCGAGTGACAGTCAGTAATTAAGGTCTTAGATCCCTTGGGCCCCGACAGAAATAGATTCTTTGTTCGCAAATGCCCAAAGAGTTCATATTTAATTTATTTTGTTAGTCGCTGGGCCGGATTTAGCTCGTGTTATAAAAGAACGGCTTTGAGGAGCGCTCGGGAAAAGAAAAGTTTAAACTACTTAATACGCAAATCTGTATGAACCTTATTAATTTAACGTCATGTCTCTAAACCTGACTGCCTGGTTGGTCGCAAGAACGACTGCTGAGCATAAGGTCCTGGATTCGATTCCCGGGTCGGCCAGAGTGATGGGTTTTTGTACGAATTTCTCAGTAGCATCTACAGACTCTGGATTTGTGCCTGTTTGCTGGCTCGCTACATGCAACCCTCTTTATATTTTTTAACCATAACTGTCCCACTCCTGGGCAAAACCTCCCCCCATCACTTCCACTTTTCTCAATGTTGCACCGCAATGTTGTAACGTCAGAGGTGTACGTTACAAGTACAAGTAAATTTCGTCAGTTTAGTTTCCTAACCGTTGTCTAACCTAACCTAACCATTCGGGAACTACAAACAAACCGTGATGCTTTGTTGTTATGTGTTCTCTGTACCTGAAAAGCTATCTGAAAGGTAGATCTTGTTCTAAATAGTTTTACAAACGTTGGTGTACTCGTATTCTTGACAGCAAACTACTGTTTGTTTTAATTCCCTTTTTTCACATGGTGCATGGTTTCGCTTAACTAGCGAAATAGAGTACGGTTTCTAGCATCTGCCTACCCCTTTCGTGATGCAACAAGCGGTTTAATAATACGATTCCATTTCATAATGTAAATAAACAAAACACGTAACATGAGCGGTTTACCGCCTGCCGGTTAGAGCGAGATAGAAATACCTTAGTGTTTATATGAAAGACCTAACTACTAGGATACCAGTCCTCAATCGTAGTTTAAGCACTAGAATACTAAGATGTACTAAGGTCACATAACTCAAAAGGTTAATGAATCCAGTTGTTCCAGTGACGGAGAGTTTGTTCTCGACGTCGCTGTCTACGTTCGGCGTGCCTACTCCTCCGCCCAACTCTCCCTACTCGCCGCTGCAACTGGAGTTGCTCAACTGCTCGCAGCGAGTTCTCCTCACCGACAAGTAAGACATTTGTAATTTAGGAAGGAGGAATTTGCTTACAAATCGCGAAGAATGGCGCGTCTCGTAAACGCAAATTGTAAACTTGATTGATAATGTGCCAGTCAACAGATTTCGCTACGGTGAGAATCGTGATGTACTGTTTGATTTGGTGGATTATTTGTTTTTAACATAACAATAAAATTATTGTGAAATTCATTCAATGCTTGCTTTTATCGTAACATAGAATTTTTTTGGTTTTATTTTATATGGCAAAGTTATTCTTATTATACGCAGCAGTTGTTTTTATTTATTTATTATCGTAGCAATATTGATGCAAATTAGAGATTGATTATACCTATTTTGGGAATAAATAAAGCCTGCATAAGAGCCGTTGGCATTCGTTGGAATATTCTATCTTGCTGCTGAAAAAAGACAAAATCTTGCATTATTCATTGGCAGCTATAGAAAATGCTTAATTTCGTAGTTTACACTGACTGCAGAAAAGTAATTGTTTTGTTTTTTTTTCTCATGGACAGGGATCATAATAAGATGGATGAAGCCAAACTGGGTAAAGCTTGTCTTCCTGATTCTTTATGTTGTCCCGGTGACCAGCGACAGATGCTGGACAATATCAGCGTCATGCAGCCCCTTACTATCAAGACCGAACAGGCAAAACGGTCATGCAACACTTGCCTGACAAATTCTCCTAAAAAGGTAGCGAAAATGGATATCAATACTGCTATATTTTTTGTAAGAAACTTTTTTTTTTTAGCATAGGTTTTTTTATTATTTCAAACCTATCGTATAAGCTAGAACAATTTTACTGATGAATCATTTTCCTCAATAGGTAATGCACGCAGACAGTGGTTGTAGTCGAACAAATCCTGTAACCTGGCTTGGGGTTGCGGGTCAAAATGTGCAAGTCCAGGTGAAACGGGAACCGCAACACGTCCAAGTTTCAGAACTGGTTGCCGTCAAGCTTGAGCAAGCATCGCCCGGTAACAAGCCAGACCACCCGCCTCCGGCGATACCGGCGTCGCTCAACAACGGTAAGTTTCTACGATCTTATGCTTGCCTAGTACATTGGTGGCGCATTATGCGAGACAGCGATGAAAATGGTACTGCGTCATTCATTCATGATCGCGACATTTTCTTACAATTATTTTATTTTGGTTTTTTAATAAATAAAAATAAAAAGTTAGGTAGAGGAATAATTAAAAGTAGGATTAAAGAAGATAGGTTTATATACTTACCAAAAAGATGGTTCCATATTTTTTTTTAATATTCGTTATTTTATATCCCAGGTTCTATTCCCGTTGGCATCGCGGTTGCCCGGCAACGAGTAGGCGATGCAGGTCTCCTCGCAGCGTTGTCTCAAAAAGACAACCAACAGCGCATGCATGATATCGGTAAGTTATTTCGTATGTAGACAAAAGATAAAGACTCAAGTTTGCAGACACAGATTGCTATTTCCTTCTTATCACACTATGAATATAAAACACAGAAATACACAAACACATACCACCTTCGTGCGTGCGTAGAGTTGTAGACACAGTTTTATCTTCACTGTCATTGGCAGACAATATCGATAGCGCCATCGACGCCGACGTTCGCTAGTCTCGCTACAACCTCTTTGCTGTCTCTGTTGGCCTGGTACCACTATGTATTTACTAAGATGCGCTTGGTAATGAAAAAAAAGTAAATTAAACTTTATTGAAGGCCGAATATCCAGCTATTGCAGAAGTGAGTTTTAATTCTATGTTGCTAAAGCTCAATGTGGGGTGTTTTGATTTGGCAAAATTACGGTTTGCTCCACTTTTGTAGTTTATTGCAAAGGTTTCCGTGTTCCGTTATTATTTGCTCGTAAGTTCGAATAAAAAATTGACGTAGGTTTCGTTCCGCTAAAACCAATAAAAACAAAATCGAACGTTCGGACTCGTAAGTCAAATGTCTAGTTTAATTGATTGCGCGTTTGAAATGAAATCGCGCTGTTATCGCGACATCGCGCCGAATCGCTTCGATCACGCGAGCACAGTTTTTGATACTACCTTGAATTATAGCTACATCCAATGAATAAATAACGACAGTCGTTGTGCCTAATGTTCATTGTTTATGTGAAAGCATAAATAGTAAGGCGCTACATGGATGCAGACTTAAAAGCTTTTATGACTAGTCGAACTGAAAATGGTTTATTATGAATGAAAATAATTATTACTATCAGATTTCAGATTCGAGAGACATGTAAAATACCCGATTTAATTGGGAAAAGGCTTAACGTAATAATGAGCCTACCTAATTACTGAAATACTTTTATAGATAACGCAGCTTTCAACGCAATACTCATGATGGGATTTAGTGTAATAATTATTTCTGTGCGTACTCGTCTAACGCCATCATTCATCATCATTTCAGCCCAAAAGACTTCCACTGCTGGACATAGGCCTCCCCCAAGTGTCGCCACATTGACATTTTGGGGGGTTATGCCATAATCACCACGCTTGGCAGGCGGGTTGGCGATCGCAGTACGGTTGTTCCAAAGCATAGAGAACGCTGCTGCCTTAGTCGGCTCTTACGACACCCACGGGAAGATATAGGATGGTGCTATTCTTTACGTCCGACACCATACAGTACGTATGGTGTCGGAGTACTGTATGGTGTCGTACTACATCTAACGCATTTTAACAAAATCCTTTCAACAAAATCAGAGCCCTAACAAACTTGACGTTGTTAAAAGACAAAATAATAAATCCTTTCCACATAATTTGAATCGAGGATCTCAATTTGAATTCGACATTAACATTAATCGCATGCTACCGTTTTGAATGGCGCCGCGCCGTTAGTCATCGACGTCTTAGACATTATCGATCGAATGTGAAAATCGTAACGTTTTGGGAATTTGATTCGCCATCATTTCAAATTAGCTCCTGTTTTGCCACCGTTTTGGTCTTGGATCGCGTGTTTGACGATGTATATGGTTTGCCACTATGATTTGGCATTTACGTCTCACGAAAGTATCGTGTCAGTTTCAAAAATTTAGCTTGTCAAAAGCAAGAAAAGGTTTCAATTCAAGAGAGGTAACAAGGGTGCTGTTGTTCTGTTTTACGAAGCGTGAACGTTTCTATGACTGCAAGGAGTACTCAGCAATGTATGCTGAGTACTCCTTACAGTCATATAGTGTATTCACTTGTAGTCATATAGTGTACAGTTATATAGTGTATTCAAAAGCCCTAAATGCTGACAAACAATTGAAACTATTATTATATGACATAACATATCCGCTTTAACTTACATTTTCTATTGCTCGTTATTATTAAGCTTCTGTATCCGATCCTACCCTTTGTATTTTGCTTATCTTAAAAACCGGCCGAGTCGGACTCGCGCACGAAGGGTTCCGTACCATTATTTATAAAAACGAGCAAAAAAATCCGTTTTTTGTATGATAAAAATATTTATTAAATATTTATTTTATTTTGTTTTTAGTATTTGTTGTTATAGCATCAACAGAAATACATAATCTGTAGAAATTTCAACTGGCTAACTATCACGGTTCATGAGATACAGCCTGGTGACAGACGGACGGACGGACGGATGGACGGACGGACGGACAGTGAAATCTCAGTAATAGGGTCCCGTTTGACCCTTTGGGTACGAAACCCTAAAAAAACAATTAAAAAACCATGCACTATCAAACACAAATGAATTTCATAAAGTCGTTTCATCTAAACAGGGTGTAATTTTCCCTGTTTACAATAAAAAAACTTGCATTCTTTGCCCGATCATGTCGAACGCCATAACTAAGTAAGTAGGGTTTTCCTACACAGTTACACGAGAACATAGCTTGACATTTAATTTATAGTTAGAAAGTATGGTTATTATTGTGTGTATGTGCGTATCGGCCTTTGTAAAAGAGATTTATGGCATAAAAGCGCGTCTGTATCCGACAATTATATGCTAATCAGATACTTGGCTTGTTTGTAATGTGTGCAACGTTCGAGTTCTGTGTTCCTAGTGGCTACAAGGTATTCTTGCGTTTTTATTGACCTTCATTAAGTAACTGGAATTAATAACATGAGAATCTGCTCGTTTAGAAAATTGAGATTGAGATTTTTGGAGCTAATTTGCGGATGGTGCCAATCCGACCGTGACAATGTGTGATAGAAGGAAAGTCCTAACACATTTATCATTTTAATTCATATTTCATATGAAGCTCACTGTGTTCCTAATTAAACTCATTAAAATATCAATTAACGCAGCAAGCAGGTGGTTTTTCAATAATTACAGTTTTGCAGACGACGTTGTTTCGGCTGTAAATTGCAATCATTATAATATGAATATTTAATAATCTAGCAGACCTTATTATTGTAAATAGCTTACCGTAGATGGTATCGACAATCGTGCACAGAATGTATTAACAATATTTTACACGCAGTAAACTTTATTGCTAATTGAAACTTGAATAAAATCTAATATAGTGATTCAATGACTTCATCATTACTATTGAATGATAATAATATATTCTCATAAGAAATGCTGATTAATAGAATTTATTTCTACATATAAGACAGTAACATTTTATCAAACCAAACTTGATACTTCTCGAAAGAGTAGGTACAGTAGGTACTTAATATTTTTTTCTTCAGAGACACATCGACACAATACATGGTGCCCCAAAAACGCAAGAAAAAAAGTATGAATAAATTTTGATAAAATCTTAACAATAATTATTTGCTTGTTTAAAAACCAACTTGAAAATAAAGTAGAATAAAACATATAATCGTATAAAACTTACAAATAAGTCGTTGCATGACCAAGTCGATACGAAGGGGTTGAACAGTGAATAAATGTAGGAAGTTATGCAACACCTGCTGCCGACGTGAATACTTATTTTATAATTGACGACGTAAACGACGTTTTTTAATTCAATGACTAAATTACGATCTATTTTATTACTATTTTGGCTTGCAACTGCTCACATAAAGCCATAGCTTTTTTTTGTTGTAATTATTGTAGAATTGTTTTTATTTATTTCTTTATAAACTTTTGTTTATGTCCAAGGTTTTTCTATAATAATAACTATATTTGGTATTGGGTTTTATAAATATTACGATAAAAACTCTGCCATCAATGTTGTAGTTTCTGTTTATTACATTTATAGTTAAATTCTGTTCCTATCTACTTTATTAGGTTATTGATGTTTTAAAGCTCTAGTGAAGGAAGTAGGTACTACTTATACAGGACTATATGAACAAACATTTTTCGTCAAACAAATATTGTTTCCACCACCTGTAATCCTGTAATCCACCACGCGAGCCCTGTGCGGGTTGGTAGATGTCACATGTCTTTGAATTTTAGTTCTAGGACAGTTTCTTCACGATGTTTTTCTTCACCATTTTGAGAGCAGCGGTGATGAAATAAATTACACAAAGTAATGCGCCTGCCTGGGTTCGAACCTACAACTGCGTAGGTAAGTCAGGGCTGCCACCACTGGGCCACCGCTGCTCTCAAGCCGCTGCCTAAGTTTAGACTGAGTTAATAATAAGTGTTTGTAATCGTAACGTTAACTAGTAATAAGTATTAGGTGTAACGTTATATACCTAGGTAAGCGGTACATCATAAAATTTTATGTTACACTTCACATTTTGAGTAGCTCATTTACGAAGAAGTTGTCCGTGACACAATAAAGCGATATTATGGACAAAGTTAATTAATAACTTACATTTATTATTGCGCACTTTCAAAAGTAAATAGGTACTCACATATTATGTAGTGCTTTAATAATATTATATTTAGTTTTCAGCGAAATAGCTCATAAACATGAATTATTATTATTAGTAATCAAAATTAGCTAAATGGTTCGAAATATTAAGGAAAAACTTTTATATCCCGAAGTAATTGTACCTTTATTTTACAGCCTAAATATAAAAATCTTCAAACATACAACAACTTTTATTGTAGCTTACCAAACAATATTTTTGTGCACGGTATACGGACCTCGCTCCCGTTCTACACAGATAACATCGCGAAAGCGAGCGGATATTATCACGTTCAAAATTATTTACACTGCAAAAACGCACCGGCTCAGCCAATTACATGCTAATCACAGTTTTACAATTACTGTGCGGTAGGCTTTTATAATACATGCATGAAACAAAAAAAAAATGTTTTTTTTTTGTTTTGTTTCTTTGAACATGCTGTATATATGCGTGGTGGTCGATGTGTGTTCGACATGCGACTTTCCAAATTATGTTTCCTTTTGATGTTACGTTTTGTTACGGAATAGCATTTGCATTAAGTACGCAAACTGAATCATCATATTCATCATACTGCCCATATACGGAATAGGCGAGCGAAGTCTGAAGGAAGAGATAGTTTTTTTTGTTTGAGAATTACATAATTTTATAAAACTATGGTGTGAAAGATTGTGAGATATCGATATTTAGTTTACACGTCACGTCGTACTTTATCATGCTCTATGTAATTACCATAATGGCGTTCAAGTGAGTCTTTATAATTTTCCAACTACACTAGTTTAGAATAAATTGTTCGAAAAAACCTGTCTCTCCTGGACACGATATTTCGTTTATAGAAAAGGATTGTTTAAACTAAAAATCGATGCTGTGCCACACTCACATCACAGGGCACCCCAACATCCATGCCTTTTTTTTTTTTTTTTTTTTTTTTTTTCTGGCAATATTCGTGGATCGCACAGCTGGTTCTTCAGCGAAATGAGATTTTATGTCGCAATAACAAAGTTGAGTTTCACGTACCAGGGCATCACGAATTCGAGAAGCAGTCACACGTTTCATTATAGTGAGATTGATGCACATTTAAATTAATCGAAAATACAAAATCTTGCCTTATGGCGCTTAGTACAAAGTCTAATTTTGCTTACAAAATATTCGAGAGCGATTAGATAAATAAATGCCACACAGCAAGTGGTCGAAACATGTGGGCTAACTGTGACGATCATTATGAATTCCTTGTATTTTGATACGTTCATTGCTAGGAATGCTGAAATGAAGTGTTTGTGTATTTACATAAGTAAAGGGTTGTCGTCATTGTTTATTTTTAATAGTTCGGTAGGTATTTTGTCTTTATTTAATATTAGCTGCTGATACGATGAATCATATTATTATTTTGGTATTACCAAACGTAAATAGTTCAAAGAGGCGTCGTTTATTTTTATTACGTCATCTGCTGCCTAGAGTCACGAATTCGAATGACTTCCAAGAAACATTCGTAGTAAGTAATAATTATAAGCTACCTATGTTACCCGTATTACTCAAGGAATTTTACCTGAGGACCTAGCGATAGTTTGTAACGAACGGACCACGTGTCAAGTAAAAGACTGGGAAATTTTATTTTATTTAAACAATATATCGACGGTTAAGAATCAATAGTGTCTATCTCAATAAAGTTAACTTTACAGGAGATAAAAAAAACATTTCTCGGCTTTGAATAGAAAGATACTTGAAATGTTATATATGTAAAAATAGAAAAAATAGGCTGAAATGCGATATATATCCTAGCATTAGGTTAAGATTGGCCAATTTACAATTAACGTGAGTTAGGTGGTATTGGTTTTATTAGTGTAAATATTTTTTAAATAAGTAGTAGTTAGCCGTTTTTGAAATAAAACAACACAATGAAAAAATCACATTTTTTAATAATGATCACAATGGAAGATGAAATATTATATTCGAAATAAGCAAAAAAACTTTAAAATAACTGAAAAAGACTTCTAAATAACTAAAAAATACTTTAAAGTAACTAAAAAAATCTTCAAAATAACTGAATCGAATCTTCAAAATTATTTTTAGTAAAAACAGAAACAAACAACAAATACACTGACACACACACACACTCATACTACAAATGGGGCAGTGTATCATAAAAATTATGACATTCACTTGGTAGAACTTGTTTGAGCTCTTGGAGGTGCTGGTACTTCGAGGCAGTTATGGGAATCATATTTTCATTTAAGGTCGAATAAGACACGTCGGGGTTATATCTTTTTGGTCTTTGTGGCAAGGCAAACCAATCCTGGTCGAAATGTAGTTTTACTTGAATAGTGTCTTCTTGGTTGTAAAGAATAGCTCTTAAGTCTGTTACAGTAGGGTCACCAGCTTTGCGTCCTGGCCTTATAGTTTTGTAAAGCCAAGTAGATGTATCGGCATAATTTTTCACAAAACCATGGTCAATCTGAATTACTTCGTAGGGATTTGATGCCCTTGCTTCTTTAGTTACCGAAACATAATCACATGGCAAATGAATTACACGATTTGAGAGCTTCCGTTCAATCGCACTGTGAACCGAATCACACTCCATTTGAGTGTGACCACGTTCGAGGAACTTTTGGGTGATGGTGATTTTGTGCTTTATACTTAAGTTCAAAAGCGCATTTGCCATTATAACGTTCCGATTTTGGTACGTGCAACCATCGGAATAAATAATTATTGGCATTTTCTTCGGCAGACAATGGCGCTCTAAGTAGTCTATCACAAATGACGCGAAAGTACTCGCAGTAAGGTCTGCTGCCGTTTCTGTGAACCAGTAACATGTGCAATGGCGTGAAGTCAAATCAAAGAGTGTAAAATTATGGCATGTCAGTTTCGTTTTAAAGTATAAAGCGCTAGCCGTGGAGTAAGGGCAAACTTTAACCGATTCTAGGTCCATCGTTAATAAAATGCAATGTCCCATTGCTGCATCCTCTTTATCCTTTGCCTTCTCTTCCCTGGCTCTATTTTTTTTATAAGATGCTCTTGATAAATATGCTCATCGATATTACCTTCATTATGGCCAACACAAATATCACACATATCTTTTTTCAAAGTATATATTGCTAAATTATTATGTTTAAAACTTTTATCAAATGTGTATCTAGATACAGCAGGTATATTTATGTCATTGCAATGTTGTTTATAGGCGTTAAATACATCAGATATAGTACGATATACAGGCTCCAAGTATAGTTTTCTAGTATCCTTACGAGCATAATGTGATGGCATTTTTGGGATACTTTTAAAATAGTCATTTAAGGCTACCATCTTTGCATTTTGTCTATTTACCTGGCTATTCTCCTGATTTGCTGTGTCCACATTGAAACTAGCGTCTTTTACCCACAGCTGAACAGTGGTAGGCTTCAGTGACAGAGTATTCAAGAACATTTGCTTACAAACTTGAATTTTACCTTTATTCCCTGGTTTAGGCAAAAAATAACTTAATGTGCCCTCTCGGCGAGAAGGTTCTTCACCTTTCGTTTTCTGAGTAGTCCTAGTCCGGTTTACATGTCCTCTGACATACATTTTTCTTTCGCCCCAATTAAGATGTTTCCAGAAGTAACTATGAATGGATTTGCGTGTGTCTTCTTCAAAATTATTACAACCTCTGAATTTGCTTCTTCTGCAAAAGTCCGAAGTGCATGCATCACCCATTTGCTTAGCTGGTCGTATCTGGTCTTGCCGCATTTTCTCGTTTCGAGGCTTTGAATACCCTAAATATTCTTCGCCGCGCATTCTTTTTCTTTGGGCTGCAAGTTTTTTCCATTCATCTTTTTTCGCTATATTTCGACGTTTTCGGCCTTCATTAACATTTCCGTAATCATCTTCACTTGTTTCACAGTCTGTTGTACTTTCATTTATATTTTGCACCTGTGGTTCTTCATTAACTTGTGGGTAATCATTAAAATAAAAGCCAAATGCAATTGAAGGGCTTACACAGGAATAGTCTAATATTATATCTTTTGGAGGCGCAGACAGTGGTCTTTTGGTAGACTGTTTCTGGTCATCTTGAGTTAAATCACTTAATGATAAAGATTTCGGATTTTTTAAACAGATTCTGAAAATATTTTGTTTTTCCAGAAGAATGCGCTCATGCTTATCTATGACAATTTGTTTCATAGGTGGATTAAAGTTTTTATTATGTGTTAGTGCAGAGGATCCAGGTTTTATGTTTTTTGTTGTATTATCTGTAAAATACACAGGTTCATCAGTTTAAAGTATATCAATTCATTAAATGAAATCTCCTACGAACATACATACTTGCATGCAAACGTTGCAAATAAAATAAAAGCTTGTGATAATAAAAAGTAACTCACCGTCAGGTCCAACATTATTAGGTTCATGTTCAGCCTTCAATAGACTCAAGATCTTGTTTGATCTAAATCCCTTTAACCGATTAGCCATTTTACTGGAATAAAAATGATATAATCACAATTACAAATATGATTCTTCGAAATAAATTCTGGAAATAATATCTATCTCAACACTAGTTGTTTGTTTATCAACAATTGCACTTAACACATAGATACATTTTGCATAATTTTCGGCTAAATATGTAATCAAACACAAAACTTTCTTCTCAATCAAAAATTGTATCAATAGAATCATTTAAAATGGGTTTTTACTAATATTATAGTTGCAAAATTACTTACCTACCAAACTTGTCGAAACTCGCACAGAAACAACTGACCACAGAACATCTAGCGAACAACTGACACTACTCCCTTGCGACTTTTGAATACAATAAACTGTCTCTTTCTAATCTATCACTGTCGCATCCTCGAACCGCACGCACTGCCCTGCCACTTGCCAATTTGTCAGTCTCACGCTAGATGCGGCGAGGTACAGCCGCAATAGAGAAGAGATAAACAGTATTGGCAGAAAAATACACGCGCTCTTAACTTAGATGGTATTTCTATAGCGAATAACTACAACAATTTTGTGAATTTTGAGATAAGTGCCTCTGTAGGCCAAGCCAAATTAAACTTTAAATCTACCTGCATTAAAAAGTGAAAAACGTAAAAAACTGAGATAGACACTATTGGTTCTTAACCGTCGATATACTACATACCTACATAGGCTACTTGATTAGTAACAGAATTTTTAATATGATTATGACTTTGTTTCGTAGAAAGCAACGTAGGATTTACTATTTTTATTTACTAATCAACGGTAATAAAGATATAACTCAAGATCTGATTTCCAATGTTTATTTTTAGGATACGTAAAGTATCAACAGTAGTACAAAAGTTTTTACAATAAAAGACTAGGTAACTAACTAGTCTTTGTTGTAAAAACTTTTGTTTGTGGAAAGTGATTATGTTTTCGAGGTTCTGGAGTATAAATGAAAGAGTTCAAAAAAGTTTTCAAGTCCCTTGTTGCTGGTTTGGAAATTCTACATACAGCGTTAATTGCTTGTGAATTTGTTATCCGGGACCGGGATGGTAGTAAATGTATGAACGAATCCCAGCCTGAGGCCCCGGCCGTCTCCATCGCCCGCGGTTGGCGCGTTGCATTGCAACCAACGAGTAGAATATTTCTAATCACGTAGTGGCAATTCGGCCCCCGGCCGCCCGTCACAAACATTTGGCGCGCTTCCCGCCAATCCGCGGCCCAGGGCTGGCGACGCCCGCCAATTTATGACATTACTACTCTTTTTTACAAACCACGCTATGGCAATTGGCGGATAACATTACTTACTCCAATTTCATCGGTTTAATTCAGGCTCTTGGTTTATGTAGCTACAAATATTTTGCGGAGGAAATAGTGTAGGACTGTCGGTTCTTTTGTTGTTTTATCCGTATAATTATAATTTTCTTACGTTTTCGCAATTTGTTTTTTAAATTTGCGTCCGTATCAAATATGGCTTTACTGAGCTTTAATTATTAAAATCATCAATACAACCCTCCAAGTTCATTTTAATCTCTTTGAATAACTATTTCATAAAAAAGCTCCTTTCCATTGAATTTATTCCGCGAGCCACCTTAACGCATCCTCCATAAGTCGGTAAGCTGCTATGCATAGCGTTTTATTAAGCCTGCAGTTCTGTCACAAGTCATAAAGTCGTTTTTAATAACCATATAGTTTTCGAAATAATACAAGATTCGGACAGCTTTTAAAAAAATTGAGAACCTGTACCTATTCAAAACGAAAATAATTTATTCCTAGTTCGTATAGTGACGTAAATACTGCGTAGTTGACAGCCCTCATTGTGACTTACAACAAGACAGTCTCCCCCGCACTGCGACCCTCGCTCGGCTCGACCCTAGGCGGCGACTGTCGAGCGGATCGCGCATACCGCCTGCCCGCTACTGCGCCCCTGGTACATTCCGTGACGTTTCTATCCATCCGTCGAGTTCGTGACGATCGAGAGATAGAATCGGGGGGGGATAGATAGGAATAACCGGAGGGAGAGAGGAAAACTGACTGCAAATCAGAAGATTTGAAGTTATGATTTGGTAGTGAGGTGCTTAAAATAATTATTAGTGCACGTTTTCTTTAAATATTTTGTCATAATTATTACTATCATTTATTTATTTGTGTGTAACCGTACTGTGATCGCCAACCCGCCTGCCAAGCGTGGCGATTATGGCAAAACCCCCCAAAATGTCAATGTTGCGACACTTGGGGGAGGCCTAAGTCCAGCAGTGGACGTATTTTGGGCTGAAATGATGACGATGGTGATGATGATTTAATTCTGTACATACAATTTACGTTTGAAATATTTCTATTTTCTGTATAAAAAAAAACATTTTAAATATAAAAATAGTAGTACCGCTTTCTGAATCAAGGCCTTGATCTTGCTGCCTAACGAGAGCCTCCTCAGTCCTCAGGTATTGGTCGAGGCTCTTGGCAATTATAATTATTATTGAGGAGCATTTTAATGAATTTCGATAAAAATAATTACTTATATATTTTCGTTAAGTAAATACCTCATTCTGAAATCATTGGTTCTCCGCGACTCTGTGGGATCTGCTTAGAAAATCTTTTTAGGGCATTTTAAAATCCTTTCATATTATTTTAAAATCATCCCTGCGTTTTCTATTCACTCCATTTCTCGGAAGCTAATATGCGTCTACATTTCAACGATTGAGCATGAAAACGCCAAGATATGATACTTAACGACCATATTTGGGTCAATAAAGAAATAATTCACGGTGTCTGAAGAAATTACCGTTACGAATTATTGTGTTTGAAATAATAAACAGACGGACGCCCGTCAGTTTACACTAATTTAGCTCTCAATGCTACCGCATCGATCATAGTTTAGTTAGACGTAATAATTTTATGTAATACTTTCATACTGATTTAGAACTTTCTAGTAAACATAAAAATTGAATATAATAATATCGTCTCGTCAACTAATACATGAATGATGATGACCAGGTGATCAGGACCACTAAGGTATATGCGCAAAATCAGTAACTGATCTTGAAGAGGTAGGTAGCGTCATAAATTTGATCATCATCGATCTAACTCACACGTATTCAATATTTAATCGATATACCGTTTATACACCATAAAAGACGATTTTCTAACGAGCAAGTTATTAAAATAAATGTGTCCGCTCAATGGGCGATTGAAACAATTTATTGTCGAGGAAAACTCTGTATTATGTGCATTAACACAAGTATTTATATCATTTTGCTATCGTTTACGACAATAATTTACAGGATTATGTTTATTAAAAGGTATTAAGTTGATTAATTGGAAATTGTCGCTGCTGAATACCCTAGCCGATTATACATTGTTAATACTAATTGACTACTTTATCTCAGAATCTGCAAAAGTTTAAAAGCAAGACAAATAAATCAACTTACCCACTTCTTTTATAATGGTAAGCATACCCTTTTCACTTAAATTCTGAATAGTTAAGTAAGCCATAAAAAAATACGTAATAAATCATTCGAACATCGTAAACCTGTGGTATTTATAGAAATTTGCACTTCCATAAAGTTTTCAATTCCGTAAATGCATGCCTAAAATTTTCAAATAAACTAAACGAACCCCTCTAAAACTTTGCCCTGAAATTTTATGCCTTAATTCCGGGAAATAAAAGTTATATTTCAACGGAGTGTATCCGTGAGGGGTGGCGGAAAGAGGGTGCCATATCTCACCCCAGCCCATGTTGTTTGGATAAAAAGATGTTGACTTTGTTATTAAATGTGCATGTTGACATTTATTTGCATTATAATTGTAATTTTAGATAATCTATTCCCCACTTAAGTATTATGTTAAACAGTCGCTAATTGGAGATAGATAGATATACAAATAAAAGCTCGTTTAAACAAACGAATGAAGTTTCTATCTGCATCTAGGTTAGGTCCTTAATTCAATTTCAATGTTCACAAATAATTTTTTTTGTGTGCCGGCCATATTATGCCATGTAAATAAATATGTTGAGTAATTCAACACTGCCTTTTACTACTTATTTTTTGCAAGCACTGAATTAACTTAAAATGGAATCATGTCACTGCGAACCTTTTTGATAGTAGTGTTAGAGTCTATATTTGTCTGAGCGAACACGGAAACACGTTGTTCGGAGCGATTATATACAACGAACTCCTTGCATTCATGTTGCCCTGGTAGAATTTTGTAGGAGTTCGATCGTCGTACGCTCTCGAGCCCAAATTGGGACGGTCGAGATGACGACGAGCGCGACATTACGATACGGAATTGAACATTTCGATTAATTGAAAAAAAATATAATTTTCTTTTGGAATAAATTATGTTCACATTTCACAGATGGTAGTTTTGTTTATTTTGAATTCAATTTATCGTTTTATCGATACAGGAGTGAAAAAGAAATCTAAGTTGTAAGAAGTTCCTTAATATATATTTATATTTATTTACAATTTTGCATAATAATATATAAAAACAACATTTTTACTACTTCATCATCTGCCTTGCCTTTTCCCAAACTATCTTGGGGTCGGCTTCCAGTCTAACCGGATGCAGCTGAGTACCAGTATTTTACATGAAGCGACTGCCTATCTGACCTCCACAACCCAGTAACTGGGTAATACGATACCCCTTGGTAAGACTGGATGTCAACATTTTTTTTTAAGTTTCTGTTGGAGTGTTTTGGATCGATCAGACTAATATCATGTAACGCTATGTTAGTTGTTAAAGTTTAGTATTTTAAGGTGTAGGAACCATTTTCACTTATGTTATTTAATATTCAATTTGTCACAATGAAGCTTTTCTCACAAATAGAAACATTGAAATGAATTCGCAAGCAACTAGTTGGCTGGCTGAGCGACCACAAGCGACGTCGCGTCAGTTTATTTACGCTACGCTTCACTACGCTGCTGACCACGCAACGCGACGCGACGATGCGACGTGCAGCTATTTTAATTCTAGAATAGGGACGCTATTAGCTGTGGCCTAGATTTCCTAGCGTGAAAAATAATGTAACTTACCACCACTGCATTTTTTTGCCACAAAAAATCAATATTGGCCAATTACGTGTAACGTTCACCTGTAACATTTATCAGCGATAAATCAAAATAACATAAAAAACTTAAACAAAAAAAAAAACTCGTTGATTTTTCCATCGGAAAATAAAGTTTCTATCGCGAAAAACTAAATAGTTTCTTTGCTCGGAAAATCTTAGTTGCATCCGGGTCATTCGGCGTCGGATAAACCCTTTTCTTCAGCGCGCGTGATACTAGGCTCACAGTAAGCACGAGGAGTTGATACGGAGCGCCGTGGCGAGCGTAGCCGTAGGAGTGAAAGAGACGCACTTATGATTGGAATGCCAGCGTTAGACAGAGACGTTACGGTGAAGGTCAACTGATAGGATACACAGTGTAATTCAAGCATAGATGAAACGTACACGTCGTATCAAGATTATTGACGCGATAAAGTAAATGGATATTTTATTTAATAAATAAGCTGATAGGGGGACATTTGGTTAATTTTAGGTTTTCATTTTTGGAATATAATAGTTTTATTATGCAAAATTGAATGCTAAAATCATAATTACTACGATTATAAATAATAGAGAAGAACTTTAAAACCCTAACAAACCATTATTGTGAGGGTTTATAGAAATAAATAAAGAACAAGTTGGAGACAAGAGTCAATGTTTATTTGTAGGTACTAGTCTGTAGTACGACAAGGAATGGAGTAGGACGGCGCTATACATTCGAGCGAGACAGAGGTACCAGCACGTGCTTCCTTTCATAATTTTCGTTTTGGCTCCTCGCCCCGCTGCCACTCCGATATTTCATCTCATTGGGGTATTTGTTTCGTGAGAAATAGCATTTATTTTTTATTTATTATCTTGTTGATAAGCGAATTCCATTAAAATAATAAAATGAGTGTGAGTTTCGCGGATAAGTTACATCGACTTTATTTATTAGCTTTATTATTTCAGTATTGTTGAGAAACGAAATTAGACTAAGAAATACGATGGTAAAAACTCATTGTGTGACTTTAGGCAATGTTACATAAATAACTAATTCTAATTACTAGAAACTGGTTTATACGACGAAAAGCCCGGTAGGAGAATCTAATAGCTTAGTTCCTGTACAAACAAAATCTAAATAAATAAAGGAAAGCTTGTTAAGAAAACCCTAACTGGGAATAGACAGACACAATCTTAGTCCATAACAAATTGAGGAGGCACGACAAAACACCCCATTCCAGTACTAGGAATCGAGAAGTCCAAGAATTGTTAGTCAACAATATCCGACTAAGGGCCATTGGGTTTTAATAACGAGTCCAAATGAATTACAATATAGATTAGTTGGGAACCGGTCCGGACCGGTTTCCGATCAGCTGAGCAGCTCAGGTCAGGTCACATAATACAGATATTATGTAGGGCTATGTCCGGTAGACGTCAGGGAATCTACGGACGGATTTAGTTCACGTGATCAAGATATTTAGATGACAGTGTATTCTGACCGATTTACTAAGTAAGTACACTTAGGTTTAGTGTTGTTCGACAAAACTAAATATTAGCCAAAAGGCCTCAGAATAAAATCAAGCTACTTAAGTACAAAAAGAATTATAAAGAGCGAACCCAAAATCAAATCTAAGTTGGAAATCTTTACTTTATACTAAGCCATCCAAATCTTGTATAAGAATGGAGGTAAGTACCTATTTGTTGCGATGAAGTCCTAGAAGATACTCATTCGAAAGTAATTGAATGCCATCTATAGGTAAATACCTACAAATTGTTGAAGAGGTGAAGCCAATAAGGAGTTCGTTATGCCAATTGGAATCAGAGAAACTATTAATTGGACAAGCTTGAAAATTTACTCGATAACTTTGATTCGTTTAATTGCCATCGATAAACGATGTTTCATATAAGAAGTCAAGAAATTAAAGTCTTTAGTTTAATTTTGAATCTCATAGTTCACTTAGGTAACAAACAAGTGGGGACAGGTGGTTTCCGAAGCGTTACCTACTACGTATTTGTGCACTTTCAACAGGACTAACAATTCAGTACATTTTGTTCCATCGTTTTCCTGATAGTATGGCTCTTTGTCTAGGCCCTCATGGCTATTTCTTTTGTTTTTTCTTTACCATCATCTAAATTGACAGATTCCTAATTGAAAGATATCTATGCTTCTGTATGAACCATTCCGATTTCCATACGGCATGTTTTTGGTTTTTTTCCCTAAGCGATTTCGGTTTGTTTGACCACGACACCCTTTTTGTCCGCAATAAATTTTAACAATAGGGAGGACGTTATTGCTGTCCACTCACCTGATTTTAATCCTAATTTTAATTTTAATCGGCATTCACCATGAAAGCAGATGGGGTGGCTCCAGCACTTTTATGATTCCCTTCGAATTCTGATACTATCGAGTATTGTTCTTTTTAATTTGCTGATTTATTCCTTTCAAAAGCAATTTGCTTGTTGTTTACAAGTTTTACGAACTTAGTGGATGATTTAGAGTGTGGTAATAGTTTTTAGGAGATATTCTTAAATTCTTTAGCCATCTTTGCCGTGATTTTTACTACACTTTGGTATTTTAGAATGTGTTACTCCCACGATTTCCAACGATGCTATCGATTCCTCGACGTAAGAAATACCTTCGGTCATTTGGTATTCTTAATCAATGTGATAAGGACATACTGGCGACTATCTTGATTTACCTATATCGTTAAATTAAAACACATTTTTTATTTAGAGTTCGTTTCATGAATATCTATGTAATTTAATCAATGATTCGTTCTTGATACGTGGCTTTCATTTTGTAGATAAAACTCTTAGGATAATAAACAAGTTTTTGAATTACATTGCAGAACGTGTTTACGTATACTTAGGTAGTATGTAGTACAGACAGTGTCAGTTTGAGCCTCAAGATTCCGACCGAGTAGGCAGAGGGGGTTACTACTTAATGGAGCTGTGTGTACCTACGTCAGGATCAAAGTCTACATCTAAAGATTTCAGTTTTCTGCAGTTGCAATCATGCATTATTTACAAAATTATGTCATTTGTCGTACATAATATGCATAATAGGACGATTAAAGTAGAATCATTAAAATGTAAAGTTCATGTGTTGTTAAGTGGAGTCGACCTTATTCAGAAGCTAGGCAACACAATTTTCCAATATTCTCAACGACATCTTAGATCGATCTCTCTCTTATACCTGTCACCACCTTTACATTGTTCGTTTTATCTGTCCATCCATAGTTTCTTTGCCATTAATCGGACTACCACCACAATCCACCACATTCACATCTATGACCAAGCAATAATTTTATTAACACCTCAGCTACCGATTAATAATATTCTTTCGCTTATTACCTTTTACGAAAATGGCGGTTGGCATTTTATTGTTTAAGTAGGTAATTACTTACCTATGGTGTTTTCTGTCGGAAGAGATAGAAATCATCCTGATTTTTTTTAGAATATGTTTTCAATAGTAGCTATTTCTGAGCAACATAGGTAAATAGGCGATTATGGTTCTTATTCGTACGAAATAAACCAAGAATGTTTTAAAACAATTGCACACGCAATCTGACCGTCTTGGTTAGAATCGTTTCATAAGAAAGCTGGTTTTACGAGTGCGTTTCTCGTGATTTGCATGTTAATTAATACGTTAGGTAATTGTGTCTTCCATAAAAAAAGCATCTGCAGTTGTTTACAGTAAACGCAGATTTGCATGCGAGAATCTCTTTATGTGTAATTGGTTACCTATAATTAAAGCTGCTAATGAAGCGTAATTAGAACCATGTTCATAGCTTTGGTATTTCCATCAAGGAAAGATTATAATTAGGAACGACTTAGGTTATAATTAAAAGAAATTGGTCTACCTTTGTAAGCTGCGGTTATCAGAGACAGAAAGAGGTTCATAAAGGACACATAAATAGGTAAAATAGGTGCCTAGAAAATTTCTTTTCGTACTTATCGGATGGATTTTACCAGCTCAGTGCTTTTTTTGAGTGCAAGTAAGTAGTCTTACTCGTAAAAATTTATACTTTTAGCTCGGAATGAATCGCTCGCGATGAAGCTGCATGCTAGCTGCGTAGCTAAATCATCACACATCAAAAATAACGAGCGGTCCTTTTCATATCAGCTTTTTAGGTACGCAATTAGCGTGCAGGGCATTCCGCGTTCGGTTCAAGCCTTAGTTAATTATCTTACCATTAAATAACGAAAGGAGTAAATTGTAGTTTGATTCGAGCGTTCATTTGATTACTTAACAATATAATGATAACTTGGAATAGCAATCTTTGTATTTGTATACAGTTCTAAAATAAAACGCTGTTCATTTGCGTGTTCCGTTCTTTTATTTTTTATTCGAAAGCGTGCAATTGGATTGGGAAAACTAGGAAGCCACATTATAGAAGAGTTATAATTATTATTTTAACGTGTGAATAAGTAATTCATGTGTTGTACGCGTGTCGCGCGTTGCAGCCGCCACGTCATTGTGTTGTTGTGCAGAAGCGGCGCAGGCGGCCATGACGGTCGGCGTGGCGAACGTGCTGTGCGACGATCGCTCCGCCCCGCTGGCGTGGCCGGCCCCGCCTCAAGCCGCGCCGCCCGCTCCCCTCTGGCCCTACCCCGGTGAGTCACCTCCTACTGATATCTGCGACCCTGGTAGCTACGCGCCAACTGCATTGCGAGACCGCTGTTTCAGCGACATCGGACCCCGGCCAGAAATGAAAATTTTACACCGGCGCACTAATTCCTAAACCGGTATATATCTTTCTCATTCTTTTTTCTAAAAATAAAAAGAGATAGAAAGTAGGTCTAAGGAAAAAGGCGCCTAATTCTGAATGAGAACGCCGGCGTCCGTTTAGATATACCACCTCTTCAGTCATGTTGCTTTGGTAGCAGCATTGCAACTGTACTCGTCCGGTCAATAGTCGTCGTTGACCGGTTTCGGTTAACCTGCCAAGTGTGGTGGGCTGCTAGCTTCTTCGGATCGTGTGAAATATGATGTCTATTAAAATTGGTCGGGTTTTATAGTGCCGGCAAATCCGCGCGTGGCTACTTTGGCGCTTTTTTTTGTTATTACATCTTTTAAGGTATCTTTTTTTCTTTTACATATAAATAAATAATCTAATCTAAATAATAATTTATAAATGTTCCGTGCGATTGAAGATTCGGCACGACTTAGCGTAATTCCTTTTTTTTTTTTTTGAATGGCATCTCTCAGTTCAGCCTCTGAGGCTGGCTACTGCTTAACCGGACAAAAAGCGTAATTCCACTAGCCTCCGGCTACTTATACAAGATACGCCGTTTCTGTCAAAAGCATCAAAAATACTATTTCGCGTTAGAAATAAGTCAGCCGTAGTTTAGCATTCATATACTTTGTCTAATTAGTTAAATTCTAGAATCAGGTAGTATCTACCTACGTAAATACCTAGCCAGCAAAGTATGATAGGGTCTTTAAATCTTACCTATCTACTTAAAATCCAAAATTACCAATGAATATAACAAATATAATCTATGCACCTATTCGCAAAAACGAGCTTCCAAATACGAACTTTTATTTTCAACACGAACACGAACAAAATTAGGAAACAAAGTTTACTAAGTATTTCAAACACAGTAAACATTCGAAACCTTTCAGTATTTTAGTTTTGGCTACTTCACAGACATACAAACACATTATCCGTTTTTAAGTATAATTTATGCGGAACCACGCGTACGGTGCACAAAACAGCCTCACTCCGTAACCCGATCGCGTTTATAATGTCGATCGGGCCACATCGGGCCTTTTCATCGGGCACCGAGTTTTTTTTGTCCCTTTCTCATCATTAGGTAGAAATTAATGAAATCCTTTTGCCATTAAAACGCTGGCGTTGAATTTCGCACTCACCTGTACTGATTGTACACCGGTGAATGAATGGACGCAGGTACGCTTCACGACAAAAGTTAATTGGAGAATGTGACTAAATTATACGATCGAGGTGAATGAATTTTGTTGGAATGTGGTTTCTATTGCATGATTCGCTGCAAGTTAGTACTTTAATTTGTAATATTTTAGTTTTTCGAAGGAATATGATAGTGTTTGCTTTACGAAATGAATATGACCTTGTCAGGGAACGATCTAACTCCAATATTGAAGGATGCAGTGAATCAATAGCCCGGTGCGGCATAGTCATAATGAGCTTGTGAAGGATTAATAATGATAGGGACTAGAGCCGCATATCATTATTCCCGAGTGGCCATCGCTGTTTCACCATACAATTATCGTTTGGTCACCTTTTATGATAATCAGCTGAAATATTATGTGGCATTCATTATTCACAGGTGAAGCCTGCGGCAAACTTGGCAATGTTTGCTAAGTTGGCTCTTTGTCAAATGGCTAGCTTAATTATAGAATGGGCAGTTTTTCCGTGTCAGCCTTTTTGGCATATCCTCAATATCTTGCAAGGGCTCTGTCGCAAAATGACCACTTCTCAAAATGACTACAGGCCTAGTCCTTGCTCTGCTTTTTATCAATGGTTCTTCTATGGTTGCAGTCCTCTTCCTTCATACTATCTAAAATGGTTTTGCAATCAAAGTTTATGAAGCGCTTCATCTGTGACTTTCTTTTATTTGCAATATTCTTAATTTCCTGCAAGCCTAGTCCTTTTTTTACCATGGTTCTTTTTCACACTTTTCAACTGTCTGTCTTTTTGTCACTATTTCTAATGCAGATGCTATAAACACCTGTCTATGACAGCAAAATAACTCATGGTTTCTAGATAATTAAGCAACTAGCTTTATTTTTTCAAGGTATTATTTTTATTGGCTTAGAAACACATTCAGTCTTCACAATTGCAGTTTGATAAGGTCATACGGATATTACTTCTGTATGTTTGCACGATTTTTTACTGCGAGCTCGAAGAGCTTTTATGTGCGTAAGCTAAAGAGCTTTTTACAAGGATCTATTTTAAGCCAGATAGTAAGGTAATATTACAATTCTGTTATTTTTAAAAAAATACAGCGTATTTGCTGCACTCTTTCGTTCATTGCTGGTCAGGCAGACTTCAGAACTGAACAATCGAATTTAAAAATTTAACGAGTAAATGAACATCAATTACCATCGATGATAATAGATGTTAGAAGGATAAGACCCTGGTTAAGCAAATAGTTTTGTGACGTGAGAAGTCAAAGAATTTCAATTAAATCATCTACTCTAGGAGTACCTAAATGATAGCGTGCACGATTTACTTACAGAGGAGAATGGAAGCAAAAAAAAACGTATTTCGCCGACCTCAAGTAAAATGGGACAAAGGCAAGAATGATGATGAAATCATGAATAAATGTACTCTCTAATTACACTCACTTTTGAATTGGTAGAAGTGCATTGCATAACGTTGATGGATTTATATGGATAAGAACGGACAAGAAACTCCATGAGCAAGGAAGCCTAATTTCATAAATACGTTATTGCTTACCTATCTCTAAAACATTATCAATTTGTAATCAAATAGTTGTAGATTAGATGCGGTACCACCTCAAGGGCTCGGCAAAATAGATTATTATGATACAATTGTAATGCTAATCAAAACAATAATTCAAAGTGTACGAGTAAGTGTAGCCCCAGCAGTTGTCCGGTAAACGGATTATAAACAAGATAAGTTAAAGGATAATAGAGAAGTATGAGACATTGGAATAGGTTAATATTAATAATTCCGGTTTGATTTATTTTCTGTCGCTTGATTAACAACGTAGGTAGGCCTTCGGATGTCTACATAGGCACTCGATATTAAAATCGTGTGATTACCGTGGTCAACATAAGGAGTAGGTAAGTAGAGAATCGGAATCAGAAGGCGATGCGGCAGACCTCGCAGAAGACAGGACGAGCGGGACAAGTGTTCCGAGAAAACCGCACATTGGAATGAATTGCCTGCTATTGGCATCGACATCTTAATAGTGTTTTTCTTAAATAGCTAAGGAAATAATGCACTAAACGTTCATACTTCATACATAAGGCAATTTGGAAAGCATTCAAGTTTACGATCTAATTTACCCGGCAAAGAATTTTAAACTCTCAAAGTAAAAAAGTTACGGTTCACAAAAACGATTAATCCACAAACCGGTTCTTAACAAACCACTTTAAAATTATGAACGCGTAAACTAATACTCGCAATACAGTAATCACCGAATATTTCTCACATGTTGGCCGGTTTAACATAAATGACGTCATGTGACTTAAGTCGAGGTAAAAAACTATATCGTGGGCATCCATCGCTCACCCGCATCCACCCGCTAAATCGTTCCCCACGAACGGAAATCTGTCACTTCCACGCCATAAATTATAACACCATAAAAAAACATAAAAACTCATTTATCGATAAAACCGGAGTCGACTTACGTGCAGCCCTAACATTTATCGCTCCGCCCATAAGACTCCGCCTACTCGGCGTCTCGGCCAATAAGAAGTCGTCGCGCCTCCAAAGGCAGTGCTTCATCTTCGCCGCCTCGATCTTTTTAGTGTTGTGAATGACTTTTTTGCGTTTATGTTTTTCTTGTAATTTCAAGTGGTGCGGTAATGGCGATTTTTGCCGCGTCTTGAGCGCACGCCGCGCGTTTGACACCTCACGCGACCGTTGAAGAAATAACGCTCGCTACCATGATTGATGGCACCGTAATTGGTGGCTTTGATACATATCTGATAAGGAAATTATAATTTAGGCACCTTATAGCTAGGTATTTAATTCGCGATAAACTTTAGTACGTAAACAGGAAAAAAATATATGTTAATAGTCACAAATTACAATCAACTTTGTTTTTATTTGCGAGTTCAATGCGTACACTTAGGTATACTTACCTCAAAACACCGTTACTTTACAACATTCTCCGTAACGATTGCCACTAAGTATAATAAGTTCTTTCCCTGCCTACCCACCAATGTCTTCTTCTAAAAAAAAACACTTTCACTTAGGACATAACTAGGCAGGTTCCTTTAATTCTTTAAACTATTTCTAAACCAACCTAAGTAAAACTAACCAGGCAAGTTGACGAGGAGTCTGTGCTTGTGGACCTACGTTCAATCTATCAATCTTCTACTACAGCAGTTCACTGCTGCTATGTATATTCTCCTTTTTTCTGTAACTTTTTTAATATTATTATTGTGTGTGTGCGTGACTGACGTCAAATAAACATTTTTTCTTTCTTTCTTCTTTCTATACTGCTGGCTGACAAGCTGTACATTTGACGGACGCTGATGAATAATTGATTCTCGTAGATTATAGGTAATTGATAAAACGTAACAAATGATTTAACACTTGCCGAAAGAGAGGTTTGATCCTCCATCTGCTGAATAATCCTTTTTGTTAAGCACCGACCTGTTCTGATTCCAAATGGAATGTTTTTATTAGCATAACTAGCTGTCCGGCGCAACTTCGTTTGCGTCTCATTTTCCCCGTTTTCGCAACATTTTTCATTGCTGCCCCACTCCTATTGGTCTTAGCGTGATGATATATAGCCTTCCTCGATAAATGGGCTATCTAAAACTGAAAGAATTTTTCAAATCGGACCAGTAGTTTCGAAGCCTATTCAATGCAAACAAACATACAATCAAATCTTTCCTCTTTATAATATTAGTTTAGATGTGGTAGACGAATAGCTAAGATACTGATTCATCAAAGTTGAGCCACGGAGTAAGTAATTAAAATGGAGCGATCATCAGATGACATACGACTAATCTCTAATATACTCACGTGGCGACACGTCAAGCTATACATCAATATATATATAAAAATGAATCCTTATTTCCCTTGGTCACGCCAGAACTTGAGAACGACTTAACCGATTAAATTCATTTTTTTTAAACGGTTTCAAATACTTTTTAGAAGGTTCATAGCTAGGTAGTAGGTTGGTGGTAGGTAGTGGGTAGGAACAAGTGCATTGCAACGCATGCAACAATCAGCTAGTTTAGCTAATATAACATGGCTTCGCTTTGTATAGATTTCCCGTACAATAAGAGACACGCATTAACTGGTTTTGTATAGCTTGAATGGACATTCGACAATTGTTTAATACCATAATTATGTCGCTGATGAGATGCTAATAGAAGAACAAATTCTCGTTATAATTTAGAACAAACGAAAACAGTTAAAATCTTTTTGCATTTGTTTTGGAAGCAGGTTTAAATAATTTTAATTTACACGCACAAGTGATTTTGATTTCACGGAAAACTTGCGTAGCCTTGTATGGTATAGGTTCGGTTTCTTTGTTCACTGTTAAAATGTAGCAATCTACCTGACCAGGATGTCATAGATAGCCAAGAGAAAATAACCTCTCTAATAAGGAGGTTGGGCCCAGCATCCAACACTGTAATATAGCCTCCCGGCCATAACGCATCTGAATAATAGCTGGTGGTTGTATATATTGAAATCCAATGGTTAAAGAACGATACTTGTCGATACAGTTTGTTTAAGTTTGTCAGTATTTCAGAAAAACCCCCATAACGCGCGGTTTTAGGGTGAGGATTAGACGGGCCGCGTTTAAAACACGGGTGGTTCAAACTTTACCTATTTCCGTAAATAAGAAAAAAAAAAACCTACCTAAATTATTCTTGATTCGTGACGAAAATCATTAGCATAGGTACCCCTAGAATTTGACGAGGATGCAAAACAACACCTTGTATAAGAGACGAAATTCATATTTTGTTTTGCTCGAAAATGAAGGAAACCAATGTCAAAGTCAAAGTTTTTATTTGCAATTTATCATCTGTTACGCAGTAAGGCGCCAACCAAAAATAAAGAAGCTAACTTATTCGTTACAAACCGATAACATTATGAATTTAATTTAAAATCAAGTAAATAACTGGGTTAAGTAGTGCCGAAGACTTAATTTGAAATTCCAAAAACTATAACAAATAAGTCACACATAACATCACGGCGGAGGCGCCTCCCAGAAAAAATACTTCACATCGTAAACATCCCGAACTATTTCACATTCAACCCATCACTCAATTTAAACTAAATCAAACTATTTAAAAAACCAGCCGCTATTTAAAAACGCTTAAAATTAAAGCAATGCTAATGGTTTCGTTCTGTCTCTTTTTAACTCGTCTATTTCCTGTATGCACCATCTCGTTTGCTCTCGGTAGGGATGTGAAAAGAATAATGTATTAATTGGAACAGTAAAATGCAAGTCATTAGGATGTGTTTCGACGCTGAGCTGGGCATTTCAAAATGAATTTTAAGCAATCAATGGGAATTTTTAGTTGATTCTTTTTTTTATTGATCAAAGATTCGATTCTGGTTTTGTATTGCTGTATGGTATGCATCTAGTTTGGAGTTAATTGTGAAAAACAATACACAATGAGCATTAAACGCAACCCATTCTTTCTTTACCATACAACATTAAAATTAATTTAACGTTTGCGAGGCTTTTAATGCGGATGGTTATTTCTTATTCATTAGAATATTGTAATTACTCATGCAGCTGGTTTAATAATTTTTCTACGTTTATTTTAACTACATAAGTAGGTATGAGTTAATTACAAGGTAGGTAGTTAGTCTTGTTCCATTGTATTCAGATATTTAAGTTATACACATTTTATGTTAATCGCTATTATGAATTTTAAATGAAGTAACTATGAAAAATATTAATAACTCGATGTAAGTAGATTTATACCTACACACACCGTACTCGGCAAAGGCAATGTGACACAGACGGCACGGCATGCTTCAGAGTACGGAATAATTTAAAAACTAGTATAGTAGTAAAACAGAAAATTGGTAAATTAATTGTTGTTCAATTCTAACCGCGGCAAGTTTTCCCTACATTTACCGCCATTAAAACCGCGACATAAAGAGTAATTTCCCACCAAAAACATTAACATTCCTGCTCGTCTCCGGAAGCGCAACTACTGAATATTAAGCGATCGGCGCGTATGCTGTATTGTGACTAAGTGATGAGCCATACACACGGACTACTAAATAAACTAATGGAGTATTGATATGCGAACAACTGTACAGTCAACTAATTCTGTATCGGACCCCCGTAAGGACTATCCTTGCTTCCAGCGTTAAAACAGTTAAAAACTTTCTATTTCTTTGTCCCTTTTTTTGTTTTATTCCTATTGGTCGAAAAACGGTGGTCAAACATTTGGGATCATTAACAGAGACTAAGATTTTTTTTTTTAAACAAAATGTATTTAAAAAAAGGATCGCGTTTATTGGCCCGCAAACTATTTGTGCGGAGTTGCGGACCAATAGCAGTAAGGGTGTTAAACAGATGTGGTCTTCGAGTGCACGGGATTTGGTTTGAAAAGTGTACCTATTGGCACTTTTGCGATAGTACACGTTTGCAGCTAGTGTGTGGTCGTACACACATGCTTACGAGTTTGATTCTCCAGAAATGTGCATATTGAGACTCTATTCATTCTATACTCTGTGGTACTTGTCATTATTGCGGCGTAGATGTCGGCACTCTTATTGCTATGTTGCCTTAGTAGCCTGCTGCACAAGTAAAGAAGAATAATATGAAGTTCAGTTTGAGTTAGCATAATTAAGCCAATGCGATCATTAACGTAATTAAAGTCATATTAAAACTCCATAGTCAATGCATTTTCTAATTTATTAGGATGCCCATTAACGTTCGAATCTCATTTCCTTTCCAGCACAAATGTCAATGGAAAGCATGATGGTGGGCGGTGTAGGCGTGGGCGGCGTCGGGTCCGTAGGGGGCGGCATGTCCGGCGGCTTCCAGCTGGTGCGCGAGCCCACATCTGGCGCGCTGCTGCTGCTGCCCGCACCCCAGGACCTGCCGCACGCAGTCGTCTGGGGAGGCATGCCATACCAGTCAGCACCGCTGCTCCTGCCGCAAGCGCCGCACCCCTCGCACCACCTACAACTGCTACCAGGCGACCTCCTCGCCAGTACGGCGACGTTACAACACACTCACACGCATTCTACGCGCCTGGTTACACTCGCGCCTGCCCCTCAGCAACAACCCCACCCGGCACACACGGCAGACAAGAGAAAACCAATAATGCAGCCGCTCATCACGCCTCATTTAATAAAAATCGAACCGGAACCACAGCATGAGAAACCGCAGCCGTCTTATGCCCCAGAACCTGTTCAGCAGCCGATGATCACGACGCACTTGTATTACCAGCCTGATTACTCAGACCAGGCGTGTCGGAGTCAAGCTACATCACCAGTTGCTCCGCCAACGCCACCTCCTGAGGCTCCTGAGCTCCCGGCTCACAGAGACGCGTCCAACCAAACTGATCATATCGATGAGGACGATGAATCACCCAATCAAGCTGATGAAGATGAAAGGGATGTAGCATGTGTTGGTGTTGCACACTACCCTGAAGACAATATGTTGCAAGGTCACTCGCAATTATTACAACATCCAGCTATCGATCACACTGAAGAATGTTCTTCGGAAGGTCTAACGGCTGTTGGAACTGTAGAAAAATCAATAGATTCAATAGAAAGAGATGATGGTTTAGACAACTCTAGTAGCAATGCTTCGAATGATCTAGTGATAGACACAGCAAGGACGACGCCAGTTCCACATCCTGCCCATAACTCTAGACCTCCAGTAGACGTAAGTGGGTTGGAACTTCTATCGAATAGTATCGAGCAATTCGAACGTACTACACCAGGAACTAGTATGCCCGCGTTGGAACCGGTACCGTTGACCATCGATACAAGAACACCAACGAAACTAAATCTTTTAATAAAGACATCGCCCAAATCACCACCGAGAACCGAGGTAGAACCTCACAGGCGGTTCGAGTTTCCACCAACAGATCCTTCTACCAACGAACAAGGCAAACCTTCTCTTGACGGTCTGGGCTTGTTATGTGCTCTAGCAGAACAGAGGTTCATGGAGGAAGTAGTGGAAAACCCTCCAGCAAATATACCGGTTACGTCCCGTCCCTTCATTAAAAGTGAACCTTTATTGAGTCCCACCGATAGAAGCCGCTCGGCAGATTCTTCAGTAAATAAAAAAGACAGACATAGACATAGAGATGGTGATTCCAGTGGCGAAAGGAGAAAAATAAGAAGTCGTGACCGAGAAGAAAGGTTACGACACAAACTTGAAAAAATGCGACGACACAAACGTGATAGGGAGAGAGACGAGGGGAGAAGCAGTGGAGGGGAGTTGGAGACGAGTCTGAGACGCGTCACCGCTTGCTCCTGTAATTCTGCGTCGTGCACACACAATACTAACGTCCGGTCAGCTCACGCGCTCGCCAGTGCAATAGAAAAAGACATGCGTGAGAGACTACTAGCACTCGAGAAACAGTTTGATGAGAGAAAAGCGCAGTTAAAAGCTTTAAACCCGCCTTTACCGACATTATCACCCTCTCCGGCACCATCCACTCCAGCACTGTCACCTGATTCTGACAGAGGATCGTCTAAGAAACGTAAAGTAGGAAGGCCGCGAAAGGTGTCCAGTCCAGATTCTACCGAGACCATAGTAGCAAAGAAGCCAAAGTCCAAGAGTAGTCTTGTTGGCTTTCTTTTGGCTAAGGGCAAGTTAAGCAAGCAAGGTGGCATATTGTGTACCAGAGGAGAGCCGTCAAGGGAGGAGGTCAACCGGACAAGCAAAGTGCGTCCCAAACTGAAAGCAGAACCGATTATGAAGGCATGTGCTGACCCGGAGGAAGCCGAATGGGCGCTGAACCGATCAGCGAGCTCTTCTATGGAGAGTCTCAATGAAGTACGACAGAAGAATAGAGAGAAGGTGGACCGCTTAGCTCGGAAACATTCTCGAGATGATATACCCGAGCTTGAGTTCGCTCTGCGACGTGCTAGCGCTTCAAGTGATAGTGACAAAGAGAGGCGGCGTGCGAAAAAAAGACGAAAGAGTCACAAATCAAAAGAGAGGACTGAAGAGGAAGCAAAGGAAACACCTGCAGAGCCGGCTGCACCACCACCGGTGTCCAAATGTACACTGACTGAAGATAAAGTAGATCAGTCGCCTCGAGTACTTACTGCCATGGGAGGGTTATTCTACGCAGGGAAGCTGAGTGCTGTGACGGCACCTGACGTATATGCTATCACTCTTGATGGAGAACGGGGAAACAAACCCCATATTATGTCAAGAGAAGAAACTTTGAGAGATGCTGTAAGTTTTAGATTAGAGTTTAATATTTGAATAATAAATTTTATTGGGCAGGATTATTTTAATCTATTTCTCGCTTATTTCAGATCTTGGAAGTAAGCCCCACTTCAGTAACAGAACTGCCGTCTGGTACAAGAGTGTGCGCGTACTGGTCACAACAGTACCGATGCCTATACCCTGGGACCGTGGCAGTCTCGTCTCCAGACCCTCACGATGATAAGTTCGTCGCCGTCGAATTCGACGACGGAGACTCAGGCAGAATAGCTATTGAGGATATTAGGTTCTTGGAACCAAACTATCCAGTTGTAGGTCAGTATCGAATCAACTTCTTTATAATTATACCGCCCTAGTACTTTAAGTTCTATCTTCTAAATAAAATCTTCTTTATTTTTCAGAATATGAAAATCCATTATTTACTCTTGGTAAACGAAGAAGAAATACCAGTGTCAGTGGTGTTAGCACAGAAGAGAAGAAAGTTGCCGTTGTTACCGTGGTACCTCTTGCGGCAAACACAAGTAATGAAGTTAAACCACCAGTAACAGAACCGGTGGCTACAACTTCGAAAGAAGATGAAGACCGAAAAGACAGAAAGAAACTTAAAAAGCATCGTAAAGACAAAATAAAGCGTCATTCAAGTGAGGATGATCCCACCTCAATGGAATACGTGAAGAAGAAAAAGAAGAAGCATAAATGTTGCGAAGAACATTGCAAACACAAAAGACATCATAAGAAACACCATAGGAAACACAGGAAAAGACATCACTCAAGCTGCAAGGAGCATTCAAGTTCATCTGGTGACGATCAGCAGAGAGTCAAGTCTTCTTCTGACTACATTGACTCTAACAAGTCTAATGAAGATTCGGTCGATTCTAACGACAGACTCTCCACTTTAATCGCAGTGGAGAAGTCCCCAGAAGACAAAATGAAGACTGTGATAAAGAAAGCGGTGTTGTCCAAGAAGAGTTTGGTCAAAAATGCCGTTTTGGACTTCAGCAATTTGAGTAAAATTACCATGAAGAAAGAAGAAACAAGTAAAGACAATTTAAAGGATAGTGGAATAGGATTAGAGGAAGAGGCAGCTACTGCTTCCACGAGTGAAGTAAAAAAGGTATGTTAATCTAGGAAAATTCTATGATAGACAAGTTATGTTACAAAAAGACAGGATTAATTTGCCCTTTACCGGATCTACAGTTGATGAAGATAAGATAGACTATGATTAAAAAAATATATATGATGGATGAAGTTAAGTAGAGGTAGTTTTAAGTAAGTTTCATTGATAGTCCTACGTTTGTGCTTAATAATGGATTTTTTACCTGTAGAGATCAATTGTTAAGTATAAATGTTCTTCAGTCTCTCTCATAGAAAGTCTGTGATCCAACTAAAAAAAAACGTGATTGTAAAGTTCTTCATTCCATTCAATAGTTTTCAATATATCTGTTCTCGGATCTTCCGAATTACCCTTTACTCATTCTTATTCTTTATTGCACACATAATTAAAAAATATTCACACAAAACTTATACATTGGCTTATGCAACGGCTAGCTTAACCCGCTATTTCAGTTTTCAATACTTCTTCTCTACTTTGATCTTCTGATTCATACTAACCACCCTCCCTTGTTCCTCCGCAGAAGGCGAAGCGTCGCACAGTATCGTCCACTTCGTCGGAGTGCGGCGGCGCCGGCGTCAGCAAGATGGCGGCCTTCCTCCCCGGCGGCGCGCTGTGGCGCTGGCACGGCGCCGCCTACCGCCGCACGGCGCGCCCGCGACACCGCAAGCTGTTCTACCGCGCTATACAGCGGGGAGAGGAGGTCTTGAATGTGAGTATACTTTACTTGACCTACAGTGCTAACTAGTCTCAGTAACTCCAGAAGCTCAAAATTCGGAGGATTAAGCTCGCCTCTATTACTCGGGGCTTAAGAACAAAACTGAAGATAAGTTATTATAGGTACACCTCTGCCCTAGATTACGGTCCCTCATAACTTGTTTTTGCGGTTTACGATGCCACTTCTTCCCAGGTCGACCACGAAATAGTACGGGCGTTGCGTGACGGACTTTGGTGACCTTTGATCATTATACATCCTTGCCGAAATGAGCAAATCCACCTAGACATGTTGTAAACCTTTAACGAAACTGATACCCTGGTCGCCGCGAACAAAGTCACATGCGATGCTACATAAGACGCGACTTACGTAAAGCGACATGCACGTGCTTCACTTGCTTCCTTCGCACGAGGAGGTGGAGTCACCGTGTCTCGTAAGACTTTAAGCATAACTTTAAGTTTTTCTATCTCCTCTCCAGGTTGGCGACGCAGCAGTGTTCCTGTCTACCGGGCGCCCAGACCGGCCGTACATCGGCCGCATAGTGGCGCTGTGGGAGGCGCGCGGTGCCATGGCTGTACGCGTCAAGTGGTTCTACCACCCTGAGGAGACTGTCGGCTGTACCGACCAGCTGCACTATCCGGTACGTAGAAAATCTCTAAAATAGATTTTACTGCCTATGTAGGTATAATATATGGCAAATGCTTGTCTTTTGCCATAATTTCGGCGGGTCTGGGCCAGTCCTTTCGGTAGGAATCAAGTCCATCGTGCCATTTTGTGCGATTCGTTCATCTGATATTTCCAGTCCGATCCCTCCTAAACATAGCAAGGGATTACATTTTGCAAGTTAAATTTTGAAAAAACAAGTTTGAATATCTTTTTCTGTCTTTTCAGGGTGGTCTGTTTGAATCTCCACACACGGACGAGAATGACGTCCAAACAATATCTCACAAATGCGAGGTGTTGCCGCTTGCTCAGTACAAGGAGCGCATGGGTGACGACCCGGTCAAATACAGCACAGTCTACGACAACAATGACGTGTACTACCTAGCAGGAAACTACGACCCAACGCCACAAACCTTGCGAATGGAACCAGACATACCGTTCGCAAACAAAACGACAACCTCCTAAGCGGAACTGTCCGCCTAGTACTTTGACATCAACGTCACTGTAATCGAGTTAAGGAAAAGTGAAATAAAAATTGCAAGTTTCATTTTACAGAGTGCAATAACGATCTTGATCGTTTAATATTTTATTTTCTAAAGTCGCAGTACAGTCACTGTATCGTGGCGCCGTAATTTAAAAGTACACAATTTTATCTATCTCGGTGTTAGCGTGTTTAAAATAGATTTTTGCAATATTAATGTGTTTCTTCGATTTAACTGATCTTAGCTTGAAGATTCACGTATACAGGTCTTAATAAAGTACAATGTAGATTTTTGAGGCTCAAATTGTGGCAATTTTTTCACATTCACCCGTCCTTAGGAGACGGCTTATATTGACGTAATAAAACTCGAATTATCTTAAAAAGTTACCCTCGTTACGTTATATTTAGTGGTATCCATTTGGAATGTTGAATTATTCTGGTTTGTGGGCCGAGTGCGAGGTGATGTTGATCTGTGTGAACTGTTGGTCGACTGTTGCGCGACCGAACGTGATGACATGTGATTTTATTTTTTATACGTGTAACGCTGTAATCTCAGTGTATAGATGTATTTTTCATGTATATTATTCAATTAGATTTTATGTATACGTAGTTTTCCTTGGTATAAATGTCTATTATCTTACAATGCAATACTTTTCCAGCTAGTCCCCTCTTTTATTCAAAATTTACCAGTGATTTACATTAGTGTTGTTTTGGATAATTTCAGAGAAATAAAAGAAATTAATATCTTGCATGAGGTTCATGGAGCTGTTTGTTATATTATTGTTTTTTATCAATAATTTTTATATTTTTCTTGGTTGATAATTTTATGTTAATTGAAGTATACTTTTATATCGAAATGGTGCTAGACGCTTGATGCTACTCGTTTACGTTTCGCCGTAGTAACTTAAGATTGTATATAAATAAGTTTGAAAACTAGTTGGTATGTGTAAGTTTACGGTTCGTTCTGAATTTTCATTTCATCTGCTTGTACTCCTAAATGTTGCCATTTTACTCTAAAATCTACTTTTATATATATTTTTAATTAGTACATAACTATATTATTTCGACAGGGTATGATTAAGCCCTTCTTTTGATCCTTTTATTCATATCTGGAAGTTTAAGGGACTGAAAAGACAGGGATGTAGGTAGGTCGACCAAGAGTAGGACTGTAGGGTAGGTTTTGTACGAATTGGTCAGAGGGACGTTTGTAAGAAAATGTTGCAAATGATTCAGGCAGGACGCAATGTTAGTAAAGTTGTATTATTGTTATACAAAGACTCAAAAAACAAGGGAATTGTATTCATCGGAGAGTGTGGCCAAATGAGTGAAAGCTGGCAGTTGATTTAGATTGTAATAATCAAGTCTCCAATTTATTTTAATTAAAACACAATTTTATATTATTTGGCGTGCGTCGTACTTTTGTAAACGAATAAATAGCTTTAGGTGTAAGTTTTAAGATTAAGTTAATTTCTTTATGATTTTTCATACTGACAAAAAATGATATATTGGTGACAAAAATTGAGACAAATATATTAGAAAAACAAAAGTGCGAATTTCGGTAACAATATTGAAAAATGTGGTATTTTTATATTAAACGTAAAAGTAACATTTTTTATTTTTAAACTTAAAGTATGTGAAGCGATGTTATTATTACAATAAGTACAAACTTGTTGATGAAAGATATTTGGCTCGGCCCAGTGTACGTATACTAACACTGGTTTAATTCATTAAAAGTTAAAACAGCCTTAAAAGCAATAACCGGGCGATATATTGCAAGCGACAATATAAGACTGTTGTAAATTTTATGAATTATTCCTATCAATCTTAGCGTGTAATAAATAGAATGGGGAAAGCCATAAAAATATTAGAATTAAAGATTAATAATATATCAGCATTGATAATATAAAGATTATAAAATACGCTTAAATAAAATATTTTTGGCTGAATTTGATGTTTTATTGAAACTACACACTTCACCGCACCAGACTTTATTGTACTTACTTGTAAAATGGTTGTTATACAGGTCTGATTTTAACAGTAAATCAAATTAAATAAATTAACACACATTACAAATATTTGAGAACTTGAGCAAAAGAAAAAGTACAGGTACCTCATCAATAAGACATTCTGTAAATCCTTTGTTAATACCAGAACGTAAAAGCTATAGAAAATCGTAATATCTAACGTAAAGTATGGACTAACACTAACTTATGTCCTATAACTTAGTTCTCAGTTGAGGCTCAACAAATGACTTCCCTTTTCCCATTACTGATGATCTCGTAGGTGTCATCATCGATGATCTTGTAGACATCTTGCCTGTAGTGCTTCAGGTTGTGAAGGAACCTAATCGAGCTCTCATCCCTGATCTTTGTCATCACTGATGGCAGGGTTTTCGTTTTCGCTTCTGTTGCTAATGAGGCATAGTATTTTTCCTGGAACAAGTTTAGAATAAAATTATTTGAGTAAATAAAATAAACTCTTATTTATTTTGGCAGCTGGAAAACATGGAAAGAAACTTGAAAGTAAGATCAATGAAAAAAATGAACGCCCCTGAAAACACTTCATCTGCCCTTCATAGAATAATCCGCAATTTGTATCATACGATACAATAAATAAAGAGGTAAACATTGCAGTACAAATACTAAACTATTGAAAAAACATTATGCTGATTAAACCGTCATGTAAAAGGAAACTATAAACAATAAAACAAATGACCGCAACACAGGAAGTAGTCGGCAAACTTGACTAGTGAAACATATCCTTGTTTTGAATACAGTAAGGAAGGCGTATCGATACTCACAGTGAACGATCGAGGCAAACATTCGATAACCTCCAACTGGGTTGAACTAAAGTGCAATGGAATTACGTTTTTTGAAGTAAATGGCGAGTCAGTCAGTAGTGCGAAACAAGTGCCGATTGTATCAAGACGTGGCGTGCGGACTATAGTAGTGCAATTGAACATTCTGCAATCGCTTGCGTTTTCTGAACTCCTGGTATTTGTATATAATTGATTGCTGTGTATATGAAAAATAAATGATTGTTTCTTTTGTTTTTTAATTGGAATAAAATTGAATAACATTCCCTCTAGAGGTAAGTTTTTATAATACTTTTTTTATACCTAATTTGAATAATATTATTTATTCATTATATTCAATCATGTATGCATTTAGTCACATAGGCATACATGATATATGATTGACCTAGTTACAAAAAAGGTACCAATAATTGCTAGAATCAAGTAGAAACTGGGACTGACTATTTGAATTTATAACAGACTACTAAAAGTATGAAGTTATCAAAGTCGTCTAAATATTTTTTTTGGATTCTATTTTAAAATACGCATTGAAAAAAAAAACCGCTCAATAAAGAAATCAATATGAGGTCCCTATGGCCCGACTAGCAGAGTAATACTAAATCCAGACAAGAATATACTTAAAAACTAATTGTTCCCTATACAACAACAATAAATGTCAACGACAATAAATATCGCAAAATTGGAATAGACTTGATTTATTGGTTTACCAAGATACTCAGAACTGGCGAACCGCGGAAGCCGAGACGGCCATCGAAGGTGAGATGACATAGTAAACTCTACTGGAAAGCAGAGAAGCGAGGATAACCCAGTTCACCACTGGTAGATAAGTATTTTGTAAGTATTCTAAGAATTTAGTCTAAAAGAAGATGGCTGATGAGTAGTTGAGCCTTAGAATGGGAATGATAATAGTGGAGTAGATCCGGTTTAGAAATGTCCAGAGGAGTGCGTACAGGAAGACGCTATCCCAAAAACATGAAGACGGTGTGGTGAAATGTGGTGGAAGCCTGTGTCAGCAGTGACCATCTATATAACTTGTACTTCTACCCAGACCCGTTACTTGGGACTGGACAATTAGCAATGTATTTATATGACTACCTTTGTTAGCTTGGGTTTTACCTGTCAAAACAAATGTAAGTGTTAATGAATAAATAAATAAATAAAATAAAAAAAAATCTTTCGGTTGAATGTTAAGATGATGAAAATGTATATGTAGCCAGTAGGTATTCTCAACGAGTCCTAGACACAAACAGTAGGATGCCCAAGAATTGCCAAAGGATAGACAAAGCGGAGAAATCACAATAGATTTCCTGTACAATGAGGGATCCGAATAAACTGGATTTGAATAGCTTGACTAGTCGCCGTGCGTACTAATACCTACATGGCGCCGAAAGTACGTGGAGTGCATACACTTCTGTCAACAACCGGCCGCCATTTCAAGCCGTCGTCAGTTTCTTTTCGTTATTTGTCTCACTGTGCGGTGCGAGTAAAATGGAAGTGTTGACAACTTCGTCTTTAGCAACGTCCGCCGAAGCCACTCCATGGTCCATGACTTGTAGTCTTCTGGCCCCCCTATTCACTAACGCTCGGATTCGATTTCGATTCTATAAGTCGTATGTCTATCTTTTTTTGGCATTACGAAAGCGAGCGAGATAGACATACGACAATCCGAAACGAAATCGAATCCGAGCGTTTGTGAATACGGGGACTGATGTCGAACGAGAACGACAGAGCCTTTTGGGGAACGAACGAATAGCAATTAATCGCAGGACTGCGTTTTACTTATTTTTGCAGCGATGAAACTTGACAATAGCGTTCTTGAAAACTATAACTACAATAACATCCAAATGTTTTGAAAATGTCTAAAATAAAATTGTTATAAATCATTACTTGTACTTATTTTCGTTTATTTAACTTTAAAAGGTTTTTAAGTAATTGTTAAATCACCACACAATTAATCATCATAGATTCATGGACATGACGCCCTGGTAGTTTGATGTCCTAGTTGGCTAAATGTTTACCTTGTTTACTCTAAAAGGAAACAAAATCGTTTAGAAAACTTTTATTGTTTCGTATCCTAAATATGCCTAGGTAATTAAAATAGTTACAAAGACTGGCTAATGTTTAAAAGTTTATAATCACTACTACTAGTGTAACATTATACGCTAAATTGCTAAAGTCAATTTCTTACTCTATGGTTACACCAAAACGGTTCAAAAAAGACAGCAACCTGTTTCGTAGAATATAGGTAAGTTTATAAACAGACATGGTCACTAACACTATCAATCACTACTATCAAATCCCGTTTTTAGTGTTATTGATAGTGTTTCGTAGAATGCCTACACAAATATGGTAACTAGTTTCGATTATATTTGATCCTAGGTCCTAAGATTACACGATAATAAAACAGAATATCTTAGTAGCAGACAAAATCATCATCATCCAAGATACAATACACGTCGTTTCTAAAGTCAGTGAGGTTATCCAGGAATTTCTGGCTGCTGTCATTGTGCAGCTTTGTGAAGACAGGTGGCAGGGGGGCTGTGCCAGACTCCTGCGCCAGCGACACGTAGTAGTCAGCCTAGGTGATGGATGGAGAGGTTTATAGACGAAGGGCACTGGGATGGGCTGTCGCAAATGCAAATACGCGAAGCATTTCTAGCATACAGTTTTGTCACAAAATTAACCTATTTATCATTAGACGTTGTTAAAAATAATTTTATTTATGTAGGTCCCAATCTACATTGTCTGCCTACATGTAGAAAATCTTAGATTTCACACTACCTATATTGTATAACACCACCTATTCACGAACAAATAAAAAAAAAAACTATTTTTAAGCAGGTCAACGAATATTTTTAATAAATCTTTAAAAATTAATAATTTATAATACATAAAAATGATTTTTTTTGTAACAATTAAGTTAGGTTATAAGATACTTAAATACCAAGTCTTCATCTCCAAATATCTTTCTCTTGCTGTGCCCGACAGGGTCCATGATTGTTTATTTTGTTAAATGTTTACCACCCAAGCCTACATTGTGGAATGCTATAAAGAATTGAGTACAGAACAAACCTTAACATCCGTCTTTTTCAGCATTTTCAAAAGACAGTTGGTAAACATTTTCTAGACAACTACGTCCCCAATTACAACACCTTCGATTTCGCCTTCACCAAGCAGGTTCTATTTTTAGATAACGACGTAAAGTTTGAATTCCCTTTCACACACTCACTACCTAGTACGTAGCTACCTAGCCAGTATATAATATTACCTAGTTAACCTCTATATTCCGGATGATGAAATAGGACAGTAAACGACTGTAATAATTATGAACGAGGCGATAAATGCACAACTGTTTCGAATGTCAAAAGTCAAGACGGATGCAACGATAGATCAGTAGCAAATTGTTTTATTTACCTATCGGATAACGTGCTACTTTTTAGATAACAATAAGTGGTAAATGGACTGATGACTATGGACAATTCACATTTCCAACACAAAGAATACACATAAAACTTATAAAGAAAACAAAATTGGCGTAGGTACACACTGCAACAGAAATCAAAAAGGGGCCTCCACTAAAAAGAAATAGTAAGTACTGAGACAATTTCTGAAGTTTTGTAAGTACTCGTCTCGGGATTATTACCAAAGGAGCTAAACGAAGGGCAAGTAAAACAGTAGGTACATCATTGACGCTAGGCGTCACCGATAGCGTTGAATCATAAACTGCGAAGCCATTGCAATAGAATATCCCCCTCATCTGTCCCTTCAATTCAAGGTCTTCATTCCTTTTTATTTTTCAAAACATTGATGTTAATTTGTTTTCTCTTTACCTGATCCGGCCCCATCATATGGGCCTGTCGCTTGGTATAGCCCCTCGCTGCTCGGTCCCGCTTCTCCTCTTCCCAATGCTCGGCCATCTCCTCAGGAGTCGGCAGGCTGAATGTGCCGTTCATTGAGCGGACGTAGTAGCGGACCTAGGTAATAGAAGTTCACGGTTATTAATAAGACTATTTAGAAGTTTGAGAAATGTTTACTTCAACTCTTCAGAAATGTTTACTTCTTCTTCATCGAAGGGTAAAGTTGTGGTGCATCTTCCACAAAAGCTAGTAGGTAACTAGCTTTTGTGGAAGATGCACCACAACTTTACCCTTCGATTTTAGTATGCAAGTTAGCCTGTCATTTTTTATCACCCCATTTGTCCATTTTGCCAACAATAAATTATCCTATTTTCCAATGTCAGTTAGTTTCATCAAAATCTTTTTCAATAATAAATTGACTTATAACGCGTTTAGTTTACATTCGATGCCCGAAAAAAGACAAACATTTGAAGTAATACAAAAATTAGCCCCGAACAAAAGGTACAAATGGTTGAAATTATTGTTTTAAAACAAAAAACATTTTCTTCCAAACATCATTGGATTATAAAAATTATACGGAAAATATTAAAGGCCGACTCAAGACTGAAGACGACTTTAGTTTTGCAATGGTTTACCTGTAAATCGAACATAGAGAAGGCGCACACATAGTACGGAACCCCGATAAAGCACATGGAGGGATGGTTCATGTTGACGATGTGCTTGTACAGCGGCTCCACGCAGTTGTCCTCCACCACGATGTCGCAGGATTTGTGGAGAAATGGGAAGTTATACAGGTAACCTGCGGAATTGCAATAATGGATAGTAGATCATCATCATCTGCTTAGCCTTTTCGTGTTCGAGTCTAATCGGCTACAGCTGAATACCAGTATTTTACAGGGAGCGACTGCCTATCTGATCTCCACAACCTAGTTACTACTGGGTAATACGATACTCCTTGGTAAGACCGGGCCACTGACTCCCTGTAACAGCTGTTAAACATCTTCAAATAACAGCGGGACCAAAGGCTTAACGTGCTTTTCGAGGCACGGAGGAGAGTCGGTGTGTAATTGGTGGTTACCATTGCACAGACTAACCTATGCAGGCACGGCTTAACCCAAAGATTGATCCGAACGGCTGTTATGATTTAGCCACGAGCTCCTCCATGGATTGTACAATGATCACAAAATGACAGTGTGTGCTAACGCTAGTTTTATACGCAATTAACTATGTGGAGCTCTGGCATAGTTAGACGGTGTCGTGGCAGACCCCGTAGAAGATGGCGGAACAAATCAACGACCAGTAGAACATATTAACTATGAATCGAAATCGAAAACTCACCGTGTGAGCCCAGTAGCGCTAATGTAGGTGAATAGTAAGGCAAGTTTCTGAGGGATCATTTCTTTTCAAGTACCAATCCATAATAAATCAAAAATCATTTTTGCAGATTAAACAAGTAGGTTACGCTGAACTAATGCTTTCTGACAAGGTTTGGACGGCATAATTAATACTTCGAAAAAAAATTACACAGCTGATAATATGTAATTTTATTCTCGTTTAGGTATCCAAGCAGCTTTGGTAAACTTAAAACATTACTCACCAGTACATAAGAACACGACATCAATTTCATCTTCACTACCATCGAGGAAGTACGCTTTATTTCCTTCAAGCCTGTCCACATCAGGTTTCTGAGTCAAATTCTCAGGGAATACCGTCCGAGGATGTTCCTTCAAGTGATGGCTGAGGACGACTTTCTTGGAGACGCCGGTCAGCTCCAGAGCGATGTCCATGCCTGAGGGTCCGGCGCCGATGACTAGAACTCGTTTGTCCGTGAAGACATCAGGTACTCGGTAGTCGTGGCTGTGCATTATGTCACCTAACGGTTATTTTGTCTTGTTAGTAATTTTAAAATTGGAGGAATAAAAACATTTCTTTTCGATGCTACACGAATTTGGAGTGACAACAACATTCATAATTGAAAGGTTTATTTAGACTTGAATCAGTTGACGTAGAAGTTTCACCTATAAGCTGTCACTGTAATTTTACTTGTCAAGTCCAGCTAGTGGGACGTCTTGCAGATGGATGTTGGTGATGAGAATTTTACTATTGTTAATTAAATAATCTTATTAAGATTGACACTGCTTTTATTAAGATCACTCTCTTGACCTCATATTTGGACCTTCATGTTCAGTTCACCTAACCTTTGAATTCCTTCAACCCTGGTATACGCGGTATGAACGGCGTATTATAATGCCCGTTGCAGACGAACAAGTAGTCGTATTCCCTGGTCGCCGTGACTCCGGTGAGCATACTCTTGAAGGTGACATCCCAGAGCTCCCCGGATGGCCCTTGTTTTGGTATGACTAGCTGCACATGGTGGCTGAACTGTGAAGAAAATCCAAGATTAATTATTTTTGCGATGATGTTGCTTCAAAGTGATATTTCACAGTTCCAATGGATGAAAAATGTCTAACAATTCCCGTCAAATGCAACGAACTATTTGAGCAGTAATTTTGCTGAGTCGTCAATCTTATATACCTTTTTTTTTTTTTTTTAGGATGGGAAATCATCAAATGACTTCTTCCGCTCTGGGCGGAGCGGAAGGGAGTGTCAGACTTGACTGACTAAAACCCATCCATGTTCCTTCTTAGCCCTTTGCGTTCCAGGGGCACGGTATCTCTTTCGAACAACCCGCAGCCCTGGCAGGCATCGGCCCTCTCGGACCCCTTCCGATTTGCTGACATCTCCTTGAGGCGCGCGTGGAACACGAACGCGCCGTCGGCACGGTCTGTCGTCATAAGACGGACGGACGGTGAGCTAGCCCATTACTCACCGTCCACAGGCCCGCGCCTACGGTGGCCGGGGGCCACTGGTTGCCCCCCGACGCCCGGGGCGTCTCCCGCGGCGGCTGGGATGTGAGGTTCTCTCCCTCTCACGTTCCGCCACCTCCTTTGCTAGCATGACTGCTTCGCACGGAGAAAATTAATCTTATATACCTTAATTTTCTCCGTGACTCCATGTTTATCCGCATACAGCTTCAGAAAAGCCAGCATGTCTTTAGCAGGTAGGTAAGACTTATCGCTCTCCGGTACCGGGAAGTCAGGGAATCCCATGATTTCTTTAGGAAGGTTAGTCCTGAAATAGACAAAGAAAATGATCATCATGAAAACTGTTTCTTTTGAATCGATCTTTACAAATTAGTAGTTATAGGTCGACTTTTGTTTTTTTAAACTATGTAATCTACACTAATATTATAAAGAGGAAAGATTTGTATTTTTGTATTTTTGTATGTAATGAATAAACTCAAAAACTACTAGACCGATTTTCAAAATTCTTTCACCATTAGAAAGCTACATCTTTACCGAGTAACATAGGCTATATATTATCACGCTAATAACTTAGGGGGATAAGCAATATTGCATTAAGTCCACATTTCTCAACTGTTTGACAACTGACAACTGTCATGACAAGCATTAGAATAAACCGGCTATTTCAAACCATTTGTCATTAAAGTAAGTAGCCTGGCGGTTCTATGACCGCCCTGCCAAGCAAAAGGTTTCAAGTTCGTATCCGCAGTCAGTATGCACTTTGTGTGGTAATTTTTTAATGCTGTAAGTTTTCCAAAACAACGCGAGTTCGATCCCCAACCGGTGTTCACTTTTTGTAACTAGGTATTTTATTTTATTTTAATGCTTTATGATTTTCAAATCTTTACAAAATAGTTTTCGTTTTTTTAACCATTCGAAATAAATAGTGATTAAAGAACGAGTGGGTCATAAACAAAACGAAATTTAAGACATGATCGTCGGCGATTTTAAAGTATACACATCCGTAGACACTGTGATGGCTAATGACGGTAGTCCTGCACACCCCGTTGAATTTTTCAACTCCCTGGAGCTAACGGGCGTGCCGTTCCCATAAGATGAAGCTTAAACTTGGCGTTTTAGTTCTGCTGATGCGAAACTTTGATGTACCCAGACTGTGCAACGGCACCAGGTTTCGTATCACAAAGCTTAGCAGTAATATTACATAGCCACTGTAGCGACCTACAAAAAGCAACTTACTACAAAAAGTACTACAGTGCCATCTATGACGCGACTGAAGAACCAACATCAATTGCCTACATTTCGCAAGCAAACTTTAAATCGACTTAAGACTACAATTCGGGTTTTCGGGTTTCTCTATATATAGAGAAACCTGACAACAACAGACTGTCGGGCAGTTGCCCACCAGACATAACACCTATCTGATTGGAGGATCCTCCCGTTTCAATGGAGTATTGAGGAACTTTACACCCTGTTCCTCATACCCCTAAACTGGTGACACCAAAATGGACGTCAGCGCAGACTTCGGGCAACGTGACGTCATCATCATCACTTCTCTCAAGCTGTAGAGCAGCGAGTCTCACAGCCAGCCAGCTTCAAATGGGTATTTCTGACCACCAGCATGCAGCCGGAGCGCATTCCTGGTCAGCACCATCAGCCTCTCATTAAGCGACGTTGGCACAGCACACTGCATTTTCGGCCAGTTGAGAGCTTCTGCCTCCCGGTCGACACCTCTCAAGCTGTCTGCCACATCGCGGGGCTGCACTACGTCTGACGCACTGGAGCAAACGCAGCGCCGGTCCCGACTCACTGGGGTTCGCCTCACCACCGCAGTCTGTTCCGACTCACCGTGAATAATGCGGCTACGAAATTCCAACTGACACGGCATAAAACTACAAGCTGACTCATTCGACTATCGACTCTGGTCTCCGGAGGAGAGTGATGTAGCGACCTACAAAAAGTACTACAGCGCCATCTATGACGCGATGGAATAACTAACATCAATTGCCTACATCTCGCAAGCAAAGTTTACATGGACTTAAGACTATTTAGAGAAACCCGACAACAACTGTCGGGCAGTTGCCCACCAGACACAACACCTGTCTGGTCGGAGGATCCTCCCCTTTCCAATGGAGTATTGAGGAACTTTACACCCTGTTCCTCATACCCCTAAACCACCATAATTACAGGAGTTGCTAAAGGAGAGAGCGTTTTAATTCGACGCATGCCAAATATTCTAAATAACTTGCCATTCCAATTTTAATTAACAGGTAGTAATTTCCCTTATAATAAGCTTTTGCAATGACGATCAACAAATGTCAGGGTCATACCTAAAAAGTAGCAGGCATTCTTTTGGGTACCTGCTCCACGCTTCTCAGACGGTCAATTATTTGTTGGTTGTTTACGTGTTTCATGAAGCCAAAACTTGCACGTGGTTACGGTCATTGTTACGACATTTTCTTTTTATATACAAAACTATTGGAAAAAATAAATAAATAGTGCCCAACAATGGCATATTATAGTGTCGCTTCAACGCCTTTTAATTTTGGTTCGGACCTCTGCCGCCCAGAATTACACCACCCTAAAGCACGCCCTTTGTAGTCATCACCCACATAATTACATTACGATCAGACCGTCAGTTCTCACACATAACAACAAAACATCACGCCTTTAATTCCCGAAGGTGTACTAAATCGTACATCCACATTTCGCCAGTAATGTTGAAGCTCTATGTTATAGGGGGCGAGCCCCATCAACCGGGCCCGACATTAAATCCAGACTTCGTGGCTGCTACTGAGAAATTCCTGATGGAATAACCCAATAACACTTTGCCCGATCCGAGAATCGTACCCGGGACCTCAAGCTCAGCAGTCGTGCTTGCGACCACTCTACCAACGAGGCAGTCTCACACATACACCTTGAAATTTCCGCGCGAACGAAGTCGCGGGTATCAGCTAGTATTATAATAAAGAGGAAAGATTTGATTGTTTGTTTGCATTGAATAGGCTCCGAAACTACTGGTCCGATTTGAAAAATTCTTTCAGTATTAGATAGCCCATTTATCGAGGAAGGCTATAGGCTATATATTATCACGCTACGGCCAACAGGAGTGGAGCAGCAATGAAAAATGCGAAAACAGGGAAAATGTGACGCGAACGAAGTTGCGCCGGACAACTAGTCGTCGTAAATAAAATCACACAGAAATGAAGCTTTGAGAGGGTGCATGCATGATGAAATCGTAACGAATCGTATTGAGATTTACTCCTACAACCTTCTAAGTTCCAGAGAATTTCTAAATTAGAGCGTATTGAACAATTGGAGCTTGAATGAACTAGCTAATAATGTACTCTGAGAAATAAACTTTACAATGTAACAACCTACATGAAATACGACAGTTACAGGAATGGGAACTACCAGGGTTATATGAATATGAGCAGACAGGAGATAAGGATACAGGTACGAAGCGGATCAATAAATCGCTTTATCATTACTGACAGTTTACAGACTGTTTACAAATAATTCTCTTTTCTTCAGTACTGTTGACCTGAGCTGGGTTGTTTGTCGTATTATCTTCGTAAAACTATTATTAACGAGTAATTAATATGACACAAACAATCCGCAGACTGTAATCGACACCTTGAACCACGTGGAATCGTAAATCAATTACGATAAAGTGTGAATATTTACGGAATCGATATGCAACATGGAAATGTTCAGACGGACGTGGTCAAGTAAACATTTGAGTTTGTGTATGTTAAAGCTAGGTACGTTAAGTCTTAAGTCTATCATTCAATTGACAACACATACACTTTATAATTGCAGATTTTTTATCACCTGCCTCGTTAGACAAGTCATGACAAACGCAGGCACCTCGGTTCGATTCCTGGCAGGGTCGGGTATTACTGTGTTTTCAATTACAAAAGTTTGTGTGGACTGATCTTAGAAGGAGGTACTAGAAATTTTGATGAAAAGGTACATTCTGTGGTACATGTTAACACAGATCACGATATTGATAGAAAATAGAGCATTCCAACCTAATCACGTTTCTAAACACACATTTCTAGAATGTACGAAATGCTCGTATATATCTCTGAGCAAGCTATGCTGCCCTGATAGCCTCCGACCCTCGATATGAACGTGTCGTAAGCTGAGAACTTGTTGTTGCCATGCTGCAGTTAAAGAAGAATTCCATAAATAATGACGATAAAATTTTGTTTTGTTTGGAAATATCCTGATAACGTAAGCAGACAGACTACCAGATAGACAAAACAATTTGATTAATGCTTGTCCATAAAACATACCTGTGAATTTTAGTACAATATAATTTTTAATTTATTTTTAATTTATTAATCTTTACCCTTTAAAAAAAGAGAGTAGCTCTTTAGTAAGAACCAGATATTCTTGTAATATACCGAAGGAGGAGTAACATTACATCAAGCCTGTATTCCCCAGATATGTTAAATTGAGGCGAAAAAAGAATTGAGGGGTAAGCCTATTACCATCAAGCAGCCAGGAAGAAACAAGTCCAGACACAGGTCTACAACTGCAACGGAGAAACTACTTGTCAAACCTGACAATGAAACCAGGAACCCATGTCAAGCAGTAGTGCTTGCGACTAGTGCAAGCACGTCAAGAATTAATAAATATTACAAAAAAGAAATCTCATAAACTCACCTCAAACTCTTGTACATGCTGGTGTGAATAGGTAGCCCAAAATCGTCGTATCCAACATCCTCAGTGTAGACCCAGGTGCCTCCTAGCAGAGGCGCTTGCTCTAGGATGTCCACCTGGCTGACACAGGGCTCTACGAGGAGGTGACGGGCCGCACACAGACCAGCCGCACCCGCTCCGATCACGCAAACACGAGCCATTGCTGAAAAGAAGACAGTGAGAGCTATGAGATCCTGGTACTTTTATCAAAATGCAGAAGTAGTGGATGAGTGATGTGGTAATTTGAAATAGGATGTAAGGTTTTTACGGCTATTGTTCAGAAATAGTATATTTCATTACGAGTGCGGAAAGCCTGTCCGACTGAACTTGTTCCGACTGTCAACACTCACCTTCGGCTGCGCCTCGGCTCGGGTAGACATTTGTCGGAACTCTTTGCAATGACGGTTCCGCACGTGTACTGAACAACTATTTTTAATACAGTTGCGAAAAAATGAAGCAATTTAATAAAGAAACATTTTTGGAAAATGGCGCCAACCGTAAAAGAATATAAGCAGAGTTTTTTTTGTTTTCTTCACCCATTCTGGGTAGGCAAAGGGAACTATGGCCATACAGCCAAGTCTTCAGTATTTTTTTTATTGATATGAAATGAAATTTAATGAGATGAAATGAAATGAAACCTAACCTTGAAACAAATCATTAAATCTGATATTGAAAAAAATTTGTAGCTTCTTTTTAGAAATATTTACATTACTCATAAAAACTTCTATTTTTTTTTTGTAAAAACTTCTTGGTTGGTTTTTTTTTAATAGACATTATTTTGACAGTTGGGAAAGAGAACGCACGAGTTCGGAAAAGGTAAAGAAAAAGCTCGAGTGTGTAATAGCCCACATCCCGAACGCTATACGTCCCTGCAATACGCGACTTTTTGAGCAACTGTATTAAAAAAATACTTTCATGAACATATTATCTTTTCTATGTATCTCAACGTAACTTATCTCAAGTTAAGTTTAGCCACCCAAGCTGACTTTTATCAGACGTGTCTGGTTTTTTTTTTAATATTATTGTTAGGAAACCCTGGCAACCCTTATCATACTGTAAACAAACGTAACAGTTTCGTGCAAAAATACCATAATGCGGAATTGGCACGACAATATTAATTTATAAGTAGTACTTAGGTAGGTAGGGACATATCTAAGTTCATTTAGGTACTGTATTTTTAAACTTAGAACTTTAATCAGTAAAACTAAAACAATTATAGAGTAAATCAGCAATTGAACGTATTATTGAATCGACACAATATTTTGTCTTGTAGAAGTCTGGTCGAAAATGATCCCACAGGAACGTAATACCGAGTGAAAGAAGAAGAAGAAATACTACCTACTCCTGATATGTTCGAGTTCTCCGAGTGTGTTCATCATATACCCAGGCCAAAGCCTTCTATACCCAGGCCAGGCGTTAAAGGCGCCAGACAAATAGACAACTTACGCTTTTAGATAAAAGGAGCTCGTGGCTAAATAATAACAGCCGCCCAGGTCAATCTTTAAGGTTAAGCCGTGCTTGCCGAGGTTGGTCTGTGGATGGGTGACCATAATTACATATCGAGTTTCCTCCGTGCCTCGGAAAGCACGTTAAGCCGTTGGTCCCGGCTGTCATTTTTAGATCTTTGACAGTCGTTACGAGTAGTCAGTGGCCCGAAAATGTGACAACTAGTCTTACCAAAGGGGTATCGTATTCATCATCATCATCATTTCAGCCAAAAGACGTCCACTGCTGGACATAGGCCTCCCCCAACGCCACAGGGGTATCGTATTACCCAGTTACTGGGTTGTGGAGGTCAGATAGGCAGTCGCTTCATGTAAAATACTGGTACTCAGCTGCATCCGGTTAGACTGGAAGGCGACCCCAAGATAATTTGGGAAAAGGCTAGGCAGATGATGATGATGACGCTTTTAGATAAAAGTATTTATACAAGATTTTCAAGTCATTTTCTCTAGTAAAGCAGTCATTGTATGTTTTTATTTAAAAAACCGGATACAATTTATCAATTCCATTTACAAAGAGTTCCCGACGTGAAGGAAGACCTCCGATCCGAACAAGGCATGAAGGAAGCGATCGTGATGTTAAGGTCAAATAACATGCACTTGTCCATGCATTATTTACGATGGAAAATATAATGTAGCACATCAATGTTCATAATATTCCACAGTATGCGTTACATAGAATGCAGAACACGTCACAAATTTACATAACATAATATAACGCCTCTTATCTCAAACGGGTTAGGCAGAGGTGTACCTAATCGTACACCCACCCACCCACCCACCCCTACGGCCCGTTATGTTTAAGCCCCATGTATTAGGGGGCGAGCCCATTGCCATCAACCGGGCACAAATCCAGACTCTGTGGCTGCTACTGAGAAATTCTTGAAGGAAAAACACAATATCATGTTGCCCGACCTGGGAATTAAACCCAAAACACAATACCAACAAGGCAGTCACTAATTTAATTATTAACCCACTAGCTGTCCCCTAGCAACTTCGTTTGCGTCACATTTTCCCCGTTTAAGCAATAGTTTTCATTGCTGCTTCACTCCTATTGGTCTTAGCGTGATGAAATATCCTGAAAGAATTTTTCAAATCGGAACAGTAGTTTCGGAGCCTATGCAATGCAAGAGGGGTGTTATTATAAGTGAGTAGTATTTATTTATAAGTGTATCAGTGTGTCTGTCTGTGGCATCGTAGCTCCTAAACGGATAAACCGATAATGATAAAATTGGTTTCGTTTGAAAGGTGTTTTAATCGAGTGTTCTTAGCGATGTTTTTAAGAAAATCTGCTCAGCCGTTTTTTCACCTCTTTTCTAGTTAATGAAGGGATATAAACAACTTCCACAGGTTTGGTCGATACGAAATTTGAAACGTTGTCATTTGTCACCATAGGCATCACCAGAGGCGGGCTGCACCCCCCTAAAAGCCCCTAAAAACTTGTTTTTTTTTTTAACTTCCTTGTTTTCTTTAATTAGCGAAAGTATAGGGGAAAGCTTATGCCCAGGAATGGGACAGTCAATGTTAAGAAAAAATAATATGCTTAAAAAGCATGAAATAAAAATTTAAAAAACCCCCGACACATGAAATCTCTAAAAATAAAAAAATAAAATCTTCGTAGCGTCGGGGGCCGCTAAGTAGACCGCTTAGCACAAGCACAAAACAAACATATCAAGGAATTTACGAGAAAAGAAACTCATCATAATTATGTGTAGCCTTTTACCAACTTTGTTGGGGACTTTCAGTCTCCGAATGCAGCCATACCGGTAATTTACATGAAGCAACTGCCTATCTGACCTCCACAGTCCAGTTACTGGGGAATGGTAAATAATATAATGGATGGTCACCCAGCCATTGGGACGTCTTCAGGAAGCATAGATTCACCTTCGATCGACCCGTGCGTCCAATAATATTTGCCACCAATTCCATAGGTAACCGGGAAACATACTAGTTACAACTTAATTATCTATGCAATGATTTCCGATATCTTGGTAACCATGCAATCCAATTGTAATCTCAGTCAGCCTGATAAAAGAAAGATGAGTGATGGCATCATCATCTGTTTTGATAAGAGAGAAAACTTGCAGCCGACACCAGGGTATAATAAGTTCATTGAAAGTACTACGTGTTGTGTGAGGGAACTATGATAAGGAGCGAATTGTACCAGTTAGTGGCAGACTAATGCATCCGCGAATTGCGTCACTGATAACAGCATAAGGTGGAGCATAATACAGATATCGATTGATTACTCAGGATTATTTGTTGTAAAACTACAACTACTAAATGACATCCTTAAGCCCACTTGTGTCTTTGACATCTTCAAGCGACTGACAGAAACGATGTTGTCGGTTCAATTCAAGTGTTGAATTACTGAAACTTTCATCATCATCATCATCTGCCTACAGCAGTCCACTGCTGGACATAGGCCACTTCAATCTCGATTCTCGGCAACTCTTATCCAGTTGCTATCAGCCACTTTGCGAAGATAGTAGCTCCACTTAGCCTGAGGTCGTCCCACCTTACGTTTGCTTATTCGCGGTTCCCACTCAAGAGCTCTTCTAACCCCTACGGTCATCGGTTCTACGGCAAATATGGCTGGCTAAATGCCACTAAAGGTTAATTATTCTGTGACCTGTATCGACAACTTTAACTCTCATTATTGTCGTGCCCTTTTTGTAATTTATTTGGGATCGGCGTAGCATTTCTTATGCATCCATTCTACTCCATGTATAGGTGACATCTCATAAGTCACTCTCTTACATGCCATATCATCTGGCACATACTCCATCCGTCGTTTCTTTGGGTTTCCCTAGCGGCAGTAGTTTCATACAAGCATCAAAGTGAGGCTTGTGCTTATAACCTAGTACTCTTCATGAAGTTAAGATTTCTGAACCATCTACTTGCCGTATTGTTGGAACTTAGGCACTCTTCCCCTACTCTTACGACCACATTCATATTTAATCCGTTAAAACTTATATATTCCTCGGAATGATCATTCTTCCCTTCTGACCGACAGCAATCTAATAACTAGATCATGTCTTGCAAAATTTAACTAGTTTCTGGTCTTGCAAACTTTACTCAACCATAAATTACAGATTGATTTCAGTGTAAAATACGAAATCAATGAAGTTTCCTGTGATTACCTTGCCTATATTTCGTAACTTACGATTGCCTCGGGCTAGCCGCTCAAATCATTGAACTGGAATGCATCAACACTAATTTTGTCCTTTTAAGTTGTCAATTGATTTCCTAGTTTCATAGTACCTAGCTATTGGGTGAATGGTTGGTACCTATTAACTTTTCAATCGCCCTGCTTCCCTGTGATAAAAAGCTTAAGTATGCCATTTAGTTCATGAGTTAAATTCATAATCTTTAAATACTACATGACATTGATTTAACTAGTAGGTAACCTTGGATTATTCAAGTGTACCTATCATTATCACCTCTTGTATCTTATGCTTCCCTAGTTCTATTATCACCTATGCAACACAGAATTATTAGCGACCTCTTTCTCGAGATGAATGTTATGCCCCTAATTCATTGCCCTAATTAATATAATTATATTGATAAAGATGAAAATTTAATTAGATACTTGTCAGGTGCTGGTCACGTATTGTACTGTGTCCATGTAGCGAGAGAGTATGAATGTCAATGCTTGTCAGCAAAGCTTCAAAAGATCGGAATCTAAAAAAAAGAAACCGACTTCAGAAAACACTTAACGCACTAAAAAGTTGAAAATAATACTATAACCTACCTATATTAATAAACCTAACCTAACCTACGATTAACCTATAATAAAATTTAATAATTCTTTGGAGTCGGTGCCAAGCAATATAATTAGAATTAATGAATTTAATTAATATTTAGAAGCTGTAAGATTTATGTTTTGCTTTTTACTGGCCTTAGTCTGTATATAGTCATTTAGGTATCGTATATTGCTTGGCACCGACTCCAAAGAATTCCTTCTCCTTTTTTAGAAGTCGGTTAAAAATACAATATCAACAGCCTGGAGCCACTTGCCATTTGCACCTACATTTTTAGTTTTAATTCAGTATCTATTTAGTTTATATCTAATATATACCAATTAGTACAATGCCATCTTTAGATTCCGGTATATGACGCATAGTTTGGAAATGATAAGCTTTGTGTCGTAAAAACTTCGATCAATAATAGAACTGATCGAAGCGTAAAAAGCTCCTTTGATTAAAATTCAAAATAACAAGTTATGTAGTACTGAATCAATTTAAATGATATCCTACGATCTTATGCACCTCAACGTCAGTGAAGGGATCAACGACCTCAGTAGTCGGTACTATGAAAAAGGCCTTTGACAGTACAGATTGCGAAAGTTTGTAAATAAGCGAAGATTAATTGCATATGGCTACAAAATTGGTAGGTACTCGTAACCTCAGAAACGATGGATGGTCTGTCTGTTTGAAGAATGATATGGCAAGAAAGGAGGTGAATGCCGAGATGACGAGGTAAAGAGAAGTTTGGAATAAGAAGACATGCTGCGCCAACCCAAACAAAGAGATTGAGATAGGGGCAAGAAGTTATTTTCGAGCTCTGATCCAACAAAACTACGAGACTTGGGTACCGGGAAAACATAGTAAGGGGGAAGTTCTTTTTACTGATAAGGCTTACTATATACGTATAGATCGTCAATATACGTACCTAATTAGATCACTAGTGTCACCTGCTTTTACTTGCGTTTTTAGGGTTCCGTACCCAAAGGGTCAAACAGGACCCTATTACTGAGACTTCGCTGTCTGTACGTCCGTCTGTCCGTCTGTCCGTCCGTCCGTCTGTCACCAGGCTGTATCTCATGAACCGTGATAGTTAGCCAGTATTGCAATTTCTACAGATTATGTATTTCTGTTGCCTCTATAACAACTAATACTAAAAACAGAATAAATAAATATTTATCGGGGGCTCCGATACAAAAAAGTGAATTTTATGCTCGTTTTTGTAAATAATGGTACGGACCCTTCGTGCGCGAGTCCGACTCGCATTTGGCCGGTTTTTTAGACTTTGAAATCGTCAATTATTACATCTGCACCGGTTCATATTGCTATTGTAATTATTAAATCCAAGTAAGTAAGTATATTTTATTTAATAAGATTCAATCCGGATGCATCCGCAATGCGGCCGATTTTCTTATGCCACGGAAGTTGCAGACTTTAAGTCCGGATAAGACGTTCATGTGATCACTGATGTATCATGTGATAACTTAGATCACGCTCGCGTTCACAAAAGGGGTGGACATTGGTATAAATTATCAACATAAGTTCACACACATTTGGGCAGTTTTTTTTAGGACATGTCGTGCATGTGCACGACCGATGATTGTGGGTTCGATTCCTAGGTCGAGAGCAACTGGAAAATTAACTTGCGGCCGGTTGATGGCAATATGCTCGCCCCCTATTACATGTGACTTTAACGTAACTAGCGAAATTCGTGTATACTGTAATTGGGTAAATGGGTACCCATCTGACTACTCTTCGAGGATTACAAGCGTGATGTTACCTATGTTCATATGTTTTCATTATCTATCTATACTAATAGTAAAGCTGAAGAATTTGTTTGTTTGCTTGAACGAGCTAATCTCAGAAACTACCGGTCCGATTTGAAAAATTCTTTCAGTGTTATATAGCCCATTTATCGAGGAAGGCCTTAGGGACGTGACGCAGACGAAGTTGCGCGGGACAGCTAGTTCACCAATATTATTTACCGGATACAGCGTTTCTTTCGTTGTTTTCAATGCAATACGATTATAGCACACACTAGGGCAGTTGAAATATGTATACATAGGTATGTAACTATGAATGTGTGTAGGTCCAAGGTACTATAATTGGGTAAGTTTCAACAAAATAGGTAATTATGAGAAAGCTTTCTTTGTAACTAAGCGGCTCTGAAAACGGAGGCTTATGTAATTTTTGAAATGCTTGATTTCTATCAAAATGAACAAAATGTCATGTGAAAGCTTAATCAATGCATTAAGCTTTCACGGTTTAGTACTAAACTTATACTGTCATTTACGAGATATCTTCCGTGATTGTTAAGGGCGCATCGTGTAGGTATCTATGCGCTCCGTGTATGTGTGCGTAAGACAGGAGCACACGACGCTCCGGGAAGAGTGGCGGCTCTAGTTATAATGGGCGGAACGGGCGCTAATTTAGGTATTTCCTTCATATTATTAAAACCAATACACATTTTGAAAATCTAAAATGTATACGTTATAGAAAACATGTAGTTTTGTTATTATATAAAATGTACTGAGGATTTATTTTCTTTTTTAGAGATTACTTTGGCATTATTTTCTATCGAGAAAACTACAAGTAATCGTGTTTCTAAAGTGTATGATTTATAGAGTGAATCCTTGAATTTCTTACAAATTAACTTCATAACTAAAGGTTAAGTAATACCGATGCAGCACGGGATCAAACGAACGGAATTATTTCGAAATTTCCTCGGTGCGCCCGGGACCTCACAATATTTAAAAATCAATTCGATTCAATTCAATTTATTCAGGAACAATTCACATTGTGTTTAAAATCATAAAGCTTTAAAAAATACAAAAAAGAATCACTGAAGATAATCTCGTAAGTGACTGTGTATGTTTATGAGCAATGCATTTTTCGGGAATATAAGAAATAAAAAGAAATACTGCACATAATAAACCTACCTTTTTCTCCAAAAAAAATCACCGGTTTTTCAACAAAATATATAAAACACTGAAAACTCAACAACTGAAACTATGACGCGTATGTTCACGACCTCACTAGACAACGTTTGGTAAGCAAATGCGGTTGACGCATGCGCGATGCGGTTTTATTTGCCATCGACGCAAGCGCATTTCACGCCAAAACGATGTTGTCGTGAATGGATTTCAGTTTTAGGCTTAGCTAATTGACATTATTAAAACATATGGTATTTAACTTTTTACTACAGAACTCCCTCTTAGGTTAAAAATACTTCATCTTGAAGGGTTAGCAAAAGGATGCAGTGTATAGGGGTCGAATCGTAGCAGGAGGCGTTCTAGTTCTGCCTACACCCCTCGCGAAAAAGGCGTGAATTTATGCATGTGTATACAACATTCTGGTTCTTTAATATCACTCGTGGGTGTGTCTAAATAATTAGGGCAGTGAACGTACTTGATAAACGTAAGATATTTTCTCATTTTATCTTCTTCTCCTTTATTGTAAGGTATAACTTGTCACGAGAGCAGCGGTGGCCCAGTGGTGGCAGCCCCGACTTACGACCAGTAAGCCGTGGGTTCGAACTCAAGCAGGCGCATTACTTTTTGTAATTTATTTCATCACTGCTGCCCTCAAAAACGGTGAAGGAAAACATCGTGAGGAAACCGGCATGTCCTAGAACTAAAAATTTGAAGAAATGTGACATCTACCAACCCGCACTGGGCCCGCGTGGTGGATTACAGCCCACTCCCTTTCATTGAGAGGAGGCTTGTGTCCCAGCAGTGAGAATATTATAGGCTGATGATGATAACTTGTCACACATACATATATAGGACATCATAAATGTATGGATAACACAATAAACATTAGAGAATTTCGTAAAAGGCCCATAGCTATTGGCAACCTCGTGATCTGGCTGTCCTAGATATTGCTGCGAGCCTAGTATCTATTTTAACGTGACCTATTATATTATAGGGTTTCCGCTAAATATACATAGAAAAGGGAGTTGTAAGGGGCCTGAATAAAGTGGACACTTTGTATGACGAAACAAGCCAAGCGCGTTGCATAGACTGACACTTTCCGGTGTGTGCGAGATAGCAATACAAACAATAAAGCTGTCCTTGTCTGGTTGAGTTAGGTAAAGTTAGGACTATTCTACAGTGGTGTCAATTTTCTCACGCACCTTATTAATCTAAGTGAATCTGAGCTGTTGCTTTACAGGCGAAGGCTCTCGGTGATTGAGCTCCTTTACGTACCTACAACATTAAAAAATATTTAAACAAATCACAAAAAGAGTTAATGAAAGCTGAAAACATGCATGAACAAGCAACATTGTCTATTACTGCTTTACAATAAAAGTTTTTTAACCCCCGACCATAAAAGAGGGGTGTGTGTATCTGTGTGTCTGTCTGTGGCATCGTAGCTCATAAACGATTGATGATTTTGATAAAATTGGTTTCGTTTGGAAGGTGTTTTAATCGAGAGCATTCTTAGCTAAGTTTGGAGAAAATCTGCTCAGCCGTTTGAAGATCATCACCTCATTTCTAGTTGATGAAGGGATATAAACAACTTCCAGAGGTCTGGTCGATTCGAAAGTTGAAGTCTTGTCATTTGTCACCATGGACCCCGACACAAAAAACCTCTAAGTAAACCGCTTAGCACAAGCACAAAACGCAACAACGCAACGACGACGCTTGGATTAATTTATTTTTAATTTTTTAGAGGTATTTCGTGTCGGAGGTTTTTAAATTTTAATTTTTTTTTTTCTACCCAACGTTTTTAGGCTGAGGGGCATATCAAGGACTCTCCAATATTAAACATACTAACCAATACAAAAAAAATATTTACAAAGGTTCTAAAATCATTGAAAATCTAACCTTCCGATAGAAATGTAACAAATCTGATGAAATAAACTATTGATTTACAAGAGGCGAGGCGTGTCGAAATGCTAACAAATGCGTAAAGCGAAGGCATTCTTGCTGTCGTAGAAATTTGTGTTTATTAGGAGCACATAACGCTGATGCAACATGGAGACGCCTTGCATTAGAAAGAAATACTTAGACTTTTTAAAGTAAACTAATTAAGTGTTTATTAACGAATTAGTATCTGCAGGAGTTGGAATTAAGTAGGTAGGTACAAAATTAATAGGATTTGTATGATTGCTAATATTTGATTATGCACTAGTACCTTTGTATTTTGACCGCGACTTAGTCGGAATTTAGAACTTATTTATTCAAATTTATCAACCTCGACGAATTGTTTGAGGAAATAAAAGCCGCCTTTACCATTCACGCGACAAGGTTTTGTGAAAACTATCTTTTATAGTTTTCATTTACTCCAAGATTGCTTTTTTTAGTGCATCTTTACAAAATTTGATTTAAAAAAAAAACATTGAAATATACATATACTTAGTTTTATTTAATACTAGCTGTCCGGCGCAACTTCGTTTGCGTCACATTTTTCCCGTTTTACCAACATTTTTCATTGCTGCTCTACTCCTATTGGTCTTAGCGTGATGATATATAGCCTTATAGCCTTCCTCGATAAATGAGCTAATATACTACTGACAGAATTTTTCAAATCGGACCAGTAGTTTCGGAGCCTATATAATGCAACAAACAATCAAATCTTTTCTCTTTATAATATTAGTTTAGAAAAGTCTGTTTACACCTTCTGGTAATGGATAGAGGCGTGATGTTATGTTGTAATTATTTATTTATGTTGCCGTAAAACAAGACCTAATTTTTCCATAATAGGGACACAGACAAACAGAGGAGTGTAGTAACTCGGTTACTTAGTCCGGGGCTTTTAGATTTGAACCCTGCATTAAATATAAACAGCGATTTTTTTCTTGAATCGTGTACTTGACCTTAGCTCTTCAAATAATAAAAAATAATTAAACATTTTCCGAGACCGGATCAGGCTGAAAAAGACGAAAACACGTTTTTGTGAATAAAAACTTGGGAAAAAAAGTTAACAGGACAAATTTAGTTACTTTAGGTAAAGAATTGGTGACAGTAATATATTTTTTCAGAATTAAACATTTACGTCCACGGAAATTACGGTAAAAAAACATTTACGAAATTTTTGGATTGTACTTAAGGCAAAAATATAAACAGCGGTTTTTTTACATAAAATAACTTAAATTAATATATTACACCGCCAATAAACAAAATTAAACAAATTGTCCTACCGGAAGTTATTATTACCAGTTTTTTTACAATAGCGGTTGAGGCAAAAAGGTAACAGGGTTTAATTTTGTTTAACTTTCATCTAAAGGCTATTTCTAACCTATTTACACGAAAATTAAACACTTTAAAGCAAATCGTGAAAAAAAAAACAATTAATGTTTACGTAAAATACGTCTGCAAGCTTCATTCTTGTATTTAGCGCAGCATTTTCATAGAAATTTGATCTTTCCGTAATAAAAATAAGGTGTACAATCGCGTAACTCAATAAAACACCGACTCAAACAACAACACAGTCATACGCACACAATGAACGCAGCGCTTATCTTGTTTACGCACACTAGCACACGCCGTACGCCGCACGCTGCTTAGGGCTGACACCGTGCATCGTAATTTAATTTTTACTTTGACAATATTAATTATCGCTCTAATTTGTTTAATTTTGGGGGATTAAGGTTTGGATTTATATATTTCTCATTATTAAATGAATTTAAATCCTGTTACATTTTTGCCGTAAGTAGTATTTAAGATTTTTTGATTTTCTTGATTTTCTGTGAAGTCCGGAGCAGAATTTGTTTAATTTTCATAATAATAGTTAGACATGGTGATATAAATCATTTAAGCACTATTTTTGTCCTGTTAATATTTTTGCCTTAAGTACGAAGTCAAATTATAAGATTTTTTTAAAAAAACGAGTGTTCCGTGGACAAAAATGTTTAATTTTCTGACCTACTTGTAGTACTCAATCTCTTCTACAAATACTCCAAATAAACATACCTGTTTATATTTTTTTCCACCAAGTTATATACATATTAGACGTTTTCTTAAAAAAAACATATACGCGGAGGTGAACTTTTCGCGGGATACAGCTTAATATACTCTCCTGTCCATACCCTACACATTCGATGAAAAAAATCGCTGTTTTTAATTAATGCAAAGTTAGCCTAATTTTCGGCGTAAATTCCCCGGACTATACTTGTCTATCTGACGTAACACAAGGAACCTTTGCACCAGGCGAGCAGCGATCGAAGGCGGTGGTGTTTTGTTTGTGTGTTGACGCGCGCGACTCCATGTTCCGATAAAATGAATGGCACAAATATTAGATGCTCATAAATTGCTCATGCATGTCGTGGATATAATTAGATAGACAAAACTTGACCAGACAACATAACTTGACATCTTATTTATTGAGATTCGTAAATAATAGTTTTTTTTTTGTAAAGAATCTATCTAAAACGTTTGTTTTGAAAGATAGAAGTGTACATGCATGTAATTACCTACATAAATTTTCAAAAGAAACATTATGTAGCAAAAAATAGTAGATTCGGTGCAGCCGGATGTTAATGTTAGAACTAAGAATTTTCCTACACAAATAAGATGGTGTTAAATAAACAAACGCAACAATGTTTGTTATTTTGAAATAAAGATTACTGAGTCACTCATTTAGTAAGTGTTATTTATTAACGAAATTGATCAAAAGAAATCAATTAATGAAATCCATATACGTAAGTAAAGTAGGAACCTAAAAAAAATCACAGCACGGCAGAATTTTTTTTTTTTTGGGTGGGAAATCATCAAATGACTTCTTCATAGACAAACTCTTACATAAAAGTACAATCTTATTTACTTACGTTTACAAATTTACAATAATTTTAATTTTTAAGGGTTACTTTACATAGGAGTATTTTCTACAGATGTTGAGTCTACTCATTTTGACTTAACTGTGCAAATTGTGCAATGGGTAATATTACGTGTCACTTGTGTTAGCTTGATTAAAATTCATGTATTAATTTCTATTAAATATTGTGCATTTCAAAATACATTTACCAAATTTATTACAAATAAGTTGTGAATTCTATCAAAACTGGTTGATTTACGGAAGTTTGCATTAAGTAAAATATTAATTATTGTTTATATTACTGTAAAATATGTTGATTTTTACTTGTATTTTTAGAATAATCTTACGTTTTATTTGTAATATTAATCTTACTGTTATTCTAGATTTGTAGCTCAATTTTTACTTCCGATACAAAAATGGCGGGAATGAAAAAAAAAGGCGGGACTAGACGATTGAGTAAGAACTGCTGGTAATTTTTTTGCTTATGACCCATGAGTGATTCCACGGCAGTAATTTTTGAGCTACGAAGCGAATTGTTCTTGGTTATCACCTAACCAATGTAATTACCAATAAAGTTATTTTGAAGGAGAACAGTTTTTGGATTTCTAAAGAAATTTCTATCAAAAGATGTGAAAAGTCATAAGTATTGACTACTGCCAGTATGTCAAGTTAGTAGACGCTTTAGGGTTTGCAATACTTATTATTATTGTTCAATGTTGTTATTATGACGTTACGATGGCAATGCATGCATTTTATTCTCTACGTCAGTGCCTTTGACGTTCGTTTATGATGTTATGTAATAATTATTTATAATGAAAAAGATTGTGACAAATAGCTATGGTTTGTCATATACCAGGCTAGGCCAGGATAAAAAATTATGTTCAAAATCTAAAGCCCGCCTTCTTAAATAAAACCGGCCAAGTGCGAGTCTTACTCGCACACAGGGTTCCATAGCCCCAAACAATATAATAACAATATTTTGAACTGTCATTCATTAGTTAGTAGTATTAGTTAGTAAACTTCCACTCAACCGCAAAACTAAATTTGTTTTTCATAGTATGTTTATGAAAAACAAAGTTACTGCTGCAGTTTGATGATCCCATATCTCAAAAACTAAAAATCATATCTTATTGAAACTAATTTTCGTTGATAGTTTTATTTACGTTCTACAATCCTAGATATTTTTAGAATTTTTCTCTTCTTACTTTAGAAATTAGAGGGGGGGGGGACACACATTTTACCACTTTGGAAGTGGCTCTAGCGCAAACTATTCAGTTTAGAAAAAAATGATATTAGAAACCTCAATATCATTTATATTATTTTAATCGCATATTTTGACTTAAACCATTTGATATTTAAACATATTTGTAATGTGCTCGCCTAGACCTTTCTTTTGATACCAAACACGTCATCTTCTTCTTTTTAGCATGTCGACGGCAAAACGCTAAATATATGTATTTAGCCCAAGCGAACTCCGCTCGCTGATGCAGTCATAAGATCCTCAACTGCGCAGGTGACAGGACATGCAGCGCAAAATGAACGGTGGGCAATGGCCCACCGTCCATTTTGCGCTGCATGCCCAAAAAATAAACTGAGATAATCAGTACAGACAATGGTCTGTACTGATTATCTCAGTTTATTTTTTTCGAGGCATGCAGAATCTTAGGTTTAAATTCCGTCAAATACAAACATACATAGACTTCCAAAATCATTACCGTTCCGCTTTGCCGTAGTCGGGTAAAAATACATATGTACAAGTAAAAGAGGTCACTTTTGCACGCACGAGTACAGTAACATACATAGTAGTACATTATAGTAAAAGCCAACCAACCAACAACCGTTGATTCAGCATCATAATTCTCCTGGCAACTTGGCAAGAGCCCTTAGTTGTCCGAATACTTATTTAATTTGGAGCCGGCGCAGAATTGTTTCATTCTTAGCCCAATCTTAGTAGTCCACTACTGGCAACTGGGCTCCCTCTTAGAATTAGATATTATGTCCTATGGTCCTTCTTTTTCAGATCATCACATCAAAGACTTTCCGGAACTTCTTGCAGTTGATTATACGGCTCCTGGTGATTCTTCTGGAAGAGTTAGGTGCACAATTTACAGTTACGCAAATTGCGGCACTTAAACGAAAAGGCGCTTTTGGTTTTTTAGCTTCAAATGTTATTGTTTAGTTCAGCTTTGGCTTCATCAATTTAAGGAAATGTATCTCAGTACTCAGTAAAAACTACCAGATTCATCTACGGTTTCAGTTCAGGAGTCGTGGAGTCGTCATTATTTCGATTCCAGTACCTAATTACCATCGAATTGAAAAAGTGCACGCAAGAAAATTTATTTTATGCGTGCACTTTTTAAGTTTTTAAATTAACACCAGCATGTTACAAGTAAGCATTCAAGGAACCCAGTATGAATCAGCAAAACTAGTTATTTTATCTTAATCTGCTGATCTAACCGGTAAGACAACCAGTTACAGTCGAGTCGGTAGAATGTGACTTGAAATCGGTAATAATAGGTTATCTACGAGCAGGATCCAGGCCTCATGACCCAGTTCGAGATCACTGCTTGATAAATTTATGTTTTGATTGTTTACCTATATTTATTGGCATAATTAGGCAAATTATATTATTTCTGTACGGTCATTATTCGCTGGGTTATCAATATTGCGTTCACAGAGACACAAAATATGAACGAAATAAGAAAAGTTTTTAAGTGAAAACGGCCTAATGAAAAAAGACACAAAATCCTTCGTTGAATATTAAAAAAAAAGTCGTAACAGAAGTTCCTTCTTTATTTTTAAATGGTTTTAAATCACTAGAATATCACTGTGTAGTTTTCAAATATAATAAAAAAATATCAGGGAACGCAGATATATATGATATTAATTAAAAGTAAATCTGGTTAATAATTACTAAGAAACAGATGAAAAATGAAATGCGTGTATGAAGGAGGCTTCGTAATTACTTAACGTCTTGGTGCCGCCTGCTGCACTCCTCATCGCTGTCACTGTGGTGAAGCTGTCAACAGCCTCGGACACCACGGCCTGTCATGCAGCCGAAGTGCGGGCCGTTTTGCGCGGCACGCGAACATAAACGACATCATCCGACGAGCTCTTGTTATCGTCGGCGTTCCAGCTGTCTTAGAGCCCAACGGCTTGGCACGCGACGATGGCAAAAGACCGTACGGCATGTCTTTGTTTCCTTGGAAGATGGGTAGGTCTTAAGTGTGGGACGCAACTTGCGTCGATACTCTTGCGCCATCACATCTTCCAAGCTCATCGTGCTGTGCTGGCGCTGCTGCTGCGGCAGCGGAGAACCTCAAGCGGCGTAAGTATAGTAACCTTTGTGGTAACTATATTTTCGAACCGTTTGGGGTTGAAACTCTGGGGCCGTGGGGTCCGAGTGCTCACAGCCTTTTTTAGGGAATTTCAAAACGGTTAGTTGACGCTTCCCGTGACCCAAGGGCTGGCTTTTACTTTGGCCAGAGGCTAAGTATTGCCATACAACGTGGCAATGCTGTCAGTCTCTTGGGCACATTACCAGCTGACAGCGTTGAGGAGGAGTTTTTTGACGCTCTTTTATAGTTTATTATTATTTTAGTTAGTTAATTTATTAGTTTGTTAATCGTTATAATTTCAATAGTTAGATTAAAGATAAATAAAAAGTTTATAAATGTTAAAAAAGAAACAAAAAAAATATATATATCCAAACGCAAGCTATGTCGTTGGCCTGTCTAACGTCAATGTCACCAAAGTGACATTGGTCATGTTAGGGATGGGCAAGTGAAAAAAATATATCGATATTTATCGTATCGACATTTTTAAGCAGTATCGATAAATATCGAGTGAAAAATTTCGAGATATCGTTTTATCGCCAGTTTGTGCATATTTTTCGTTTATTTTTTGTAATTAATGTGTAAAAAAATACTTATTGTTAATTCAAATGAAATCAAAATATTTTATTTACATAGGCCTACATGGGCACTTATAAAACGTCGACAGAAGGTGCACGGTTCAGGTTGGTCGTTTCTTATGGAGAAGAACCGGCAAGAAACTCCATGGTTACTCTTTTAAAATTATTTGGTTGTACAATATTTGAATGATACAGCGTTAGTACTTAAGTATGGGAAGACAGCGTAGGCCCGACAATAAGTCGTTGATTACTACATAACGCAGAAAAAGATAAAGCAAAAAAAACGTAACAAGGAATTTATAAGGCCTACAATGTCCACACATTAACAAACAATCGGTGAATAAAAAGAATCTATACAAAAATAAAATATTGTAAGAAGACTCAATTAAACAATTGACACATGTTGTCATCAGTGCTGTTACTGTTCAGAAAAATAAATGAACGGTGCAATGATTTGAAAACTATTGTAAAAAATCTGAACAAAAAGAATGAAAAAAATAAAATTGGGAATAATTATAGTCATATAAAAAAAACATCGATATTTAAATATTTCGATATTTTTTGCCCAAGCCTAGGTCATGTCAAAGATGAGGCAATAGAATACCAATAAACAATAACAAAATAATGTAATTCTATCATTAAATAGATAAGACTATTCAAATGACATAATTGTGAGAGAATCATGTGTGCAAAGATATAATAATGAACTGAAAATGGATGCTGACGACCCGCGGAGACCACTTTTAGGTGCGTAAAACATTCTTTATAGTTCAAACGTTAATTAGAATTATGATTTCCCGGTTTAAATGAATGAAATAAATGTAATTTTCGCCACGTATAGGTTTGATTGTAAATATCATTGTTTCTGCTATCAAATAAACACACTCTTTGTTCTTCCAAAGTATAACCAAACTGTTGGTTAGAAACTATATCTACCACCGCCGTCTGATCTCTTTACTTTACAGCTCGTTATTGTTTTTATAAATTAAACAACGACAGTTTCATTTACAATAATAAACATTACATAAGTGAAAATGTAAAAATCATTGTGTCTGTCTTGGGATAGATCATAATTATGTATACTTAAACATGATAATTACTAACTTGAACGCTACGACCTACAGTAAGACAGTGGTTTTACCTATTGTGACTAAACTTAGTGTAAAGGTCTAACTACAAGGACCTTTTTGTCAACGTTTTATAAGTGCCCATGTAGGCCTATGTAAAATAAAAATATTTTGATTTGATTGACTACTGTGCTTGACATTTTTCTGAACTGTGTCTTCTTTGTGCTGCCGTGATACCCACAATCATTTCTTTTTTAGGGTTCCGTACCCAAAGGGTCAAATGGGACCCTATTACTGAGACTTCACTGTCCGTCCGTCCGTCTGTCACCAGGCTGTATCTCATGAACCGTGATAGTTAGCCAGTTGAAATTTCTACAGATTATGTATTTCTGTTGACGCTATAGCAACAAATAATTAAAACAGAAAAAATATATATATACATATTAAGGGGGGCACCCATACAATTTTTTTTTTTTTCGGTTTTTTATGTAATGGTACGGAGCCCTTCGTGCGCGAGTCCGACTCGCACTTGGCCGGTTTTTTTTTTGTGTTTAGATTTAAGTTTTCTTGTCAAATGTTGTTAATGTTGTTTGTTTGTCAAATGTTTGCGAAATGTTGTGTGCACTTGAAGCATGTGTTAAATAAACCACTTCACTTTCTTGTTTCACTAAAACTGATTTCAAGATGGAAATAGGTTTTTAATTATATCAAGGAAAAGAGGAGAGATTCGGAATGATTGAAGAAGAACTTATCATGATCACTCAATAACGTTCACAGTACTGGCACACAGGCTACCTCTCTATAAGAGAGAGTGGGCTATAATCCATCATGCTGTCCCCATGCGGGTTCGTAGATTTCACATGGCATTGAATTTTTGGTTAAAAAAAAAATGCCAGTTTCCTCACAATATTTTCTTTTACTATTTTGGGTGTTATGGTGTCTGGTGATGTATAATATAAAATAAAGTGGTTGCTTGGATTCAAACACATGATAATGAGCATGAGCACTGAAGATAGGCTCAACATCACAGGGCCACCACTACAATTAAGGAATTATGTATCCTAAGTGATGAAGATAAAAAAGTCCACTTATTCCAATCTGCAGAACGACCAAATTACTACCTTTGTATTTAATATGAGGAATTTAGACTTAATGGTTTTTATTCAAAGCTATGTCGTCCTTCAAAACAAAAAATGTCCTAAACTAAAATAAATATCAATAACAAAAAGGACTAAATTCAGACTAAAACATAGCTGACACCGCTGTCATACAGGAACATGCCCAGAAGACTGCCTACATTGCTACATTAATTAATTAGTACCCATGTTCTGTATGGCGTCGGACATAAAGATAAGCTCCATCCCATATCTTCCCGTGGGTGTCGTAAGAGGCGATTAAGGGTCTTGCCAGAGAATGGGCAGCAGCATTATCTCTGCTTTTGTAACAACCGTACTGCGATCGCCAACCCGCCTGCCAAGCGTGGCGATTATGGCAAAACCCCCCAAAATGTCAATGTAGTGACACTTGGGAGAGGCCTATGTCCAGCAGTGGACGTCTTTTGGGCTGAAATGATGATGATGATAACTCATGAAAACCTTTCATTTAAAAGTATACCCTTCAAAATAAGACAGTGCTGTTGTAGATAAAATATCCTCATACACTTTAACAAACAAACATTGTAAGTAACTAAATCCTAGCTTAGTATAAAGTTATCTGTAGTTTGTAATCTCGTATTTGCATAAATCTGTTTAACTGTCAGGCAGTTAATACAGATATAAAAAATCTACAAGCATGACATTGTAGGAAATTGTGGCTAAGCAAAGATTTTTTTGGGAAGTTAATTCTGAAAAACCGGCCAAGTGCGAGTTGCCCTCGCGCACCAAAGGTTCTGTACCAATATTTATAAAAACGAGCAAAAAAACAGTTTTTTGTATCGGAGCCCCCTTAAATATTTATTTTCTTTTCTTTTTAGTATTTGTTGTTATAGCAGCAACAGAAATATATAATCTGTAGAAATTTCAACTGGCTTACTATCACAGTTCATGAGATACAACCTGGTGATAGACTGACGGACGGACAGCAAAGTCTCAGTAATAGGGTCCCGTTGGACCCTTTGGGTACGGAATCCTAAAAAGTAAAGTGTATTTAGAAATAATATGTATGTATTTAGAAATTTTTATTAAAACAATATCACCTGTTTCTCTTGGTTAAGCAGATCATATCCCTGGTATAAGACTTAACCTTTCCTACTATCAATTTACATACATTTTATTAGGACAAGAAATATTTTAGCATTAATATTCAGTTAATTGATTTATTCATTACTGTAAATATTACAATTAAATCGGCTATTAAGATTCCATTGGTACGCTCCTGCCATGATTACAAGCTTTTTTATGTTTTAGAATAGAATAGAATAAAACTGTATTGTACACCAAAAATTAAACATAACGGGCTTACACAAACCCGGGCTTGCGGGTTATACACATTTATAGGGTTCCGTACCCAAAGGGTCAAACGGGACCCTATTACTGAGACTTCGCTGTCCGTCCGTCCGTCCGTCCGTCTGTCACCAGGCTGTATTTCATGAACCGTGATAGTTAGCCAGTTGAAATTTCTACAGATTATGTATTTCTGTTGACGCTATAACAACAAATAATAAAAACAGAAAAAAATAAATATTTAAGGGGGCTCCCATACAAAAAAGTGTTTTTTTTTTCGTTTTATAAATAATAGTACGGAACCCTTCGTGCGCGAGTCCAACTCGCACTTGGCCAGTTTTTTTTTTGTAACTATACCTTTACAATGAAAAATTAATGTTCCTATTACTTGATTGTTGATTTAAGAGGGTTTGCACCTTACGGCATTTCATTCAAACTTCCAAGTCCTTATTTTCCGAAATGACTAAACCGATTTTAAACTTCATACGCATAAGCAGGATACATTGGTCTAAAAAGACATTTCGAAAATGTTTTTTAGTAACTTTTTAGACCTATATAATAAATATTTTCGAAATGGTTTAAAAAAAAAGATGATTGGTAAGGAGATGTTTGATTTTGGGCTACCACTATGTACACTACATGGATAAATAGGAAAAAAATAGTGGAATATCTTCAAAATACTAAAAAAAAAATTTAAGAAGGGTATAGTCGTACAATAATTATCATTTGAAAAGTTTTTTTACTACGATAACCCTATTTTTAGGGCAGCCATGACAGTTGTTTGACGTTTGACGACTTTGACAGTTTTTTGTCTTTGAGTCTTTCTTTGCATTGAGTTTGGATTGAACTTGTTGTTTTGCTCAACCAAACCAAACAAAACGAACCAAAACCCGAGATTTTTTAAAATTCCTGTTTTTTTTTTTTACTAAAGCAGTTATGACAATTACATTTGATTGACGTGTATCGTAATACACGTCAATCTAATGTCATTGTCAAAATGACATTTTTCGCCTGCTGATCGCGTGCTGATCTGATCCACCATGTTTAATTTTTATGGTGTGTTGCTCTCTTTGACCAAGTTAATTTGAATGTACATTAAAACGAAGTGAAATTAAAGAAAATTGATAATAAAAAACGGTTACAGTATTTTTTAGCAATATTTACATATAGTGTACATAGTGCTAGCCCAGGCTCCATACATTTCTGGAACATCTCCCTTGTATTTCTATAGATAATTTATAATCTCTCTAAATTAGTTGTTATTCGAAAATGTTTTTTAGTAACTTTTTAGACCTATGTATCCTGTTTATGCGTATGAAGTTGTATTAAAAATCGGTTCAGTCATTTATGAAAAACAAGGACTTTTAAGTTTGTATGAAATGTCGTAAGGCGTAAACGCTCTTAATTGTTTCAAGGAGATAACCCTCATTGGTTTACAAATCTGTTCAAAGATTGTAAAATTATATGCAGCTATGGAGTAAAACGTAAAGATAACGTGGACATTATCTTTACGTTTTACTCGTTATTTACATGACGTATATGAAGAAGTTGCCTGTCTGGGCTATCATAGTGACTTGCTACAAAATAGACTATTTTAATATTCTCTAGTAGCCAATGCCTACCTGCAATGCACGCACCTGCCCCTGTATTCACAAACGCTTCGATTCGATATCGATGGACAAGTCATGTCTATCTCGCTCGCATTCATAATGCCAAAAAAAGTTAGACATACGACTTGTCGATCGACATCGAATCGAAGCGTTTGCGAATACGGTGGCTGATATCTACCTTACCCTTCAGGGATTGACTGTCGAAGTGTCGACATTTCATATATCAAAATCAGTCTATCATCCGTTTTTGCGGACCATAATCCACAGTGCAGGCCAAATGAAGTGGATGAAATGAAGTGCATACACACTGGGTCATCTTGAATTAGGTAGGGAAACTTTACAGACGTTGTTTTTATCGATATTTAATGACGATTTATGGAAGTTTCGCTAAGGTTAGGGTTGCCATCTCTAAAATTTGCCAAACCGGACAAGGCGACTGAAAACCCCGGATCTAAGAACCCAGAACCCGGATATGTCAACAGGTTTTTTTAAACATAGTCAGTGTAATAAAAAACTTGATGGCGGCGTGCGGGCACAGTGCGTGTCGCGAGCGGCCCAAGACTTAAAATTTTTAAACCCGGACTACAAATGATGCCCCGCCCGGACGCTCCCCGGATGCCCTCTAAACTAGGACAAATCCGGGGAAACCCGGACGATGGCAACCCTAGCTAAGGTACCCGCGAAATTCAAATTTTCGTGTTTTGCAATTTGCTGGTCAGTGTCGGGTAACTCTGTATAGCCATATTTGTTACTGTCGCGAAGATTTCCATAAATTTGTAATTTAAAACCAATTTTATCAAAATCGGTTTATCCGTTTAGGAGCTAAGATGTCGCAGACAGACACAGATACACACGTCAAACTTATAATCCCTCTTTTTTGAACGGGTGTTAAAAATAGGTACTTACAGCTTATTACGAGATAGTTTTGTTTTCATGTTACCGTTGTAATTATATAGCAATGCTGACGAAACGAATAGCACAAAGTGCCTTCCGAAGTGCGAATCCACAACCTGCGACTCGCAAGTCGGATCGACACCACTGAGCCACCATAGCTCGGCTGTAAACACATGTGTTAGGTAATTATAATGTTTTTAATTGCTAACCATACCAAGCAGGTTTATCGCACGAGTAGTAGAAAACCAATTACGACCCAGAAGTGGTTATAAATATACGACATGAGGAATTTTGTAATGATTAGCGCTCCTACGTATGAGTGGAGAGGTACCATGAAAAATATCAAACTAATGATATTTAACTTACTTTTGTCTACTTTATGCATAAAAGTCTTGGAATTATTAGGAATTTATAAACTGTAAGAGCAAGCAAAGCGAACTTGAAAATATTGGCTTCCCGAATAAGTTTGATAAAAATTGGGCAGCAGGCCATATAGAAGAATAGTATAGTGCTTGTGTCTAAAAAATAAGGGGCGGCTGTCCAGACTATACGTAAAGCTTGAATTTTTTCTTTGAAATACCTCCGACTCATAAAACCTAAAGTAAATTAATCCAAGCGTCGTAGCGTCGGGGTACCGCTTTACCTTTCAAACGAAACCAATTTTATCAAAATCAGTACATCCGTTTAGGAGCTACGATGCCACAGACAGACACACAGAAACACACGTCAAACCCATCTTTTTTGGCGGGGCCAGTGGCTAATAGTAAGGAAAATACACCAGTGCGTGAGCCCTTGTTTTAACAACGTAGTCCCGATGACAATTATCTGATTAGATACCTATAACCTGATAGTGCCACCTGGCCCCGCTCGCCACCACCTGGCTCCGGTCCTTGCCAACCCCTGTAACGCGCCGCCCGGGACCATGAACTCCCCCACTACTTTACGTCACTACATTCTGTTATACCTCTGGAATTGCAGATAACCATACATAGGCTTGTTTACCCTCCAATAAAGACTTGAAAAGATTGTAAGTACTTTGCGGGGGATATGAGACGAGGACTGTTATTCCGGCAACTGTCAAAACCGAACCCACTGCTTCCCTCGTATTGGCACAACTCACCACAACTGATTATTCTTAGAGTGTCGATGACAATTCGAATTGAGTCAGCCCAAACTTTGGCGACGAGTTTGGCACTTTTAGTAGCGTCCATCAGCTCCTGCAAAGTCTAAACAATAGGACAGCAGACACGAACAGGGGGCCTTGAACATCGCCGCAAAGTTGCCAGATTATCAGTTTTTTATCGGATACAAAGAGTCGAGTGTGCTTTGGAATTGCACAATCTAATACCCCCATCTCCTTCTATCATCGGACGAGCAGAGATACGGCAAAGCGTTCATCGTTATGTGATTGAAGTTTGACGGACGTGAACAAAGCGCTTTGCTTCCACATTTATTGTAGGAACCGCCAAAATGTGAACGTCACTGCCGGCTTTTCTGTTCCCTGATCTTTAAATATGGATCTGCAAAAGTTCCAAAAAAAACGGTTTCTTCTAGGCAAACTTACAGCACTCGAAACCGCATCATCGCTTCGCATCAGGCGAGTTGTGGCCAATCGCAAGCCTATTTGTATAAAAAAAAACACGATTTTAAAGTTTCCCACAACACAACCAAAACCACAATTGACTATGACTTTTTTTTCCATCCAGTCTAGTCCACTTATGATAGGGAAGTGGTAGTGATCATTGTACCAGGGAAGAAGAAACCGATGAGTCTAGACAGGAGGACCAAAACCAGGGGGAGAAAAAACCAGCTTAACGCTAGTTTATCAGATTCTTTTGTTTACAAACTGCGCGTAATTGGATGGCAAATGCATCCCCGAGGATGAAGATAGTTCTGTCAAAAAATGGAAGTAAATAGGTCACCCATATATTGAAAATACCAATTGGTGGAGGTTTCAGAAGAGATCTGCTACAATTTCATTATCAACTACTGCTTCATTGAGAAGTTGTTGAATCGGAATAGTATCAATCATACAATCACGGCGTTGTTGGTATCACTTATTGGCCAATATGACCAATGTTTAGTGCATGCCATCCAACGCTGCATTTGTTCTCAAGTGGTTGGTCAATCTATCAAGCAGTGGGCAATGGATAATTGTTGACGTTGGTTGGCGAACATTGGGGCTAAACAAAGGTTGGATCATCGAGACGCGAAGCCGCGCGAAGGTAACCGGCTTAGTGTCTTTTGAAACTCCAAAGAAGCTGGTTGTTTAGTCCGTCGCGGAAATTTCTTACGATTCATCGTAATTTTTACGACTTGTTGAAATGTTTTTCGACATGTAACGCGTTAACATTGTTACAGTTTGATTTGTGTCCAGTTTTATGTGAATATGATTGAAGTTATCGGTAATGTGTGAATTGTTTTATAATTTTTTTTTGTAACTATAAAATCAAGCGGAAATTACTAGTCAAGAATAGAATCGGTGAAAATGCTTCGATAGATTGCGATATAAAAGTTTTAAATGTTGTTTATTGATTTTTTCAATAGGATGTGGGTCATGTGGGTATGTGGGTTGGTACAATGCGACAATTTGTTCAATGCTTCGATTTAGGAGGTCTTCCCTCCGTGGCAATTATGACTATTCCTTCGTTCTGTGGTTCGCCAGTTGTTGTGGTCACTCTGCTTCTGGTTAAGAAGCTAAAAGGCAACATTTTCGTAGAGTGATTTTGAAAGTAGTTATGAATGTTTTTTTCTAACAATATCAACAAGATATCGCAATGACCTAGGAAGCTGATTTGCCTCAATAAAAATCTGTTGCAAGCTAATGGTCCATAATCAGTTCTAAATTATTTTTATTATGTCACGCGTAAAACCATAATAAATATAATTTTGCAATTGTTTTAGACTTTTTTCTAACAGAGATTTCTCAGTAGCAGCCACGGAGTTTGGATTAGTGCCCGATTGATGGTATTTGGCTTGCCCCCTATTACATGTGACGTAAAAATAACTGGCGAAATGCGGGTGTGTTTTACTATTAGGTACCCTGGCTAACCCTTCGGGGATTACAGCGTGATGTCACAAGTGGCGTTTTAAACTTATTGTAAGCAATCTCTAAAGTAAGTTCGCACTTGTAACCACTTCACGTATCCAAATCGCTCTATTGTTCCTTCCCCAAGGACTTTCATACCGCGTTACTTTTTAACCGACTTCTAAAAAAGGAGGAGGTTCTCAATTCGGATGTTTGTATTTTTTTATGTTTTTCGCGCATAACTCCGTCGCTTGCCCACCGATTTGAAAAATTCTTTTTTTGTTGTAAAGGGTATACTTCCCAAATGGTTCCATGAAAATTTTATCAAAATCGGACAAGCGGTTTTTGAAAAATCAACAAAAATCTAAACAAGTTATCTATTAACGATCTTTTGTTTACTCCGTATTTCGTTTTTTGTTCGCGCATAGCTCCGTCATAAACGAACCGATTTGGAAAATTATTTTTTTATTCGAAAGCCTATGCTTTCCAATTAGTCCCATAGTCACCAAGTCGGGATCTGATGATGGAATCTTGGCGAAATCGAGGGAAATCTTCAAATTTTATAGAAAAACGTACATCGATTTTGGATTTTTTTTCTACAACAAGTGCAGCATTTGCGTTAACTAAGAACCACATTCTACCATCAGATCTGATGATGATGTCAAGAGGCAGGCACCGGAACTCCATAATAAGACAATTTATCTAAGCTGTGTTTGGGCTTGTTGGAATCGTAACGGTATGCACTTTCTAGGTGTACCACTAACTTTTTGACTTTCCTTATTCAACCTACGTAACATTTAGTTCCTCTGCTTTGACAGTCTGTTTTCGCGCTGATCAGGGTTCTCATTGAAAATGCGTTGAGTATTTCTCTCCCTAATTTAATCGATTAAAATTCTTTTAATCGTTTTCCTTTTTTCAGTTTCAGTTCGACGCCGTTTTCTCATACGAGAAGCGTCTTTACTAGCCCTACCCATATTTTATTATTATATTGAAAATATGTCAAAATTTACAAATATTTTTTTTTTGCAAAAAAACAAACAGACTTCAAAAAACCCAAAAAGCACTATAAAGTTAAAAATAATACTATAACCTTCCTATTTAATAAACCTAACCTGCGATTAACCTATAATAAAATCTAATATTTTTTTGGAGTCGGTGCCAAGCAATATACTATATCTAAATTATACAAGCTAAGGCCAGAAAAAAACAAAAAATAATTTTAACAGCTTCTAAATATTAATTCATTAATTAATTCAAATTATATAGCATGGCACCGACTTAATTTTTTTTATTAAATATTATTATAGGTTAATCGTAGGTTACGTTAGGTTTATTAATATAGGTATTATTTTTAACTTTTTAGTGCAGTTCGGGTTTTTTGAAGTCGGTTTTTTTTTGCTAATTTTTTTTTTTATCCTAAATGTTTACCATTGTACCTAATTCCACATTTGGTTCCACTTTGCTTTGTGAAAACATACTCATCATTCATCATAATTTCAGCCGAAAGACGTCCACTGTTGGAAATAGGCCTCCCACAAAACCACAATGACATAAGGGGGGTTTTGCCATAATCGCCACGCTTGGCAGGCGGGTTGGCGATCGCAGTACGGTTGTTACAAAAGCACAGAGAATGCTGCTGCCCATACTCTGGCAAGTCCCTTAGTCGCCTCTTACGACACCCACGGGAAGATATGGGATGGTGCTATTCTTTACGTCCGACACCATACAGAACACATACTCATTGTGTTTTTAAAAGATTCTTTAGTTGGAACTCCGCAGGCAGTTTCGAAATAAGACATGCTATTTACTTTTTATACAAATTATTTTGTTGAATTGCAAACACAAGCAAGCTTTCCACCGGATGATTACTAGGGCAGCATGAACATAGAAGCGTTGTCTTCTCTAGAGGCAAAGTTGAAATCTCTTATGTGCTTGTACCATACTTTAATGCCTCAAGCCATCAGAACATAGCAAATGCTGCTTCATGCTGCATGCAATGCTGATTATGTATATCTGTTGACGCTATAACAACAAATAATAAAAACATACAATACTACCCATACAAAAAAGTTTTTTTTTAGTTTTTATAAATAATGGTACGGAACCCTTCGTGCGCGAGTCGGACTCGCACTAGGCCGGTTTTTTCTATACTACATCGTCATATACACAATAGGATTTAAAAACACAGTAAGGATTTTACAACAATCTTTTAGAACAATCATTTCACAGTATTCTGTATGGTTTCACGGTTCTGTATGGTGTCGGACGTAAAGAATAGCACCATCCCATATCCTCCCGTGGGTGTCGTAAGAGGCGACTAAGGGACTTGCCAGAGAATGGGCAGCAGCGTTCTCCGTGTTTTTGTAACAACCGTACTGCGATCGCCAACCCGCCTGCCAAGCGTGGCGATTATGGCAAAACCCCCCAAAATGTCAATGTGACGACACTTGGGGGAGGCCTATGTCCAGCAGTGGACGTCTTTTGGGCTGAAATGATGATGATGATGATTTCACAGTAAAGTTCCGTAATCTGCATGGATCGTTATGGATAAACTTATTCAAACAATTTAAATTGTATGTACTTATTTTATGTGTCAGATCTATCAACGTTTACTTTTCACACAAGTTGACAATCACTTTATAACCTAGTGTTTACTTTGCTCTGGTTTCATTGGAATTATAAAAGAAATACTTAAACTCTTAAACTCGTCATAAACTCGAGGAGCTCGTGGCTAAATAATAACAGCCGCATGGGTCGATCTTTAAGGATAAGCCGTGCTTGCCGAGGTTGGTCTGTGGACGGGTGAACATAATTACATAACATACTGAGTTTCCTCCGAGCCTCGGAAACCACGCCGTTGGTCCCGGCTGTCATTTGTAGATCTTTGATAGTCGTTGACGAGTAGAAGAAAAGAAGCCAAAAGTCCAAGGGGTATCGTATTACCCAGTTACTGGGTTGTGGATACTTGTACTTGTACATAATTGGTTCACAGCAAACAATTTAGTATTAAATGAAAATAAGACTAAATGCATAAGATTTTCATTACCGAATGTTAAATGTAGTGATTGTGATATAATATTGAATAAAGAGAAACTAGAATTTGTCGATAAAACGGTTTTCTTGGGGGTTACGCTTGATTCAAGGCTTCAATGGGGTCATCATTTAACATCTCTTGCGGGGCGGTTAAGTTCAGCAGCATATGCTGTTAGAAAAATCCGTCAATATACCGATGTTGATACCGCGAGATTGGTCTATTTTAGTTACTTTCATAGTATAATGTCTTACGGCATTTTGTTATGGGGACGGGCTGCAGACATTGAGTCTATTTTTATTTTGCAAAAAAGAGCCATCAGGGCCATATATAATCTCCGTAGGCGCGATTCTCTAAGGGAACTGTTTAAGGACATTAACATCATGACGGTACATTGCCAATACATTTACGAAAACATAATGTAGGTAAGAAAAAATCTGCATCTTTTTAGCAAAAGAGGTGACAGACACAATTACAATACTAGAAATTATTAGTTCAGCCAGGCTTCAGACTCGCTAAAGTTGACTCATCTTTCATGGGGTACTGTTTAAGATGCTATAATAAAATTCCACAGAGTATTCTTGAACTGAGTGAGACGAAATTTAAAACATGCATTAAACGCACACTTTGTAAGCAGGCTTATTACAAATTGGACGATTATATCGCTGATAAAAATGCTTGGCTCCATGCCGGTCCTGCTCCACAAGGACAGGTTCGCATAAATTGATAGCATTAAATAGTATTGTTGGAGCTGCTGAAGATTGTACAACTATCTTTGAATTGTATAAATTCAATTAATTTAGTATTATATAATCGAATAGCCCATATTGTGTGAGTCCTATGTGCTAGATAGCTATCATTTACTGGAAACCTACGTCTTTTATTGACTTGAATGTGCCCTGGCGGTTGAGAGTATGTCATGCTCACTCAAATGTCACGCTGATGGCGGCGTGTGTGTCGGGTCATTTAGTTCCCTTCAAAATGGTTGAGTTGAATGATGGCTGATCCATGTGTCATGTTCGTGAACGGGCGCTGTCAGTTGTGCCTGGTCGTCTCTTAGCTGCCACGGCTTATTTCGAACTAATTATTTTATCTTTTAATTGTTTTTTTTTGTTTTTGCTGTGGACACTTTTAAAGTGAAGTCTTGCTACATCGTTCTCACATAATGTACCATCTCAACATGAATGATGTAACCAAGGTTTTTGTAACAAGATTCTGATTTAAAAGAGTGTCCATGGAGTTTCTTGCCCATTCTTCTCCATAGAGATCTACGCTTTGGAATGGGCAACTACAGTACTTTCACAGTCATTATGTCTTGTGACTGGGACTGTAGCTTAATTTTTATTGTTGTTCGACCATTCAAAAGTGCCTGTAACTGGCTTATTTGAAATAAATGATTTGATTTGATTTGGAGGTCATAAAATACTTCTACTTTCGTAAAATACTGGTACTCAGCTGCGTTCGGTTAGTCTGGAAGCTGACCCCAATAATAGTTTGGGAAAAGGCTAGGCAGCTGATGATATAAAAGAAATACTTAAACTGTTTTGTTTTCCGTTTTTCTCACGGAAATGCTTGTAGGGCCGTTGCTTAAGGCGCATCGTCAACACTTACTATGCAAACCAAGCGTTAGTCATCGATCAATACCACTACGCTCCAATGACATCGGCCGTTTATAAAAGTAGTGCGCTCAACGCACTTTTATTTTATATATTTTGGTGCCACTTATTTTATTACTAGCTTTCCCGCGCAACTACGTCTGCATCACATTTTCTTGATGGAAAACCCCAGTAACACTTTACCCCACTCTAGGAATCGAACCACGGAAGTCGTGCTCAACAGTCGTCTGTCACATATATACCAATATTATAAAGCTGAAGAGTTTGTTTGTGTGTTAGCTTGAACGCGCTAATCTCAGGAACTACTGGTCCGATTTGAAAAATTATGTTAGTGTTAGATAGCCCATTTATCGAGGAAGGCTATAGGCTATATATCAACACGCTACGACCAATAAGAGTGGAGCAGCAATGAAAATGTTGCGAAAACGGGGAAAATGTGACGCAAACGAAGTTGCGCCGGACAGCTAGTTCTTTTATGTTTTTGTTTGCTCTTACTGTAAGCGTCAGATAACATGATAACTCTGAGAGGCTATCAACCTTTGTTAGGTTGATAGCCTCTCAGAGTTACTAAATCGGAATTCCTATGTGTGCCTTTGCCAGTATGTATGGTATACTTAAGTATAGTATAACCACTTCAGCTGCAATTGCTTCATAAATCTACAAGATAATCTAATTGTTAGTTATCATTGTTATTCATCGGTTCATTTTATGTCATGTAATGTGACCAAGGAAATACACCATCGTTTGCCTTGAATGGAATCGTGATTATAATGATGCTGATTAAATACTCGTTATACAGTATTAAACTGTGATAAAAAATTGCGGACTCCATACCTATGCCTTTGTAAATTTTAATGTTTTGAAGTGAAAACTTCTTTAGCGACGTTTTGCATTTTTGTGATGGGTAAAAAAATTTAAGCTCGCGTCAGGACACGTGACCAGGTCACGTGTCATCTGTCATTGAGTTTAGGTTTACAAAACTGGAAAATTCGTAAGACGGATTGACATTAGGTTACGAAGGAATTTGAACTTTATGACATCTGTCATTGAGTTTGGGTTTCCAAAACTGGATAATTTTATTATCTTATGCACAAACAAAACCTTAGGTTTCTCCAATGAAGTAAAATTCGTAAGACGGATTGTAATAGTTCTGAAGTGTTAAATTTTTAATGTAATATAAATTGTCATGTTTGTGTACGATAGCGCAATATACAACGTGTAACGTTAAATGCGCAAAACCTGAAAATAGTTTGATCGGAATAACGAGCAGAATCAATTGAACCACTTTTTAATATAGGTCACATTTTTTCAAAAAATCTTCATTAAAATGTTGCCCTGTCTATCTGTTCATAGGTCAAGCCATAACGTGCGCAAACCCGCCAAAATAGGTTAACAAACACAAATGTTTGTCGTCCAATTGAAATAAAGAAAGAAAGAACAAATCAGAATTTCCAGTAAAACTAAAACAGCTCATGCTCCTTTACGTTTTATTTCATGTTTTTTTTTCTCTCAGAATTAGGTTAATTGAATTAAAAATCATTTATTTTATTTTACCACATAAATGATAATACTTTTATACTGATAATTAAAGCAATTCGTGCTAAATTATTCCCTAACTATTTCAAAATATCAAAAATGCACAACGTTAATATTCAAGTTTTCACTTTCTACTTACTTACTTTCTTCTAACATTCTACCTTTCTTTTCAGGAAATGCCCAGACGAATAGCAGACTACGCCGGGTGTCCTCCAAGCTCTGTAGCACGGAGTCATGGAAGAGAAGACTGCCCATCACAATATGGCTGCCGAAGTACAGTTTCGAGTTTCTACTAAGAGACGCCATAGCGGGTGAGATGGCACTTCTAATATTCTCTGTTATCCTGGTATATTCTGGCTGTAGGGCACCCAAGGTTTCCGTATGGAGTGAATCCTTTCATTGTTTCCAGAGAAACCGTGCTTCACTTACATCATTGTGCCACCCGTGCCATGTGTAGGTATGCTGTGTTACCTATGTGATCTTGGTGCACTATCTCATTACTGAATGTATGAAAGCTCTACTGTATCACAACAAAAGTGTAGAAGTGGTTCTCATGACTGCCGCCGTAGATCGTGCTACGACGACATTGCGCGTAGTATACCTTTAAGTGCTTACATTGTCCTGGAAACCCAACGGGTCTTTTTATAAGTATCTTAACCGTCAAGTTCGTAGTGTGGCCCGAACTTCGTTAATATTTCTGCAAGATGATTCCACTGCAACAGCCAAGCACTTTCTTGCGCTTATAATATCCTGGTAGATTGTGGAATTTGAATAAATTAACTATTTAACTCAATTTTATCATCAGACAAATTTATCGGTGCGTTTAATTACATTCAACTGGCACCATAGTTACTAAGAATTTTCTAAAACCTAATAAAACTTGGCATTGTTCTCCCGGATGCATGTTAATCTAATCACACAGTGTTTTGTTTAGCATACATTGCTTTTAAAGAAGATATTCAAATGCGGTGTAGGTATGTCTTGTTCAGAATATTAAGCTTAGTAGGAAATTGTGTCCTAAATATCGCAGACACCTGACTGAAGATTTTGGACAAGGACATACTAGTACATTAACACAGAAGCAGCTGATTACCTTATATGACTTACCTAAATGCTTGAATTCGCCCGCGTGACCGACAAATATACCGGCTCAGTGATGACATAACGTTCGATAACCGGCTCCAATGTTTCCGTTTTTGTAATTATACAGACAGTTGCTTCGTTTGTGTATGCGATAATTGGAGCTAGTTTTGCATAGATAGGTTTTTTTTTATCTGGGTCATTGTAACAAGTTGTAGCAGGATATGCCCTTTTTTTGTTGTGGGGTGGAAAATCCTCATGGTTGTCGTCTGCCTGGGTAGGGCGGAGGGGTCTGTCAGACTATTGACTAAAAACCATCCCGGTGTTCCCTCGCACACTTGCGTCGGGGGGCAGCGGGAACGAATGTGACTTCCGCTGCCCCGGACTAGTGCCGGCCCGATTGACCAGTGCGGGCCTCGTCCCTGGGGGGAGTGAAGTGTACTCCCCCCGTAACGTTTATGAGAGGCGCGCGTGGTACACAACGCGCCGCCGTCTCGGGTCCAGTGAGATGAGGGGCGACGGATGTCCACGAATCCGTCGCCCCTGGATCTGTTTAGGGGGAGCCGGAAGTGGGCGTTGTCCGCCCTCTGCCGACGCCCGGTGCGTCTGCGGCGGGATGGGAAGGACCTGGAGATCTCCCTCTCCCTGCTGCTCCCAGCTTCCTTCTGCGACACGACGGCTTCGCAGAAGGACACCAGCGCGTCCCAGGACTCTGTGCTGCCGACCATCGTGTGAAGAACGGCCGGCAGCGACAGGTCTGCTCCTACTTTTGTGACGAGGGCACGGCGCGGCTCGTCTCACGTGGCACATTCCACCAGCGTAAGCCGCGCCGTATCCTCCAGACGGGGGACGCAGTGATGGCACCGAGCGTCCGGCTCCCCCCGCTTATGCGACACAGGTACTTCCCGAAGCAGCAGGATCTTCCTAAACTAACCGCCCAGTCATGTATGTTGTCTAGCAAAAAGACAATGGTGCCCAATTTTCACTTCGTGTTCATCCTGATATGCACCAGGGTCGCAGAAGTTTAAAGTAGGTACACTAATTATGGCTAGTGAGAAAATAATCAACACATTACCTATTTAAGTGCCAACTAATAACCGTAATATCCTGTGCGTTTAGAATTTTAATTGTCTGTTTATGATGTTGAACCTTAACTACGTAAACATACCGTGGTTGTAAACTGAGCACGTCCGGGATTTATAGATAATCTCTTCATGAAGTAGATGTGATCTTCCCACGGAATTGTGGATACAGAGAGCAGGACTGATTTAATTCCGGGCTAAGCGGTCTTGTTTGAAGCGGATCTGATGCTGAAGGTGTAGGGCAATCTTTTGGCACTCAACGTCATGTAAGGTGCCCAATGTGGTCTTTGGTCAGAGACTTGTTGTTAATCATGGTTCCTTGGTATCGACGTCACGGCTGCAATGAGTATCGAGAACGGAGGATTTTTAAGGATACAATTTTTCCTGTTGTATAATATGAACCTGCCGTCGTATATCTTTTTGACAAGGTACAGATTCAAGGTAGGAGATCCGATATTGCGTTTTAGGTTATAATTTAAAATCTAAGCAGCGATTCAATTTAGCGGTTTTATGAGGCGTTACTGAATGGCTGCTACTATACCCGCGTTTTATATATGTATTATGTTGATGTCTAATTGATTAATTAAATGCCTCGCATAACAGAAACAAATATAATACTCTTATGCTCAGAATTTTGCGCTAGTTTGTATGCTGTTGCATAATGCGCATTTTCTGACGCAGAGTACATTTCTTTCAAGATTTTTTAAACAGTTTAGTGATTTGAGGTCTCTAATTTGACTACTAAAAAATAAGTAGTTCACCATACCGTCATAGTAATGATGACGTCAAAATATCGTCCTTCAGTTTTTTTTTCCAAGCAGCCTCTTTTTTCCCCGTCTGGCTTGGCTTGGCAGCAGTCATTGAGGATAAGAAATTAGGTATTTAACTTAACCTTCAGAGTGGAGGAAAACGAGCCATAAAATTCTTTAGTTTATAGCTGAATCTGGTAGGACGGAAACTTTAAATTCATTTTTTAGTAGGTAGGTAGTAGGTATGTATTTTGTTATTTGTTATTTTCTTGAAGTAATTATGTCTTTTCGCAGGTATCACAGTGGGATTGACGTCCATACCTCAGGGCATCGCGTATGCTATGGTAGCTGGGTTACCTCCACAGGTAATAATGTCCGTTTATTAGGTTTTGTGTATAATATCTAAACTTAATATTATAAAGAGGAAAGATTTGATTCTTTGTTTGTTTGCATTGAATAGGCTCCGAAACTACTGGACCGATTTGAAAAATTCTTTCAGTGTTAGATAGCCCATTTATCGAGGACGGCTATAGGCTATATTTATATCATCACGCTACGACCAATAGGAGTGGAGCAGCAATGAAAATTGTTGCGAAAACGGGGAAAATGTGACGCAAACGAACGTTACATATTTTTCTGTAGTGGTTCCCAAATAATTTCCTCACATTCAGTTTTGGATAATGTTTAAATTGTTTATCCAATCTAGCAACACTAAGTCTGTTTTTAACGAAATGGAAAAAAAAAACATATCCAGATAGTACTAGCTGGTAATCGATCGACGAATCATTAAGCGGATAAAATATGGTATAGACAAAACATACTTTGTCACATACATCATCAACGTTCAGCCTAGACGTATACAAGACATAGGCCTGTTCCAAGCTTTGCCACATGGAACCTGTTCTGCGCTTCTCGCATCCGATTCTAAAATGCTCCTAGACTAATTGCTACCCTGGTATCCGGAACAAAACAGTTCAATAATTCACGGTTTTATCTGTTCCAATGTTCTTTCCAGGTGGGTTTATACTCCAGCATATTCCCTGGCCTCATGTACATGCTGTTCGGAAGCTGTAAGGACGTGACAGTGGGGCCCACCGCCATCTTGGCTGCCTTGCTGGCCAAGTATGTCGCCATTTCTGCTGACTTCGCGTACTTGGCTGCTTTTCTGTCGGGAGGCGTTATATTGTTGCTTGGGGTACTGCAGTTAGGTAAATACTTGAAAGTTCTTCTGTCCTATTACTATATTTGAGACAAGCCCACCTGTTAAATAATTAATAATAAAGGTATTGGAAGGTACAGAATAATATTGGTATAGCTTTAATGAAAAATTCAGAAAGGTATTTTCTTTCAAGAAAGCCTTTGAAGTCAAGAATTAGCGCGGGCCAAGGGACGGTGAGTAATGGGCTAACTCACCGTCCGTCCGTCTTATGACGACAGGCTGTGCCGACGGCGAGTTCGTGTTCCACGCGCGCCTCAAGGAGATGTCAGCAAATCGGAAGTGGTCCGAGAGGGCCGATGACTGCCAGGGCTGCGGGTTGTTCGAAAGGTATACCGTGGCCCTGGAACACAAAGGGCTAAGAAGGAATATAGATGGGTTTTAGTCAGTCAAGTCTGACACTACCTTCCGCTACGCCCAGAGCGCGCGAGCGGGAGAATTCATTTGATGATTTCCCAGGCGAAAAAGCCAAGAATAAAAAAGCCCGCCTGTTTGAGACTTTTCAGAAGTAAAATCTAATGTACGTTTGCCCAGCACGGCCCCTCAGAATTTGCATTTATGGTGTACACCATTGCAATGTACTCGCCTCTAGCAGTATATGTACCGATTTCTTTTTCAATGTACCTCTATACTTTTGAAGAAATATGCAAAAAAAGGTGGCCGTGCCAGCCAAACGCTTTCAGCACGGCCCCCCATGTAACTTGAATAATACATACCGTATTAACAAATGTCTATAACTCAAGAAATGTACTCTATTAATACGTTATATGTGCCGCAACAGTTATTGTGAATTCATAATAACAAATAATATATAGATGTGGATAAGGGGCCGTGCTGGAAAAAATCATTTTAAGAAATATCTAAAAAAGACAAAACATACTTAGCCAAAAACTATTAAAAAATAATTGAAGTTTAGCAAGTAACATATGTACCGCATTGATTTCTCATACAACTTGTTATATTGTGAAAAATAAATCTATTTTAGTTCATTCAGCACGGCCCTCTATAGTTGCCTATATCTTTTTAAATAAGCCGTGTATGTTTACAAAATTCGACTTCCTGAATAATATATAGGAGTACATTCCTTTCAACTAAATTGCAATTCTGCTGTATCAATACTTTAGAAGATAAATTCAATCTAAAATATACATACATTAAAACTGATGGGGTGACCATGATTCTACATGAAAATAGGATAAAAAATACTGCTTAAATTGAGTAAATCTTTATTAAAATAAACAAATCAACAATATGGTAAACTATATAAACGATAACTAGGTACTTATACATAATAGGTCGATAATCGTACAAGTGTCAAGTTAGTGTCGCTAAGACTACATAGCTCAAAGTCTTAAAAATCATACATTACAATAAAATCACAGATTCATTACATTTCACAAATTACATAGTTCGTTTACATGGAATAACAACCTATGTCTCAATAACACTACAGAGCTTAAAAATCTTAAAAAATCACAGATACGCGTTCAATAAATCATATTGATTGAACCTTACATTACACTAATATTAATTTGCATGAATCGCTTTAATTATTTGGTATAATCACAGGCAATTAATTAAATCCACGTAATCACAGATGTTTTTCAACGACTATAACAATTAGAATATTGTTCGTTTATGTTACTAATATTATGTTACCTATGGAATAATCATAGAAAAACTAGTACATAAATTAACTTATTAAAAGTAATCACAGATGACATTACAACAGTATTGACTTCTTATTAAACAGTTCACAGTTTCATATGCATATTTTTAGCAACTAGTCTTTACCAGATTCTTAAATAGTGTAAAATTAACTTTAAATTATTACAAAATACATGTATTAAAAACCATGGCTCAAAAACATATTCTGGTTTCACTGTAATTACCAGAGCCGTCACTCATAGGATCATATTCAGCAAACCCTGAGCTCCGCTCCGACGTGAAAGCGGAATATTCGTAAAAGTTATTATTTTTAGTTGTATTAACCTTTCCGTCCCGCGCGTACCGAATTCGGTACGCGCGGGCGTTACCGCTGATCCTCGCCGTACCGAATTCGGTACGCCGAGGATCAACGGCGCACCGGCAAACTTAAACGCTAATATTAAAAAAAGTAAATTTCTAAATCGTTCTGTCAAAATTTACCTCTATGGTCAACTAGTAGTCGATTCAAACAAAACCAATCGTTAGTAATACTAAACGGCACAACATTATTAAATTTAAAAAAAAAACTCGTCTATGTCGAATGTCAAACGTCAATGGCAACCCGTGTTATTATGTTCGGAAAAGTGTTGTTTTTGTGAGATATACGTTGTAAAACTTTGGTAAGTAAATGTATAGTATGTTATAAGTGTATAATGCAACTTTTTAGATAGTCATTTGCTTGAAAAAATAACAAAAAAATTATGATTTGAGCCAACAAAAAATCCTTTGTTGTGAAGTTTGTTATTCGAAATTAAAAAATATAATTTGACTCTTTAACCATGTAAAATGGTCTTGGAAACAATAGTAGCAAAGAAAAAATAGTGATAATTCATTATTTCATGTATTCGAGGCATATCTATTCATATTTATTGATATTTCAAGTATTTTCATGCTTTGAACAGCGGAATTCTAAAATGGCCGATTCTAACAAGAAGTTTGAGTTAGGATCTTATAAGAATAATATATGTAGGACTCCTAAAAAACACTGTCATTAGATTACTTGTATATTTGTGTTGTTAGATATAAATTTTCGTGTAAATTGAATGAGTAGTTTTACCAAACAAAAATAAGCAACGAAAACAGACGTATTTGCTGCGATCTCTCTCATATCTATGGGATATGTATAATTCTCAAGTAGTTCTAAAAGAGCTGTTTATTATTAATAAATGGCCCCGTTCATCACGAACCCGACACTGTTTACCGTTTAAGATTAGAGCTAATATAACTCGAGTTATAAGTGTTTATCTTTACGATATCGGATGACTCACGCGATGGCGTAATCAAGTGGCCCCCGAAGGGCTACACGCGGGGTTTTACTGTTCGCGCGAAAGGATAGAGAGGTTAAATATCACATATCACTCACTAAAACGTAAGTAAGAGTGTGTAAAAATATCGACTCCACTGTACTGTTGTTAATTTTCAAGGCCAAATCATCATAACATAGCCACAGATCATGGCTAAGCGTATGGCACTTATAATGGCCCAGAGTTCCCTCTGAATTCCCTACATATTCAATGGCACCAACGACACCATAAATTTGATTTTGAATATTAATAGTGACCGGGATATTACACAAAACTATTGCATCTGTTCCATTTAAATCAATGGTTATAATCCTTTGTAATTTATAACTTGAAATGACAGTTCCACCGCAATTATTTTTACAAATTTGAGAAGTAGTTTCGATAGCAAGTGATTCTTCTAATGCCAAAATACCAAACGTGTTAATTATGTTAATATTCAAAGCTATAAAAGGTCTTATGATTTCTTGCTTTGCATTATCTTATGTGCATACAACGTGTAACTTTAATATTTACGCAATCTTCTTTAGGGTCAAGTTCAATTCCTACATGCACTTACCTAGATATACTTACATCAAATCTATTTTTTAAATACAAATAAATTATATTATAACTTAAAACTTACTTACCCGTTTATTTTAACAATCCATTTTCGTCCTTGAAATAGAATTCACTGCACAAACACACGACCCATGAATATTCATATTATTTGAGCAGTATTTATATTTACTACTGTCTGTTATGCGCGTAGAGATGTGACTGTCAATAAACACTCAAGCGCAACATGAAGTAACCGCGACACCAGCGCCACATTAAAAATTACGGTAGCGTCAGTGAACTAATAGCGATCGCACACGACAAAATTAACTGATAATATATTATTATACTTAATGATTATTTTTTAAGATGTAATGAATAAACACATAATTATTTAAATAAATTACCCAATAGCGGACAAATTTTAAACTTTGAGAAACATTGAATATTTTGTTTTTTTTAGCATTTCTCATTCTGAATAACATTTATTTAAACATATTATAAGTTGTGTTTTTTCTAGGGGAAGGTTATAAGCACGCTTTATATATTTTTTATTTCTACCACGCGAGCCGAACCGTAAGTTAAAGCTAGTCCACTTAGAAATTCGTTTATTTAATATATTATCCCACTAGATAGGCTTTGAGGAAAAGAAAACGATTAATTACTTGACGCCAAGAATCAGTTATTTTTATTTTTAATGTTTTTGATGGGTACCTATACCTACCCTGTGTCATTCTCACAATTAAGACGAATATAACGACATCTCTCAAGTTGAAATTAATAAAGCCGTTTAGACTACAAAGCGTGCCAAAGAAATGAAGGTTGCTACATATCTACATTCATTCACTCGAAAAACCTTACCGTCCTTCTGGTACAGTCGGGTAAAAAGAATGTTTATTTCAATGTAGTCACATAATTTAATTAATATAAGTACATAAATATAGAACATTTATGTACCTACCTACCAAATATATGAAATCATGGTCACCCCATCAGTTTTAATGTATGTATATTTTAGATTGAATTTATCTTCTAAAGTATTGATACAGCAGAATTGCAATTTAGTTGAAAGGAATGTACTCCTATATATTATTCAGGAAGTCGAATTTTGTAAACATACACGGCTTATTTAAAAAGATATAGGCAACTATAGAGGGCCGTGCTGAATGAACTAAAATAGATTTATTTTTCACAATATAACAAGTTGTATGAGAAATCAATGCGGTACATATGTTACTTGCTAAACTTCAATTATTTTTTAATAGTTTTTGGCTAAGTATGTTTTGTCTTTTTTAGATATTTCTTAAAATGATTTTTTCCAGCACGGCCCCTTATCCACATCTATATATTATTTGTTATTATGAATTCACAATAACTGTTGCGGCACATATAACGTATTAATAGAGTACATTTCTTGAGTTATAGACATTTGTTAATACGGTATGTATTATTCAAGTTACATGGGGGGCCGTGCTGAAAGCGTTTGGCTGGCACGGCCACCTTTTTTTGCATATTTCTTCAAAAGTATAGAGGTACATTGAAAAAGAAATCGGTACATATACTGCTAGAGGCGAGTACATTGCAATGGTGTACACCATAAATGCAAATTCTGAGGGGCCGTGCTGGGCAAACGTACATAAAATCTATCTAGTGTTCCCAACGTGTTATTTATAAGCAAACTTAAAAAAATACCTTACAAATACAATTTTTAATGAACTAGAATACTGTAACGAATTTCCACAGTTATCAGCTCTTTATCACACTAAAGCAATTGAAGTCAAGTATATTTATGTACTAGTGTTGCAAGTACCCTTGGCAGTATTGGCCTACTATTGCAAACTCACTTGCGCCTCATATCACCCTGGTAAAATTAACAACATTGTTTCTTTAAGCAAAAAAACAAAACGAATTTTAGAAACAAGTTTGGGCCAACTTCTTCAATTATCTTCCACGTGATAAACTTATAAATTGTTAGTTGAAAAAAAGATTATCGATTGTCTATAAATACCTACTCGTTACTTGAAACAAGTTTTGAATTGCCTAACAAAAAATCTCTTCATTTCCATTATGGTTATAACCGGTTGCGAACTAGAAAATTATGTTCCGCAAATGTCAAAAATCATTGATTAATGTTAGGATTAGAGACCCGCCTTTGTTTCACCACGCCATTTATTATGCGGACCAAGTCGCGGGCAGGAGCTTGTAATCTCTTGAGAAGTATTATACTAACCACATCAAAATCTATCAGACCTTCAGCTGGTTTAAGACTTTTCGACTCAAATAAAAAGTCATACAATCAATCACTTCTTATGTATAGAATAGTGTCGAAAATATTCAAATGTTTCGATTAGCATAACATCTATCGCATGTTTACAACTCCTTCGTCATAATGTCGCCCTGTTACGTAAAGAGAAAGCGCTGTTTATGCTAATGTATGCAAGACACTGAACTTCTGCCGTTCATTGTTTTTGTCGAGAAATTCTGAACATTAAATATGCTATCACGAATTAGCATTAAAACTATAGTCTACTACTGATAAAAATCTCACTGTTACTTTGTTTAGATTTGTAGTCTTGTGACGTTTAAACAGAAGACAATAACCAATACATTCAAGTTATTCGTTCGTTTCTGAGTCATCGATAAAAGAGGCGTATTCTTATATCCTGCAGATCTGGTACCGTCGACCTACGGGTCGTTGAGCTCCCCAAAAAGGGTTGAGCTCCACGATCACCGACTTATACTTACGTGTTTTCTAACGCGACCGGTTTTTATTATCATTTTCAATAATTCAAAACTGTAAATCTTCTTTCTTCATACCCAAAATAAACTAAGTGAATGATGAAACTTGATTGATTGTCGTAGGTCACAGTTTATATTCGTAGTCTTGTTTAAGTTTAGCATTTTACTACAGCCTTTGTCAAGCTAGCCTTGAACTGAATATAATCAAAGCAAGAGCAAGGCCGTGCATTCATCCATGTAACATCCGTGACTTTTTCATGATGCAAACAAAGTTGCATTAATTATTATGACTTTGTTCTTTTGTCTTAGTTAATGGTAGAGGAGTTATGCTTCACTTTCATCGCTTTGGCTGAAGTAGAAATATAGATATTTGTATGGTAGGTATATTGAAAAGGAGAGCCTTAACGAAACATCTATTAAAAGCCCAAAACCCTAACACTAATAAACGTGACGCGACAATATTACAACGTGTAACGTTAACTGCGCAAAACCTGAAAATAGTTTGATCAGAATAACGAGCAGAATCAATTGAACCACTTTTTATAGGTCACATTTTTCAAAAACATCTTCATAAAAAATGTTGCTCTGTCTATTTGTTCATAGGTCAAGCCATAACGTGCGAAAACCCGCCAAAATAGGTTAACAAACACAAATGTTTGTCGTCCAATTAAAATTTTCTCATACGCGGGAAAAAAGAAAGAAAGAAAGAAACGACCAGAACTGCGAGAAAAAAAATCATTTGGGGTGTCTCAGGTTTTGCGCATTTAACGTTACACGTTGTATATTGTACTACCTATGTTTCTTAAGTCAATTTCATTCTCACGAATATATGTTTTTCCAGGTTTTCTATTGGACTTCATATCAAAGCCGGTTATCAGTGGCTTCACGACGGCGGCTGCGCTGCAGATCAGCGCATCACAACTGAAATCGTTATTTAGGATAGCAGGTAACTACTGAGTACTAGGAATACAGAAACCGTATGATGTGATAAGATCTGGCAACTACTTAACAAATTCTTGTAATTCTATTTCGTGTTACTGGCACGACACTATTTCAGATTTTGTAGGCCCGTAATTTCGTCACTTCTCGGAATTATTTAAACATTCAACGTAACAAAACATCACGCCTGTAATCCCCGAAGGGTTGGGCAGAAGTATCTAATAGTACACCTACATTCCGCCAGTTATATTTAAGTCCCATGTAATAGGGGGGGCCAGTCTTTGACAACCGGGCACAAATCCAGACTCCGTAGCTGCTGCTGATACGTTCCTGATGGAAAAACCCAATAACAATTTGGCCGATCCGGGAATCGAACCCTAGCGCTTGCGACGACCAGACTAACGAGGCAGTCACTTGATCACGTGGTCAGGTTAGACATTTAACTGGGGTGCGCCAAAGTTCACCTAAATTTTCAACTCCGATAATTGGAAATCCGAAAATGTTCTTCCTAACATTTTTCATCCTAACATTTTAAAAGTTAAGAAAATTAAAAAGTTAAGAAGTCATAAAATTGTAAGTCTGACAAACAGACTTACCTAGGGTTATCATAACCGTGTTGTGGAAGTCAGATAGGCAGTCGCTTTGTGTAGAATAAGTACTAGACTGAGAGGCGAAAGCTCACATCTACTTGAAAATAAAAATGTGAGGCACAAGATGACGACTGTACCTACCTACATTGGTATACAAGAACTAATAATATTTAGTTTTATAATAATATTGTTTTCAGGCTCATCGGGAAACACGTTTTTCGATGCTATGATCAACTTCTTTAAAAATTTGAAGACGGTACAGCTATGGGATACTGTGTTGGGAATCAGCACTATCATAGCTTTGCTGTTACTTAAAGTGAGTATTCATCATACTAAAATACCGCGTTTGTATTTATTTATTTATTTTATTTGCCTGGCCTGTGTACAATATGTTGCGATAGACACAGCATAGAAAAAAAAAAACAAAACTATAACAACAATAAAATTGAAAAAACGTTCAAAAGTGCAAAAATAATACATTCAACAACAGTATTCATATTATATTAATATTATATTCATTCAGCAACAATCCCGAACGGTTAACAAAAAGGTTTAATACATCTTCATTCAGCTAGCCAGTTGTATTGAAGTCGTATGAGGTGAGCCTATTGGCAACTGGGCACAAATATAGACCGGGACACCGGGATGCTGCTGAGAAATTCGTCTTCTGGGAAAACGTGTGCTCCTAGTAGTTTTGTGCTTCTATTTTTCTCTTGTTTCATTTACAGCGAGCCACAATAGCCGTGTCGGACAGCACACCTCCGTGTCGGGCAAGGCTGGCCGCCTGCTGGCTCAATGTTGTTCGCGCACGAAACGCGCTCGTCGTGTTCGCAGCCGCCATACTTGCCTACGTTCTCTACTTAAACGGAATCACTCCGTTCGCTCTCACAGGTTAGTAAATACATCGCCTGAGATTTTTGTAATCCTGGTACTAATGTTTTTGGAGCCTACACTTCACCTAAGTGTGGGAAAGAGATGGAGTTATGCAAGATGTAAAGCCCCATGGGCCTTCCTTAGAAGTAAGATTTTTCTTCGCAAGGGAGAGAGAGAGACGGAGCTATGAATAATCTATAGCACTATCCCATTTTCGCAAAGGAACTAGGAAGTCCCAGCATTTAATCTATTTGCTAGCATAAGCATTGCTGACATGGGACAGTGAGTGCACTACCTGTATTTAATGCGCTCCTGGTAGCGTTTTGTAGCAAGCGACGTGCGCGTGCTAGATGAACGTAAAAGCTTGGTTATTTTCTCTTGCAAGACATTGTCAGGAAGACGCAGAAAGTAAACATTTGTGAAACTGTCTGTTGGCCTAGTACAGTCAGACAATTCTATTGCTGGTCATAGGCCTCTCTAATCACACCCCTTGTATTATTTACGCTAAGCTTGTATGTATCGTCCGCAGGTACGATCCACGGCGGGCTGCCTCTGTTCTGTCTGCCTCCCTTCCACACGCAGGTCGGTAACCAGACGCTGTACTTCGAAGACATGCTGACTGTGTTCGGCGGGGAGGGCATGGTCATGCCGCTCGTCGCTATACTCGAGAGCATCGCCATCGCTAAGGCGTTCGGTAAGAAAGAAATAAAAAAAATATTAGTTTCGTACGAGACTAAACAAATTGTTAAAATTAACAAAAAAAAAATGAGGACCCAAAGGTTCATTCAAAAGTTTTTGTAAAAAATAGCTATTTTCTTGCTGACTGTACACTTTTTGTTTTATTCTGTATGGTGTCGGACGTAAAGAATAACACTATCCTATATCTTCCCGTGGGTGTCGTAAGAGCCGACTAAGGGACTTGCCAGAGAATGGGCAGCAGCGTTCTCTGTGCTTTTGTGCGACCGTACTGCGATCGCCAACCCGCCTGCCAAGCGTGGCGATTATGGCAAAACCCCCCTTTCTTGGGGGAGGCCTATGTCCAGCAGTGACTCCTTGCGGCTGAAATGATGATGATGATGATGATGTACACTTTTTTCAAAATTTGAAAAAATATCTCAAACTGTATAGGTGCCTGCACTGTGTAATCGTGTGATTGTGGTCTTGTCTTGTAGCCGGCAGCAAGACAGTAGACGCGACTCAGGAGATGCTGGCCATCGGCATGTGCAACTTGGTGTCGTCGTTCTGCCAGAGCATGCCGTCGACCGGCTCCTTCACTCGCACGGCACTCAACCACGCCAGCGGAGTCGTCACACCCGCCGGCTGCTTCTTTAAAGGTAAAGAGATTCTAAATTATATCAGAAGGGCCAAAAGTTTCCGGCTTCTAACTTCTAACTAGTGATCGGATATTCGGATGCCTATTTACCTACAGTACGTTTTTTCCTGGCAAAAGGTACAAAAGTATGGAAGCGGCTATTTAAATGCCAATTTTTGTCGCGAGATTGTGGAATTAATACATAATTCTTATTCGTAAGTTTAAATGTACTCCAAAAATTGAAGCGAATATTTTAAATTTATTTAAAACCTGGCAAGTTTGTTGAAAATAACAAGGAAAAAAAAAACAACAACTTTTTGTATTCGTATTTTTGTGCTGAAATGTCGAATGCTAAAACAAAAATATGTCTGGGCATAATTCATTTGGAGCTAAACATAAAAAGTAACTAGACTAGTTTTTTTTAAATAAACTCCTTTTCCCATACTGACGCGCGCTCCGTACTAGTCATCACTCAAACTTTAGGTGAATATGCATCCGAATATCCGATCTCTATTGATAACCAAACAAAAATTCGTCTGAAGTAAACGGCGACAATATTGAAAAAAATATAACTTTTTTACTGTGGGTAACTAGCGGAAACTTCAGTAATTTAGTGACATGATAGTTTTGTCATGTTTGTTTTGTCTGATAAATCTAATGTGTGTACGCCGGAAAACGTTTGGACCTTACCATGAATTTTCAAAGTTTGTTTGTACAAATACTTTTGCACGTTTTTATCAGGAGACACAGGCCTTCTCTCAATGAGAAGGAGTGGGCTTTAACCCACCACGCAGGCCTAGTGCGGGTTGGTAGAAAGCTCATGTCTTCGAATTTTTAGTTCTAGGACACACCGGTTACCTCACTGTTTTGAGAGCAGCGGTGATGAAATAAATTACACAAAGTAATGCGCCTGCCTGGGTTCGAACCTACCACTTACTGCTCATAAGTCGGGGCTGCCACTACTGGGCCATAAGCTGCTCTCAACAGAGGTCATAGTATCTTTTAAAGTCCAATCATAATCTCCACAAGACGTATGAGGACCATGCAGATTAAGGTCTTGAATGGTCTTTAGGTGAAAGTACCACATGGCTTTGTTTGAACCTGGATTGGCCCATGTCACAAATCACATAATGTTATATGTACAGCGATGCTAGTGCTACTGGCGGTGACTCTGCTGGCAGACGCGTTCTACTTCATCCCGCGCGCCACGCTGGCTGGCATCATCATCGTCGCCATGTTCTCGCTCATGGAGCTCGCTATTATCAAGAAGCTGTGGCGGAATAGCAGTGAGTGTTCATGTCACCATAATAATTACACACCATAGTAACATTACTTCCTTTGTGAGACATCAGATTTTGAAGAATGTAAAATTAAATAACTATGAATGTAAAGTAAAATAATTTTCGAGTTATGATCCCAATTGTTTAATCGATTTTTAGGGTATGGCATCCAAACGAAAAACGGAATTCTTAGTGTTCATTTACGGAGAAGCGGCGTGTAAGGCGGCGCGTTGCGCGTTTTGTTCGTTTACGGAGACGCGGCGCGTGCAGCGGAAACCGCTTCTCCGTAAACGTACATCGCTATATGTTTGAATTTAAAGCGGCTCACGTCGCGCAACTCGTCGCGTCTTCGTAAATGAGCACCTAGAGTTTTAATTATGGTTTGCAATTTCAGAAATTGATAATACTTGTTTTTTAATAAAATTAACATAATAAGCTTCGCTCTTATAAAATTCCAATTGAGTACGCTACCCTGGTAAAAGCAAGTCGTTTTTATATCCCGCAGAAATCGAGCTCGTAGTGTACGTAGTGACGGTGGTGACAGGTTGCGCGGCCGGCCTGGAGTACGGCATCCTGTGCGGCGCCGGCGCAGACGTCGCGCGTGCGCTCGCGCAGGCCGCGCGGCCGCACGTGCGCGCGCACGACTTCAAGGTAACTGTCTTTTATGCTAGAACATGCTTATTTTTATGCTAGAACATGCTTATTTTTATGCTAGAACATGCTTATTTTAGCCCTCTTTCCAGCCTGCTTTTGCACGAGGATACTTGCGGCGGCACATTTTGATAGCAGTGTCCAAACTTTGTTATTGAAGCTAAAGCGGAATCTGATGGTTCTCAGCTCCATAGCGTTATGGAGCCGAGAACTGCAGTAACAAATGCTCGCGTGTATCAAACGACACGCCTTATATTCTTCAATGGTTTTTCGAAGAAATAAAACGAACTATTAACTGGAACGAAAAGTGTTTTTGTCAGGAATTATTGTGATTATATGAATTAATGAACTTTTTTCCGAGCTTTGCTTTTGCAGGTAGAAAAAGAAACAAAGGTACGAAGCCTGTAGTACGAAGATTTGAGAACAGTAATAAATATTAATTTGTTCATAAAAGATTTTTTTCTCAATAAGATTTTTTATTTATTTTATTCTATTTATACAGGGTGTAACGTAAAGGGTATATACAGACTTAAGGGTGTGCTACAGACCATCAAACTGAACATGTTTGTCCAATGGACAAACATTGTAATACCGAAAATATTATCTGCTCCCCATAAAAAAATTTCAATAGCTATTCGACCCAAATAAAATAGCTATAAATTAGCATTATTAAGGTAGCTGATAAATTTTTCGATACTACGATGTTTGTCCGATGGAGAAACATGTTCAGTTTGAAGGTCTGTAGTACAACCTTAAGTATGTATATACCCTTTCCTTTACACCCTGTATACTCAATTTAAATATTCAACAGGTATTTACCCATATCTCGTTACCAAGATTAACAAAAATAAACAATAACTTCCGACTACAGGACATTAACCAATTAGGACTTAGTATAAGTATAGTTCGTATCGTAGTAGTATCTGTGGTTTTTTTATTTCCGCACTCGTAGAGATAAATGAATAAAATCGACGAGTGTGAAATACACTGCGTGTTGAACCTTATCGTAGTGCGATAGAGAAGTGGTGGAGGAAACTCGAGAACTGGCTCTTATCGCTACTATTAAATTCAACATGCAGTGCGTGGACTTTTTTTTTCATTTATTTCTTCCAGCGTTTTATTTCCACAGATAAAAATAAACTATTGTTCACAAAACGGTTCCGCATTACGAGAAACTCGTGAAAGCCGAGAAAGATAAGCAAATCAAGTATCTTGACTTGACTCACGAGGTTGTCGACATGTGGGATGTGGACTCAGCGATCATTGTGCCGATAGTCGTATCAGCCAATGGCCTAATTGCCAAGAGCCTCGGCCAACATCTGATGAGGCTCTCGTTAGGTAGCTGGATCAAGGATATTGCTGGACCATTTTTTTTTTCAAAATCAACCGTTTCGATTCCTGGCTCGGAGTATTGATTTTTCAAAAATTTAATGAGGCATTTTTAGTTTGCATCAAAATCGGGCTCGAGACTTCTTTGACTGTTGTTCGCTATTCCTCATAGTTCCGGATTTGGCCTTTCACGCCCACTTGAAAAATTCACCTCTTTGAGTTGCTACCGTAACACGTACATATTATGTAGTTAACCTATAATTTTAATAATGTATGATTATTTTATAAATGTACATAATACCAAAATAATTTATAATGTAATTTTGTTAATTGTTTGATTGTTGATAAATTGATCTAATAATTTTTAATAATACTATTAAATTGTAACTGTTACTGAGAGAAAGAGGGCTATCCTCTCTCCTAATGTTGCTGTGCCCGACAGGGTCCATACTGATCTCTTATTTAATAACATCTTTGTACATATATGGAATGCAATAAACAATTGAGTATTGAGTATTAATTTAATCCCAATCAATGACTATTTCATGAAAAATCAATTGAATGATTTTTCATGAAATAGTCATTGATTGGTTAAATGAACTTAGGGCAGTGGTTCCAAACCTGTTCGGTCTTGTCACCCCTATGACTTTACTAGAGAATCTGATTTACCCCTCCGCCCTCCCTCATGTTACCAATGGACATGTTTCCTTGTAGTGAGATATTCAAACTATTAATTTCACTGAAAAATCAGCCAAAAAATCGCCAATCGGGCGGCTTGCATCGTACTCATACAATACGTAAACCGTACGTAAGTCCTTTTTGCGCGCTATAACAGAAACGCGGCTCTGACTTGTCATTCGATTACACAGTTAGGGCATGAAATGCACTGGCAGGCTAGATTTGGTCTAATCTTTGTTATAGTATATTACCACTTTTTACCCCCGCAGAATACCAGTTTTACCCCTGCAGGGGTAATTACCCCCAGGTTAGGAACCGTTTTTTTTTTATCAAAATTTGGTCATGAAAATTGCAAAAAACGCAAGAAAATTTGAATTTCGCGAGCTGAAATGGCGTTTTCATATCTTCTCTCTTCTTCCATATCTTATTCCCTAACTTACTCACTCGTCAACCCACAGGTGGGCAACCAAGACTGCGTGTCCATCACGTTAACGGGCGCGCTATCATACGCGAGCTCGCAACACATGCAGAACAAGATCCGTGGTCACGTGCCCGCGTACATAGCCGTGGTCGTGCTGGATGCGAGGCAGCTGTATGCCATGGATCTCGGAGTCGCTGAGGTGAGACCAGAAGATGTTTTTTTCATAATCATATTTAATTATTGTATAAAGTGTATACAACGTGTTTTTCTTTTAAATCCCATAGCATAACTCTAGGGTTATATTATACTAGCTGTCCCGCGCAACTTCGTCTGCGTCACATTTTCCCTATTTTCGCAACATTTTTTATTGATGCTCCGCTCCTACTTGTCATAGCGCGATGATATATAGCCTATGTCCTTCCCCAGGTTGAAATCTCTACTTGCCAAATTTAATTAAGATCCGATCAGCCGGTTGGCCGTGAAAAGGTAACAAACAAACAAACAGAGTGACTTTCGCATTTATAATATTAGTATGGATAAGTAAAAATATCAGAAAAAGTCCTTTAATACTCATACCATCAAAAATAATTAAATAAATCGATATGTGTAGGTATCTAAGTGTCATTGATTAATACTACGAGTTATTAATTTCCATTCTGTGATGTCATGTTGTCATAATCGTGATTTCGTCAAATTATTTTGTATGAAAAGTTTAAAATAATTCACATGCCACTTAATTCTTTGATTTATGATCTCATTCATACCCTTGAGTGATGGGATTAAAAAAAAACGCGCTGTATAAGTCAGCCTTCAGTGTGGTCTCTGCCATATAGAAGAGACATCGAAGTGGAGTCGGCTTGAACTGATAACGTATTCATCTGTATCATTTAATGACGCAGTGTCGACTCGCGCCGCTTGAACCCAAACGAGGCGAATGCCTTAACTCTCGCTTTTATTGCTTGGACAAAAAGCTCTTTCTGATCGGCTTAAACCGATTCGGCGTCGATATGTCTAGTCACTTTCTAATGTTTTCAAAGCTGGGACACAAGCCTCCTCTCTATAAGAGAACGTGCTACAATTTGCAGAAGACACCTCTCTTTCTTACTCTAATCTCACTTGCTCTTGTTTCCAGAACTTAATATCCATGATAGTAGACCTAGAGCAGGAAGGCCACAGGTTCCTGTGTTGGAACTTCAAAGAGAGCCATCAGCAGCTGATGGAGGACATCCACCAAGGATTCGAGAGCCGCTTCGTGGATGGACCCAGTATTGATCAACATGTTTTAGGTAAATGTCAAATAAATTGAAATCCAGACGTCTTTTATAATGCGCACAGCAAAGGGATCTCTCTCTGCCTGCGTCTGTGTTTACGAACGCTTACAACTCTAATCTCTACAAAGCTAGACTGAACAAGCTTCTACTGGGTACGCTCGCTGCAGCGTCGACTTTGTCTCTGTCATCTCTGACAGACAGACTAGAGTCAAGAGCAAACCCAACAAAAAAAAATCTGTTGTCCATGATTAAAGCCTACTTGCACCATTTACGTTTTAAATTATGTTAAGCAATTGTCTGGTCCAGTAAATAGGTACTTAATTGTTTACCGATGAACGCAATAGTCGATATTTTAACTACGATGATCATCGAACAAACAATTTGTTTTATAAAATGTACTAGGAATACATAATGTTGCGTGGGTTGGTATGAGAGGTTGGTATTATATAAGAGTACAACCCTCATGAAAACAAAACAAAGCAACAAGCTCAGGAGAACTTGCTTATTACCTGCGATATAAGATTTCAAGTTATTTATCAACTTGCTTACGACATAATAATCCCTTTTTCAGTCGGCCCAAGTAACTGCAACGGACACACTGATGTCCCTTCTACTATTTCGAGGCTGTGATATTCAACAGTAGTACTAGGCTAGCATAAGTATGTTGGGGGTCACCCAGAGGTTCAAGATACCGCTGAGCAAGGCTTGGGTAAGTGTGGAGAGTAGCGAACGCGGAGCGGTGAGCGATACAACTCAGTGACGTCACGGTTGGCGCATAGCTAAGCGATTAACTGCTGCGCTGTGTGTCGCGGGTTCGATCCCCGCATGGAACAAATATTTGTAAGGGTTACAGATAGTTGCAGATAGTTGTTCCGGGTCTGGCTGTTTGTGTATGTGAATTTAAATGTTTGTAAACGCACCCACGATACAGGAGAAATACCTAGTGTGGGGCAAGGTTATTTTAAAAAAGAAAAGAAAAAGTTTGCGTAGTGGTTTTGTACTAATCTATTTACATAAAACGTAAAAAGCTTAAATTCCTAATCACCTCCGTCCATCTGTCTGTCACAGCCATTTACTCCGAGGCTGTTGGTACCACACAGTTGAAATTTGAACAGCATGTGCCTTCTATGAATAGAAACTAATGTGAAATTACGAATAAACTTAACAAATTTTCTACGTATAATTTATTGATGCCAATCGATCTGGTTTCTAAAACTATTCAAAATCTTCTATCTGACTAACCATCGTTGGAGTACTAAGTATATTTATTTTTCAACTTTACTTTGAAAACTAACTAAAATTGTGCTGTTTTTTAAATTAAAAAATAATAATTTAACTGTATATATTGCATGAATACTGTATGGTGCTACGGAACCCTTGTATGCGGGTCCGGCTCGCACTTGGCCGGATTTTTAAGTGCTCTTCATATTTAGTATTTCTTCTTATTCTTATTTAGTAACTGCTATATCTAAGTACTCTCCACACATACCTTCCTTCTTTCTTTCATCATCATCATAATCATTTCAGCCGAAAGACGTCCACTGCTGGACATAGGGCTCCCCCAAGGGTCACCACATTGACATAGGGGGGTTTTGCCATAATCGCCACGCTTGTCAGGCGGGTTGGCGATCGCAGTACGGTTGTTACAAAAGCACAGAGAACGCTGCTGCCCATTCTCTGGCAAGTCCCTTAGTCGCCTCTTACGACACCCACGGGAAGATATGGGATGGTGCTATTCTTAACGTCCGACACCATACATAACACTTTATACAAATAAAAACACTATAGTTTCAATAATAAAGTTTTTTTTTCAAGGTTTGGACATCACCCGATGAGTACGCTTCTGTCAAGACCCATACTTACTGATGTTCAGTGACTCCTTGAATTACGAAAATAGTCCTTTCTGCTACGTAATAAAGACGCTAACAAAGTGGTACTGTTACTGTGGTTTAGTGAATTAACTGTCTGTATTGTAAAAGTTTCTTTCGCCTGTGATATTTCATAATTCTTCCAGTGATATGTCGAAACAAGAATAGAAATACAAATTTGCCGTGTGTTAGCCGAACTTATTTATCTTAAGTCCGGTATTATACTTTTAAGAAGGGCACAATATTTAACATTCCATTCACAGAAAAATATGTAAGGTTTAATTAAATTATGTTGAAACTTCCCTAAAAATCATAACAATTCTAACCTAACCAAATTTATGGGTCAATTATAAAACGAACATCGCGGGAAACGCCTGGATAAAGGCCGCGCAGAACCGGAAAATGTGGTAGAAAAAAGGGGAGGCCTATTCCCAACAGTGGGGCTGATAAGATGAGGATAAAACAAAAAACATATTCGATTTTTCCAAACGTAAATATTTTAGTCAATGGTAAACCATTGGATTTTCTTATCCCATAATTTGGAGTTAATAGTCATCCCGTCTGTGAAGTTCCACCTATTAATTTAATTTGACCTTATATATTGTATTGTATGTAAATAATTTAATACGTTAAAATGTAAGTGATTCTGAATGTGATAAAGTTTAATCATTATAAACAATCATGCTGAACCCCGCATGCGTAGCAATGCATTGTTCCTACCCACTAGATACCTACCTACTACCTACCTACCCTACTTACCTACATACTTATTACCTACCTATGAACCTTCTACAAAGTATTAGAAAATGTTTAAAAAACGGTTAAGTCGTTCTGTAGTTATGGCGTGACCAAGGGAAATAGGGATTCATTTTTAAATATTTAGATAGATATACTTGTTTCTGATCGTTACTACCTTAAAATTACCTACCTTAAATGTATCGTTTTATTAAAACTATTCTACCTAAGTAAAAGTGTGCTGTGGGATTTTTAATTTTCGCTGCTGAGCAGAGTGTTTAAAATCGTACAGCCAGCTTTTGTTCAGGTTCAGTAAAACAGTGCAACCTTTTGATAAAACAATTTCTATATCTTGGATTTGATAATATTTTTATTTAGTACAATTTGTTGTTATTTTGTAAATATAGTTATATAATTATGAAGTTTTAAATTAAATATTTCATTAATGATTTGTTGTATTATTTTATTTGTCAAATACATAATATCAGGATTTACATTTTCTGGAAGTTTGTCCAGAGCTAAGCCACGAGTTTCTCGTCATCAGAAGCATCAACTGCTGATACTTGTATTGTATAGCGGGCTGGTTTCCGTAACTCCACGTCTAAAGCTCGTATTTTGCGTACGGGTGGGAACATTATTCGATCCACCCTAGTTCCCCGAGAAAGGCCAGCAGCTCCTTGGTGTGGCTGACGATCTCGCGGAGAGTACCTGCTGATACTTTCCCAAATGGTCACCAAGGGATATCTTTGTTACCCCTGATTGTGTAAGTCAAATTGGCAGTCACTGTTCAGCTGCATTCAGTTAGACTGGAAGCAGACTCCGACTTAGTTTGGGAGCGGCTAGGTAGACGATTATGATGGTGGTCTTCTCTTCAACAAGCGCTATGCCGTTGTGACCGTTCCTATATGCAAAGTATTTTTATCCAAGGGACATGTTCATTCGTTGTTTTTCACAGCTTGAATGTTTTATCCACTGTCTCCCTATCATTATGTCTTCTATAGCGCCGGTAGCCTCATGGGAGCTCTCAAGCCCGACTGCTGAGCTTGGATTCAGGGGTGGTTTGAGGTTTTTTCACCAGCGCGTGGTCCGATTTCCAAATCAGGCAAAGTGGTATTCGGTTTTTGCCATTAGGGATTTAACTCTTCTTTTTTTGTAATACACTCCTGTCCCTCTGAAAGCATGTAACGCCGATAGGCATCATCGGACTAAGAGGTAAAGGAGCAGAGAGTGCGCCTGTGTTTTCGCACACGTAATATCCCCACGATCTTTGATTGTGAGGATAAATTACGTTTTTTATCTTTAGTTTCATGTCTCCGGGTTGTATTCATCTTTACGCAGCGGTTCACAGTCGAGACGCGACTTCCGTCAATCTACGCGCGCGCTCATCTTGTTTCCTTCGCGAGAATACCATCCCTCCGCTAGCCGCGTTTTTGCGACTCGTGGCTTGCTCAATACAACTTCAATGTTTTCTTATTTTCTATGCCTCAAGATGCTTGCTGCCTGGACGTGGAGATCGTAGTCGAGAGGTATGAGGTCCTCGACGGCGCCTGGGGGGTACAATATGGCTGCGGGTTGGCAGCTGTTGCCTCGCTGGCTTTGTAGTCGTGCTTGTGACCACAGCCACCGTGGTGCTTGCGGTACTGGCCGTAGTTTGTGCGGCGGGCGTAGTACTTTGATTGTTTTGCGTTTGTGGTGCACTTGGGTCGTGTTGTGTGTGTGACGAATTGTGTTTGCGGTGTTTGTGGTGAGAGCGGTGTTTGTGGCGGGAACGGTGTTTGTAGCGCGGGCGATGTTTTTGGAGAGCACGGATTATTTCAGAAGAAATATGTTTGAAGGACACTTTGTGTCTGTGAGGCGAGTGGTGTTTTCGATGCCGCTTGTGTTTGTGGGACGTGCGGAATATTGCGGAATCGTTGTTGTTGCTGGACGCCTTGTTGTGTTTATGGGACCACTTATGTTTGCGGGACGGTTTGTATTTATGGGACCGGTTGTGTTTCCGGGACGGGTTGTATTTATGGGGCCAGTTACTTTTGCGGGACGAGTTGTGTTGGTCGGGCCACTTACGTTTGGGAGTCGGGTTTTGATTGTGGGGTGAGCGAAGTATTTGGGAAAAGTTGTGTTTGCGGGATATGTTGTGTGTATAGGAGTTATGTTTTGTGTAGGATAAGTTGTGTGCTGGGGACGGGTGGGTCGCGGCACTTACAATCACCACACACGACAACCGAAGCGCCAGCGTGCATACGCTGTGCATTTTGTTACGCGACTCAAAAGTAACGAGTTTTTATATTTTATTACCAATTTTTATTTTCTTGCGATGTTGAAACCTTCACGGATAGAACAAAATGCTAACTCAAGTAAAGATTTATGTAAAAAAACAAAATTGATTTTTTTATCGTAATAGAATTTCCGCGTTCGTCTAGTGGTCACAATTGCGGCTGCTGAACATGAGGTTCTGGGTTTCAATTCCCGGGTCGCGCAAAGTGTTATTGGGATTTTCCATCAGGAATTTAATCATTAAGTAGTAGCCACGGAGTCTGGATTTTTGCCCGGTTGATGGCTCGACCCCTATTAGGACATGGGATCTAAACATTAACTGGCGAAATGTGGCTGTACCTACTGTACTCGTAAGGTACACCTCTGCCTAACCCTTCGGGGATTACAAGGCGAGATGTTATGTTATGTAATAATATATATAGGCGGACTTTATGCCACAAAGCATTCTCTACAAATATACACCTTTAGTAACAACCTTTGCGTTAAATAGCACAACAGGTACAAATATAATCATCACCTGCCTAGCTTTTTCCTAAACTATCTTGGGGTTGGCTTCCAGTCTTACCGGATGCAGCTGAGTACCAGTATTTTACATAAAGCGACTGCATATCTTACCTCCACAACCCAGTAACTGGGTAATACGATACCCCTTGGTAAGAGTGGATGTCAGACTTTTGGCTTCTGAATACTCGTAACGACTGTCAAAGATCTACAAATGACAGCCGGGACCAAAGGCTTAACGTGCTTTATGAGGCACGGAGGAAACTCGGTATGTAATTATGGTCACCCATCCACGGAACAACCTCGGCAAGTACGGCTTAACCTTAAAGATCGAACCACAGGTACAAATACAATAAAATAAAAAAAAATATCGAAAAACTTACCACTTTTGCAAGCAATAAACTATCGTTCAATCGTGTTTATATGTGCCCCAGATTTCGTAAATTACGTAGGTATAAGTACGCAACAGTGTTGTGTTCTAGAAAGGAACAATGTCTGTCGGTATCGTTTCATCCTTAGGTTGGAGTAAGCCGTCGTCGTTGTCTCGGGGCCTTAGCCGCCAATCCCTACCATTTATTTTAAATCGTAAATACCGAAGCAAGGCTTTCGACTTGGTGCCTCGTTTGCACGGCTCATTTGGAATTAGAACAAACTTAAAATACTCTTTGTTCTTGACGTGTCTATGGCACTATAAATGGAGTCCGGGGCGAGCTTCCTCTATGGCGTCCATCGGTACTTGCAACACGGAAACGAAATTAACTGTCCCATCTTTTGTAAATCTCAACATGAGCAGGTATTTCTTGCCTCGCCCAACCTGAGTCGGAGGTTCGTTTTAGCTTCCGGATTTAACCAAAGCAACTATGTCCGGGTAGAAGATTTTCAGCCGGACAACGAATGAATTCGATATCCCAAACATTCGCCACATCTCGAGTCGAAGTCTGTGTCACTGACTCTGGCAGGGCCACCATCAGGGATTTTAATTTTGAAAACACAAAAAAATTGTCGCTAATTAGTCGAAATTTGTCGCCAAATATCAGAATTTGTCGGTCACTAGGTCAAAAGATATAAGCGTTTATAGGTGGCCGATCTGGAGAGAGTCTCCCCAGCAGGGCCACATTTATATCTCAAAAACTAGGGCACCTAGCAAAGATCTGTTTTCTCCCATATTTTGTCGCCAATTAGTCGGAATCAGTCGCCAAATATCAGAATTTGTCGGTCACTGGTTCAAAAGATATAAGGGTTTATAGGTGGCCGATCTGGAGAAAGTCTCCCCAGCAGGGCCACATTTATTTCTCTAAAACTAGGGCTCCTAGCGGAGATCGGTTTTCTCCCATATTTTGTCGCCAACTAGTCGCAATTTGTCGCCAAGTCACAGATTTAATCGGTTCTTAGTTTAGGAGATATAATGAGTTCAATTAGTAAGGTATAGTCCAAGAGCTAGATCGAAGTTCACGAAAAATTACCTAGAAAAAATATTTCTATTAATATGTGTAATATACTTCTAGTTTTATCGGTCTAAAGTCTTTAGAAATATCCGAGAGAGATAAATTCTCAATTAAATTCATGTTTTATGTTTTAAATTACTAGGTTAGAGTGGCTTAAACTTCTTTGAAAACATTAAACCTTGCTCTTGGTCTATTTGGTGTCAAGATGTACAGTCGCATGCAACTGTTTTACCAGTTTACAATGTGAAGCACTAATTAACGTTAGAAATAAAAAAATACCGTACCATTAGTAAAATGTTTAAAATACTTAAACGTTGAAAAAGTATTGTCAATTGTAAATGACTACTGTAAATGAAACGGAGCGCAGCGATCTATCTGCCTGCGACTAAGTGGTAAGTGCACATTGTGTTTGATAAATATTTTTTTTTTATTTTTTTATTATTTATTATTCAAAAACACTTTTACAATTATTTTACAAATCGTAAACATACCACACAAACCATCGTGGGTTTAACAGTGGTATGCATTTTATATTATTTTATGCAATTACATATATTTATTGTAATTTGTTTATAGGTAATCAATAAAGCTGTCCTATGGTGGGTTGAAATTACAGAATAAGTTTATATTTATTTAATTCGAAACAAACATTCCTCCATAAGACGTCATAGATAGTGTCTAGAAACTACATAAAGTATTTTGTACTCGCTTGTACCAATGTATGGGGAAATTGAATTCTTTAATATCTTTTTAATTACACACCGACTAAATCTGTAACTTGGCGACAAATTGCGACTAGTTGGCGACAAAATATGGGAGAAATCAGATCTTCGCTAGGTGCCCTAGTTTTAGAGATATAAATGTGGCCCTGCTGGGGAGACTTTCTCCAGATCGGCCACCTATAAACCCTTATATCTTTTGAACTAGTGACCGGCAAATTCTGATATTTGGCGACTGATTCCGACTAATTGGCGACAAAATATGGTAGAAAACAGATCTTTGCTAGGTGCCCTAGTTTTTGAGATATAAATGTGGCCCTGCTGGGGAGACTCTCTCCAGATCGGCCACCTATAAACGGTCATATCTTTTGAACCAGTGACCGACAAATTCTGATATTTGGCGACAAATTTCGACAAATTAGCGACTAATTTTTTGTGTTTTCAAAATTAAAATCCCTGATGGTGGCCCTGCCGGAGTCAGTGACACTCGAAGTCTTTATAAAAAACTTACAATATTTGGTAGTAGGTTGGAAGGTAGGTTATCTTTGTATTTGAATTGTAAATTAAAATTGTCATTAGGGCTATTTACCCGACTTTGCTCTAGCAGATATTTCCTACCTTTACTTCCTCATAAAACCAACTCTATTAAATATTTTTTTCTGTAACAAAATTACAGTTAGGTCCGATTGTTATGATTTCACCAGTAATCCGTCAGCTACTTGCTCAAGTAACTGGCGTACAGTAAACGTGAACGTGAATAGGCGTACAAACTAAATCCCAGTTAAAATTCAGCGAGTTAAGCCTATCTGAGTAATGGCCGACGATTTCGATGTCACATAGATTTCAGTAAATAAATAGACAAATGTACATCATTTACGCATTACTAATTAGTTGGTAATTCCTGTTGATAGGAGCCTTATAATTATCAACATCGTTCATTTGAGGCTCTTCGGATCAATTATTTTAATTACGATGTAGAGCCATGATTGGGATTAGCTTCGTCTCTCTCCCACACTGGAATAAGAGTAAAACAATAATGTTTAAGAACGTCATGGTAGGCCACCAGGACAGTAAATATCTAGTTTATAGACGTGTGTAGCTTTTCGTCAACATAAGTAAATACTTTAAGTGGGTACTCATTTGTTCTGCATACCAGGATAGCAATAATTCAAGGAGCATTTAGCTCGGTCCTTTTGTTTGCGAGGCGGACGGCACCAGACGCAAATTCGTTACTTTGCTGCATGGCTCGCAATTTACTGGCAGGCGCTACATAAACTTTATTGCTTAAAATAACTCCTGTATGATGTTATAGTAGCTTGGTATACCTACTGATGAATGAAGACGACTTATAAAGAACCAATAAATTATAAACATTAACCAACAATGATTATTTACGAAGATATCGTTGTACAGCGATTTTCTCGTGAAATAACGTAATAGTTTTGCCTGCAAAATACCTACTGTGTTCGAGAAAACGTAAAACTTTAATCAATATACTCGTAGCAGTAGAAAAGCGCTTTTGAATTTTTCTTTGCTTGTGGCTGTACACGTATTTTGTGGTCTTAATCTGAATCACCGACATCATCTTGATTTTTGAAAACTTACAATTACCGCAGTGACACAAAAAAAAAATCTAACAGCGCCCTTCAATCAACGTCATACAAGCACCAATAGATCGCATCTCTATTTTCCATTTTCTCCAAGGATTATCTCACAAAATCCCAGCAAATAACCGTGAAGGTTTACCATTTTTTGGCAACAAGATCATCTGTAGCGTAATTAACGATACTGCCATCCATCAATCGGGTTCAGCTCGATTTCCCAACTTAATCAGATGACATGGCGTAAATATGGCACTATGGTAGGTATGTCGACGTAACGACTGCTATCCGGTTGCTGTGAAATATGATGCTCAATAAAAGAGATACAGCAGGCTTTTTCTGGGAGATAGCAGATTGTATATCAAGGTAGTTTAATTTGTAGCTAGAACGTAAAAGTAAAGATTCAATAGTACTTGCATGAGCACCGCACGCATCTTAATATTCCATTGACACTCTTTTTTATAGTAAAAAATGTGTTGAATCAGCAAATTGACGATTGTTAGTTTTAACCTCTGGACCGGTTTTAATGGCTGCAACTTATGAGTTCTTGGTCTTAAGTCCGAATAAAAGTAGGTGTTAATTTGTGTAAATAATTTCATCAACACTGCTCTCAATACAGTGAAGAACATCTCGAGGTACGAACATGTCTTAAAAAAAAACTGAAAATATCTGAGGTCTACCAGTCCGCGCTACTTGAGAAGACTTGTGTTCCAGCAGTCCACATTATATGCTGATGATAATGTTAGTGCTATTAAATAGATTTCCAACGGGTCAATGCGCGTATTTGCAAATCACATTTTAATTCAATAAACAATTAATTTTCTGACAGCACCTTATTTAAACAAAACATGTTCCGTGTAGGCACTTTTGTATTCTCGTTTCATTAAAACGCAGCGCTTTCGTTTTTCAGGAATTGAGGCCGACATACAGTCCGATAAACTTAAAGTCTCATTCTGGAAAATAAACGAGGAAATTAAAATTAACCTCGCTTTTTGCGGACTGACGGCGTGAAAAATGATTATAAATGCAGAAGTAACTCTCTGTCTTTCTGTTACCTTTTACGTATTAATGCCCGAATTTGGATAAAATTAGGACTTTGGCTTAAGACCGGGCTCTATGCGGGCAATGCCGTTAATTAAAACTAGTATCCTACTATATTATAATAATTATTTAGAACTGACTCAGTACCAGATGGGGAGTGAGTGATCAGTCCTTGGAATGCTTTGATTTGACAATTATAAAACTAAAATAAAAAAAAGGCATGAACAATGAGAATGCTCATATGCTCAATGCCCCCTTGTTACAGGTACCAGAAGCACATAACATCAAGAGTATTATTAGTCTATTACCTAGTAGGTACGTACATCGTTTCGTGTCATTCGTAAACACTACCATTATTACATTGTTTACACGAAAAACACGATAGCCAATTAATAGGGGAAGCAGAGCAATGTAAACCAATTAGTGACGTTAAAATATTCACGGCACAAGTGCCTGTGAAAGGTTCTTTTGAACGGTTGAACCACTAGCGTATCATCAGTTTGTATTAGTATGCCGCGACACGACAGCCTCGCACCCGGTAAGTGGTAAATATCGATTTATGGCTGCCATAATTGAAGATTTTTGTTTAAAATGTACATTTTTAATAATACTTATTAGCCTTGGCACTTGGCCTTGGCCTTATATTCAGTACCTATTCGTGTTCTTCTTTCCCTAACATTACCTGGTAGGTTTTCAAGATTTTCGTCAGTTAGTAGTTTCATCCATGTTTCTAGAGTTATTTTCAAATATTCTTTGTTAATACCTACTTGTTTAAAACTTTATGCTTCTATATTCAACGTTGTGAGTTGTCTGTCAAAGAATGAACGAACGAATTCAAGATTTTTAAAAAGGAGATTGTGTCTTTATGACAAATTAAATGATATTTTCCAATAAAAGTGGTCGCATTAAAGTAGTAACTAAACAAGAGCTCAACAGTGTCCTTACCAAACGGTGTAGTTCACTAAACCACAATATTATTGAATACTCCAGAGGCTGGCGGTGCGTGAAATTTCCAATACTCTGTGAATGAGACGTTCTAATGAGCTCCTTGCATTCAGTAACACAGATGCTGCAACTGTATTAGGGTCTAAGCTATTGTGGGAGATGTTCAATGGAATGGGGAAGCCCGTTAAAAGCTAATTGTATATGGCACGACTATAGCTGGTTCTCAATCTGACCAATGAGGTCGAGCTATTATGAAATATAAAATGACATTACCAGATTTTCAACCAATGACGATGCTTGGAACCAGCTATGGTAGCGCCATTAGTTCCTCAGTTTCCATCCCCATTGAATTGTTGCACTTGACAACTGTTTCATTTGATGTCGGAGTTACCTGATTACCTACAGGTAATGTATGGTCCATCTATCGGTTTTAGATGTAGAACGTCTGATTACAACGACTTAATTTAAATTGACACAATTGACAATATAAATTTGCAAATGGTAAAACATACTTTGAAACAAACGTCTTTTATAGACGAGGGAAATAAATGGCGTAGCTACATCAAACTTATTTCTTAACTTACCTGTCTACATATCCAGAAAACATTAAAACTATAGTTTGGAACTATGTCACAAAGTAATGTTAGTTGGGAAGGTAAGTCAGAAGCTTTTAAGGCACTCCGAAGGGGAAAGTAGTTCCAAGTTCTCTGTTGTGTCGAACTTTCAGGAATGATGTCACGCGGAAACCTGTATCGTCTGTTCGCCTAGTACAATTTAGTAGTCAACTAAGGAAATGCTTGGAAAATTAGGGCAAATTAATCATGGTACGAATAGTTGCAGGAGTCGAGAGGCGTCAAAGTGATCACTGTTCCAGTGCGAATAAGAGATGGAGCTATTTAGACCGTATAGTGTCATCCTTTTTTAGGTTAAAACATTGTCACATTCGCTTCTCTATTGGGGACCAGTTAAATTAAATACCACTTGAAGTGAATGAAATTAGGTTTTATAGTAGAAAGCCCCTGGGGCTTCTTACCTGCCACACTGAAACAAACTTAGTACCAGGATAGAAGCAAACCTAAGTAGTTCACAGTTGCATAAACAATCAAATTGAAGTCGTGTTATAGAAGTTATAGAACTTACAAGAGAAGTAACCGAGTAGGTCCTATCGTAAACAAAAAGCCCGAGGCGAAGTAGCTGGTTAAGTGCTGGTTAACTTTCTCGTTAGTTGGTTAGTTAGTAGATAATTGTGCACGTTCTGAACTGGGTTCGAGTTCAACTTGTGATTGAGTGTAGCTCGCGAGTGCGGGCAGCCGCGGTGAAAGAGTTGGGGAGAACCGGAGAAGCGAATTTGATGAGGAAAATTAAAAAAGTTGAAATTAAAAGCATCTAATTTTATTCTGCTACCTTGCTCTTCGAAGTTCTAGGAGCCTGGTACGTGCTCACGTATTTCGTAACTATAAATAACACAACAATGCTTAGAGGACTGACAGTTTGTTATTAAGTTGTCAACCAAAGGAAATAAATTACAGTGATTTCGCATAGGCGGGAACTATTTCTTATTATTTATACTGGTAAGCTCTAAATTGCTGAAATACCAATGTTTACGAAGACCAAATAACGGACGTATACTATCAGCAGCTTGAGCTTTGCAGGCTAAGTACGAAAACATCCCCCCGCCCTTCTAAAACGTTTAGATAATAATCTCAACGGGAAAAATCATTCGATATATCCGACAAATTCGTATACTCATAAAAGGTCAGTGTTCTCTGATTTTTAATATACTACTAAACTATAACATTGACAACGTTTCGAGCTTCTGTATGAAATATACAATACTTTCATATGAGAACTTGTATTTTCCTCTTCAACGGTTTGAGGGGCACAGTCATTTCATGAAAGAAATATTGTATTTTTTTCTCTCTGCCCGCGTTGTCATAAAAAGGATAAAGATAGCGCGCCTAGCAGGTTTTATTTTCTTTGAGAATTTCATATGATACGTTTTATGGAGGGCAACGCCTCGCTCTGTTGAAAAAATGTCTTCACTGTGTGTGATGCGGTGTCACAGATTGTGTGGGTAATGTGAGCATTCGGATATTATTCTTTGTTCCTTCAGTTTTTTTTTGGTCTATGTAGCAGTAGAAAGGCCTAGAATGGGAAAGAAGTCTGGCATCTGGTCTACGAGGTAATAAACAGATTATAGAGGTATAAAACATAGATAAATAATACTTTTACATCGGTTCGATTAGCAATACATTTAGTTGATAAATACTTACGCCTAAAAAAAGAAAATGCGTATAAAACCTAATTTCTTTACACAAGAAAACATCTCACAAAATATCATATACCAGAGCAACATATTTAAAAATATGTATGTCATCAAATAGAAACGCGTATATTAAATTTCTATTCAACGGAAAGTAATGAACTGTACAAGTTTCTTTGAAGTATTTTTCCAATTGCTTCATTTGCCTCCATTACAACTGTCGGCATTTTCCTCGCCCAAATATCTCGGAATCTATCTGGATCGAAGGTTTACCTGGAGAAAGCACATCTAGACTAAACGCAAACAGCTAGATATAAAGTTCAGAACGATAGGAGATTGCTAAACATAGTAAAAGCTACCAGGATAGAATATCAACGCACGTCTATCAACTGGCTCAAAGCTTCAGGGAGTATAGGAAGTACCTCCCACAGCCGATTGAAACGGCATAGTGTCCCTACGCTAAACGCGAGGTTCAATTAAAAGTAAAAATGAAAGGTATTCAAGAAAATAAATCTTTCTGCCAATGATGTCATGGGACACCAACACCACTGTATACCAGAGGATTGTCTTATTGTGTCAACACATATTGCCATGTTGCAGAAAACAAAGAAAAAAAACCTCGCAAATCAAGACGGCTACTTGTAAATTGTGATACCATCCGTAAAATTAGGTTTATGATATTGAATTGTGCGGCACGAGATGAGGAGAAATGTTGCGCCTAAGGGCTCACGAAACGTTCTGATCGATCCGTTACTTTTGTGGAAGAACTTGCTTCGATAAATGAGTTCATTTGGAGGCGAACATAGTTCCAACAAGTATCGACCGATTCATTTATTGAAATTCCTAAGATTGTTTTAATGGAATTTCGATTGCTGTAAGTTTTAATTATTACAGAAGTATTTTGCGAAAATGAAGTACCGAACGTGACTGTATTCTCGAGTCGGCAGAGGTCTGGACGACCTTGAAAACAGTCTGGGTCGGACTGAATGCGGGATTCAGGCCTGTGTCCAACAGTGGCCTGTGACTGGTTGAGTTAATCGGTTGATAGGCAGAGGTAGTTCATTTACCTACATGTCGTCAGATTTGTATATTTTAGTCCTAAAATACCAACAACATTTTAAGTATCTTTTACTAGATAACCAGTACCTACTTTGTGCTACTAAAGCATGTTTATTTATCACCAAATTCACGAGTAGGAAAGGTTACTCTTTTCTCCTTCACAGACATTACACAGATCTATATAAGTACACGTTTACGGAGTTGTCGAGATTCACTGGGACTGGGGTCCTCCACGACTGTCATTGTAAGTAAGAGGGGGGCGGGGATGTCGAGAGCCGAGGGTTTAGGACCCCTGGGGTCTGGGAGATGTAAGGTTTTGAAATAATGAACAATGATTGCAAAATGCTTGCTATCGGCCGCGGGTCACATTCACAGACTAAGCACAACTCTTTTAGTTTTCCTTTCAATATTTTGTGGTGACTAAAAAAAAACTTGAAGCAGTTACTCCAAAAGCAGTCTGTATTTGTGCTCGGGATATGGCAAAAGAAATGGCTAAATGTAGGTGTAAAAGGTAGGGTTACATTTATAGGATAAACAAGCTTCATTTCATCAAGTTCTGTTTCTGTGTTACTCAGAAAAACATACATAATAGTACGCTACGTCACCCTACAGAAGCGTCACGTAGCAGGTCATAATTGTGTCGAGTGTTGGTACGTGTCAGTGGCGAATCCGTGACCGAATTATGTGCCACAATGGGAGGCCTACCGAGCTTATACCTATATGTTAGATGAGATTTACGGACAAAACATTCAAGACACTCCATTACTCCTGTTCTGTTTAGATAGGCCTTCAGGATTTTTTGACGTGACAACGTCTTTTCGCCGATGGTGGTTCAATATTTTTGACCGCGAAAATATTGGCAAACTAGTAGAACTACGAGACTTTCTTGTATAACGGGGAGGTCTTATCGAGGTGGGAGAGATTTTCATCAGATAGGAATGGAATGAGTAGAAGACCACTGTTTTGCTACACTGTCCGCAGTCCGCACTGTTTTGTTTTGAGTGAAAGTACACAGTTCTGAACTGTAATACTTTGGCTTCATGAACTGTCACTGTGTGTGTGAACGCTTTATTTAGCCGTAGTCTATCTACCTAGTGTCCTAATATCGACAACCATGCAGTGAAAATGTAAAATACGTAGAGGAACGAACTAAAAAGAACAACAATTGTACGTAACAACGATAATTTTTAGTACAAACTTTAGTTTCGCAACAGTGCCCCTAACATTTACAACTAGTTTAAACTGGCTCGGACCGGTGTACGCTGCAACTTTACGCTATTTACACATTTTGTCGGCAGCCAGCAGGGGCTGGGTATACTTGTAATCACGTTTCTTGTTTCACTATCCGGATGGACTTTTTACCAAGAGATGACTGTAAATTAAATAGCCGGGAAAGTTGCATTGTTAATACTAGGCAGACTTGGCGTTTGAAAGTTGTTGATATGACAGCCTCGTGGCTTGGGAAACCCAAAAATACTGTGGATTCTGCCCTGAAAGTTTTCGTATGCCGCCGTTCCATAAGACTATGAAAAGTAAGGAGCACAGAGACAGTCTGTGTTAGCACACACATCTGGTTGTGTACTAACAAAAACAAAACTAGTACGCAGGAGATACTTATATTATAATCACCTGCGTCTCTGGCTAGGCGTTGTTTTTATCTAGAATTCGATCCTAAATTTATTGTTATTCCATACACGTTAATCGTGAAAACAAGATAAAGTAGTTTACTGTCTTGATGTTACGCAAGGATAACTTTCTGGGTATAATATTTCTTGGACTGGGAACGTAGCGACCTTAGTATGGACAGAAAGGATCAATCTTATTAGTCAGTTTTGTCTATAAAATATTGTGTCATCAGGAGAACTATCCTTCCGTGAAATTTCATCTGAATCAATGGCAATTCTGAGGGACTAGGAGTCCATGAGACATGAGGCAAACTCGATCAATCTCGACGAATAGGCATGGCACGTTTTTCGTTTTAGGCTGATATCTAATAGTTATGTGCATAAAATAAACCGTAGCAAAATGTAACGACATAAAACACTAATAGTAAAAAGTCAGATAAAAAACTAAGCATAAACCTTTTGGAGCATGATCGCCCGGTCCAATTAAACAAGCAATCAGATTAATTGCTTTTTCGACTAACCTTAAAATTCAGTGGAAGTGAATTAATTACATTTGACAATTTATATATTTTTTATTTGTCGGTGTTATGATGTAAGATGAACGATGTTCGCAAAAAGCCATTTACTGGTGTATGCGGAAATATGAATACATCAGTCATACGCGATGGAAAAGTGAAAGTTTGCGGTATAACTATTGTACCTACGTAGGGGTGTTCATTTTTATCTGTCATGGTGGAAAACATGCATTGTCAAATATTGTAAGTAATGTGCAAGTAGAGGCTCGCTTAAAGTACTTGGAGCTGAGTATGAACTGTAGTCAAGTATAAAGCGCAGCAGTCACTGCATATCACGGATACGTATCGTCTGTGTTATCTTATGGTCTAATACTATGGGGCAATTCAGTTGAAGTTTTAATGGCATTTCGGGTACAAAAAAGTGTGTTAGGGCAATATCTGGCGCCTGGTTCTTGGACAGCTGTAAACCCCTATTTAAAAACCTTCACATATTACCTTTACCCTGCATGTACATCAAAGAACTATGTATGCTAGTAAAGCAAAACCCGCACTATTTTCGCTTGCAATCTGAAGTGAGCCACAAAAAGGCTTCTGCTAGAAATAAATATAGACATGAACTAAATGTACCACAATGTAGACTGCAAATATTTAGGAGAAATGTATATGTAAATGCCATTCAGGTATATAATAAGTTACCTAACTCATTTAAGGAACTTCCCATCCCCCCCATGTTCAAGAAAAAGCTGACAAGTTGGTTGTTGGACAATTGTTTTTATGACATTGCAGAATACATGGAATATTGTTACAATCCAAGATGACATACGTATCTAATTTATTTTGAAATTGGTCCTATTTAATTACCTATTTAATTTTTAATTCTAATTATAATCCTATAATTCATTCACAATGGACCTATTGTATCACAAGTTTTAAATATATTGTACTGTGTAGCTATAAGATTGACATGTGAATATTTGTACACCACATCGTGTGGTAGAATGTATTGAACTAAACAGAATATTAACACCATACTATGTAAAACTACATTCTTACAAATAAATAAATTCTAATTCTAATTCTAAATCCATTTCAGTTAGCAAAATTAAGTTGATATTAAGTTACTTGCTTTAACCTTTTTGACTAACAAAGACCGTACAAAACTAAGCGTAGTTTATACGTAGTAGTAGTAAGTAACAAAAAACCACGGCGTGGGTGACTTAAGCACCAGAAGTACTAGGCTAACATAAACCACCAACATCGCTTTTCTTTAGGTGTAAACGCAGTGTGACACTCGGCTCGCAAGGCTGCTTGTTTGCAAACCGAAACATATTACGGTTACCAAGACGACATGAACAGACGGAGATAATAATTGAGTACATTGCGTGGGACTGCAGTGCACCCACCCAACAGGTGTATCGGGGCGCTCGACGAAGCATTAATCCGTTCAGTGACGTGCCCGACTTATACGACGATAGCACGTAAATAGTTTATGTTTTACGTATCATTTATATATTTTTTTATAATTTTCAATCCATTCATTATGCTGTGGTAGTAAAAACTCTATTTATTCAGTAAACGTTCCGTGCTGAATCTCATAGCGTTTTTTTAAACGTTTTCTTTTCCAACAGCACAGAAAAGGTTTTGTCAGAACAGGGATTCTTCTCAATGTATTTGTTAATGTTTAATTTGCATTGTATTTGATAACCAGGCTGGTTGGTGCCCGCATCTTCTCTACCAAAGCGTGTATTTTGCATTTACATTACATAATACGTTTTTAGGGCTCTTGGAATACCCAGATTTTTATAAGGCACACAATATTGAGGCAGATGGGAGATTACAAAGATTCGTAATCGAATCTAATGGAAATGATTAAACATAATATGACATAATATTACACAAAAAACCCGATTTACTTTAATGAGACTTTATTTTTAATTTTTTTTTTGTCTATATTGTCCCACTGGGCAATGCCTCCCCCATAGTCTTCTACTCTTCGCCAGCAATCAATAAGAAAATTTTAGAAAATTACTTTAATACACGTTACGTTCTCTTGCCGTTGGTCGGGACGCCTCTCGGATGTCGGCGACAGGGTACAGACAGACGCAGGCTATCTAAAATACTCCAATGTTCACAGAATAGCTTACATTTATTTACCCCAAACAAAATACAGGGCACACACAGCCCTGTGTTCAATATAAAAACGACGTTCATTTTGCTTTCTTTTGGATACGCGTTCAGTTTTCTATGACCAAATTAGAATGTTTGTTGATACCTAGTTTTAGTAGTACATAACTGAGTGTTTTAGGTAGTGGGTATAGAAAAGCGTAGTTTGCACACATTTATTAAAAAGTATGCCAAGATTACTTAATATTGAATGGTCCAAAAGCGTGTCTATATAATATAATCCTTGTGAAAAAAAAAATCGATTAACCAAATAAAGTCACCTATCGTATAATCTTTAATGAAAACTAATAAAATATCAGTCGGCTGCTACCAGGAGGCCTACCATGACCGTTAACAAAACAATCTTGTTGCAGGAACGTTTTGTTTCAAGCTTAAATTAATATTACTTTGTTTCATACCATGAGCTCAACAAAACAATCTTGTTTTACTCCTGCTAAAAGAACGAATGATTTATAAGATTTGTGCATTCCCTGCAACAAGATTGTTGATGGAAGACACAATAAGCAATATAAACTGTATAGCGCTGTCTCTTTCATAAAACCCCTCTGCTAGGTTGAAGTAGTGCTGCCAACCTAGTGGATTTTCCACTAAAACTGGTAGTTTTGACACCCCTTTTAGAGACGATATATTTTAGTGATAAGTGGATTTTCTACTGGTTTAAAATAATTCAGTTTCAATGACTGAAAATGCGATCACTCAACCGCTAGACCTCGTTTCGGTATACTATACGGGGTGTATGGGACACCGACGCGAAAACGCTTACAACGTACTCAGTAGGTACATCATTCAGAACCCCCCATATAGAAAATTTTCATCGGTAATTTAAAAACTGCTGGGCCCTACTATGACCTCATAGAGCAGTCTTATTTTAACCTTACTTTGCGTTTTCGCACCATCACGTCCTTAAGGCCTCTGCCTCAAATCTTGCGAGCAGCGGGGCGGCGGCGCGGGAGCGGCAGGATCTAATGCGTAAAATCAAATGGACCGGCCGGCGGGCCTCGAATACACCGACGAGGCAGCGGGCAACGAGCGGTGCACTCCAGTCAAGCGAAGATAGCCCGCGCCGCGCCGCCACCACCGCCCCGCAGACTGCAAGATTCGAGGCAGAGGCCTGCTAGAATTAGCAATTTTGATGACGTCACCTCGAATAGTTCATTCAATTGGTACCATGACGTGTCTTTTGACACCCAGCAAGAATGTTTTTACGTCAAATTGCAGGAATGTTTGACAGTTAAAAAAAGTTGATCCGAGACGACTTATTTATTATTGTTGTACAAATTATACTTAAAAAATGTATTGTCGTGATATATATTGCATTAAAAACGTATTTATTTACGTGTGAGGGGTGTACTAAACACCTTTGCACAATCCTTCGAGAGGTACAGGCGTGATGTTATGGTGTGGTAAACTAGTCGATTGGATAGTATTTCTAGCAATATCAGTGCATCATTATCATTATGATATCAGCCAAAAACCTACTGCTGCTGGACGTGGGCATGTCCCATGCATCGCTACATCGACCGATCTTGTGAATCTGGCATTCAGTGAATTCCCGCCACGTTTGCCAGGTCGCGGTTTTCGGAAGTGAACACAGATGGCAAAGGTACGCGAAAGTCGCGTCACTTGAGGCTTGTGTAATGAATGTAGTCATTTCAAATAAGACGAAATGTACCTACGCAATGGATGGATATTCAAAGTTAGAGCACACAGCAGCTCATCAGGCAGGACTATGCCAAATTGTGTGTGATAAACTGATACCTAATAAAAGTTTGTATCTACGTCTTAGACAATGTTGTGGAAATTGTACTGTTGCTATAACTTGTATTGCTTGAGTATCAATAAACTTTTACCATTACACCTGTGTTTGTTTGCATGCTTGTACATAACGGTGCTGAGTACTATGATGATATATATGTTATGATGATAACTAATTAAACCACTAGCATCCACAAGAATAATGACGTGTGTCTGCATTACAACATAAAGAAGTCATGTGTTGTTGCTATAGATTATAACCAGTGTTACTGATAATCAATATAGTTTTACCATTTAGGGCATCCACTCCACTAAAACTCGTTTGAACATTCTCAAGTCATCTACCAACACTTACGCACAGTCATCCATTCTACTAGTCTGACAAATGCCTAGATCCAAAGATTAAATAAAAACAATAAAGCTACAATTAGTTTATAATCAGAATTCTTTATTATACAATTTAAAATATAGATTAATGACTCGAAGATCAGTCCATAATCAATTTTCCTGGAATTATTTCAACGAGCTCATGCTTCCTCCATGGTATGGTTTCTAAGACGCATCGATGCAGCTTCAATGATCCTACATTGGTTGGTCTTTCCCTCTCAAAGGAACAATCTCAATGTTGGTAGTATTCCACATTCACGTTAAGGTTTTTGTTCCAAGCCAACTTTGCAAGCAAGTAAGGCTAACACGAATACAAATTTTGGATAATACCGCATCTTCTTATGGCGCGGTAGGTAGTAGCATATTAAAGTCCAACATTATAACAGAACAGAATCAAATTTTCGAAAAAGTGTTCTTAGTTTTACAATCACAGCACACAAGTAAACACTATTATTTAATTTTAGATTTAAAAGTATGCAGATATTTTATTAGATTTTTGTTGATACCCACTGACAAGTATAAATGACATAATGAACTGACATGGATGTCACTATTTAAAGAAAAAATATAATAATACCAGCCAGTTTAAAAATTTCTGCTCCGATTCCGGTCATGATATAATTAAGGCCACAACTTAATTTGAAACATTTTCGTACTTTCTAAAGAAAAATCTTCAAAGATTTCTATAGGTTTTATGTTTTTTATGAAATGTTTATTATAAACATAAAATTTTGATGCGAAATAATATTTTTAATGTTAATTAAAGTTATTTTTGGCTTCAGGACCATCGACTTCAGGACTTCGACATACGATTCGGACCGCTTATTTGTGAAAGAGATAGCGCTATGCAGTTTATATTGCTAGTTGTTTCTTCCATGTTATTGCAGGGAATAGACAAATCTTATAAATCGTTCATTCTTTAGCAGGAGTAAAACAAGATTGTTTTGTTGAGGTCATGGTATGAATCGAAAGTAATATTGAAACAAAACGTTCCTGCAAAAAGATTGTTTGGCCCATGGAAGACACTAGCAATATAAACTGCATAGCGCTGTCTCTTTCACAAAAAAGCGATCCGAATCGTATGTCGAACTCCGTATTGGTGTTAGCCTTACTTGCTTGCGAAGTTGGCTTGGAATAAAAACCTTAACGTGAACGTGGACCTACGAACGTTTATGTTCCCTTGAGAGGGAAAAAACAGCCAATGTAGAACCATTGAAGCTGCATTGATGCGTCTTAGAAACCACACCATGGAGAAAGCATGAGCTTGTTGAAATAATTCCAGGAAAATTGATTATGGACTGGTCTTTGAGTCATTAATCTATATTTTAAACTAGTGTCCCGCCGCGGCTTCGCACGGGTGCAATGCTGTAAAGGGCCATATTGATCTATATTAAATGCACAATGTATTTAAGGTACTTCCTTGGACAAGGATTAATGTTGTATTGCTTAAAATCGCTTCGTAAATCCCTAGCCATTATTTCTCGTAAAAATTAAAGGATAAAAAATGTTTATTGTGGGATATCTCTAAGACATATACCATCGCGACCTTTTTCGTAGACCTTTTTAAGTGAACAATATTGTAGTACATTATTTTGATCTATCTCGAAGTGTTCAGCCAGCGTTTGCTAAGTAAGACAGACAGCGGGAAGCGACTTTGTTTTACAATATGTAGTGATTTTATAATACAGAATTCTGATTATAAACTAATTGTAGCTTTATTCGTTTTATTTAATCTTTGGATCTAGGCATTTGTCGGACTAGTAGAATGGATGACTGTGCGTAAGAGTTTGTAGATGACTTGAGGATGTTCAAACGAGTTTTAGTGCAGTGGATGCCCTAAATGGTAAAACTATATTGATTATCAGTAACACTGGTTATAATCTATAGCAACAACACATGACTTCTTTATGTTGTAATACAGACACACGTCATTATTCTTGTGGATGCTAGTGGTTTAATTAGTTATCATCATAACATATATATCATCATAGTACTCAGCACCGTTATGTACAAGCATGCAAACAAACACAGGTATAATGGTAAAGGTTTATTGATACTCAAGCAATACAAGTTATAGCAACAGTACAATTTCCACAACATTGTTTAGGACGTAGATACAAACTTTTATTAGGTATCAGTTTATCACACACAATTTGGCATAGTCCTGCCTGATGAGCTGCTTTGTGCTTTAACTTTGAATATCCATCCATTGCGTAGGTACATTTCGTCTTATTTGAAATGACTACATTCATTATACAAGCCTCAAGTGACGCGACTTTCGCGTACCTTTGCCATCTGTGTTCACTTCCGAAAACCGCGACCTGGCAAACGTGGCGGGAATTCACTGAATGCGAGATTCACAAGATCGGTCGATGTAGCGATGCATGGGACATGCCCACATCCAGCAGCAGTAGGTTTTTGGCTGATATCATAATGATAATGATGCACTGATATTGCTAGAAATACTATCCAATCGACTAGTTTACCACACCATAACATCACGCCTGTACCACTCGAAGGATTGTGCAAAGGTGTGCAGTACACCCCTCACACGTAAATAAATACGTTTTTAATGCAATATATATCACGACAAAACATTTTTTAAGAATAATTTGTACAACAATAATACATAAGTCGTCTCGGATCAACTATTTTAAACTGTCAAACATTCCTACAATTTGACGTAAAAACTAGGCATGAGATGTACTTGCCACATTCAATACCAGGGCTTCCAAGTACGAGTGTACAAAAAAAACAGGGTTTAAAATACTTGAAAGTGTTTGGTAGAGTTGGATCTAGTTCCTACCGTGCTAGAATATATTTAGACTGTCTGCTTAGGCATTTTTATAGAATGGCGACTATATTATTATTCAAAGTTTTTTCTCGCTATTTATTACATATTTACAATTAAAATATCGTCTTTCTATAAATCCACGAAATAAATATTCACAATTCCTAACTCATAAACACACAAAAAAAAACAGTTTTATTTATTTACACACTTTTTCTAATTGTTTAATATACTCGCGAAATAATTTCTTTAAAATGTATTACGTCAGGGTCAATTCAACGACAACTGACAAAAAAAAAAACGGAAAAGAAATGTTTACTTGACTTTAAACGTAACTTAATAATACTATACTGTTCACGCTATTATGTGTCTTATTTCTATAAAAGTGTGGAAAAATGGCGCGAACCAGTCTACAAAATGACTGCGCTACCCATGCCGCTAGCCGACCGCGACCTGAGCCCCGCGGCGCAAGCCTTGTGACGCCCGCGCCGCGAGCCCTACTCCCGCAACCGCGCCGCGAGACCCGCGCGGCCGCGCCTTGCTAAAATTTTCATACTTGCAAGTATTTCACACTCATACCAGGGCGCCCTGGTTGGAAGCAAAGCCCTGGTTTCAGAACCTGGTTGCGTAAATAAGTCCCATCCCTAGAAAAGCATTCTCGCTGGTTGTCAAAAGGCACGTAGTGAATGAACTATTTGAGGTGACGTCATCAAAATTGCTAATTCTAGCAGGAATATAACAAGCTTGTTTTAAGGACGTGATGGTACGAAAACGCAAAGTAAGGTTAAAATAAGACTGTTTTAAGAGGTCATAGTAAGGCCCCAGGTCGTCATAACTAACAGCCGTTAATTTTAAGCGGGGCTTACATCCGCGGTATAAAATTACACCCATTTATATCCATGGCCGTGTGAAATTGGATTGCTTTACTTAAATTGAAATCTCTTTGTTAAGGCCCTGCGAACGTGGACAAATAGTTTGTGGTTTTGTTATGTTTTACTAGTACCTATCCTTAAATGAAAGGGTTTTCATCTAGACCTTTTAGGTATTTAATTTGGAGTTTCTATCTAGTTTGTAGCCTGTTGTAATAAATAAATGGTATTCAGAAAATGTTGATATTGTTACGAGCTGGGTGTAGGATAAATAAACACGCTACCAATTAAACACTTAAAATCTTTATTCAACACCAAACATCATCATCATCATCATTTCTGCCGAAAGACGTCCACTGCTGGACATAGGCCTTCCCCAAGTGACGCCACATTGACCGGTCCCGTGCGCCTCTCATCCAACACTAAACACTTAAATTTAATCACAAACACACAACTGACTTAGATATCGCACTAACTACTAATGCGATATCTAAGTAAATAGTGATCACTTTGATCGCTTCGTTCGGTTGAACTTGAAAGAGTGTTTCGAGCTCAAAAAAAATGCGTGCGCTCAATTTGTGGAGCACACCCACTGGACAGTTGTGTTCCACTATTTAAAAAACTTAGAATACTGCCACTTCCAGCACTGTATATATTTGAAATTTGTATTTTTGTTCACCAAAACAGACACGAATTTGACTTGTTTAATGATGTTGTATCCAGACCCAGCCGAAAAGTGCATATGCTTAATGTTCCTAGGCGTAGAATTAAATTATTTTCTAATAATGTATACTGCATGTCCATTACTGTCTACAACAAATTACCTGATGGCTTCAAAACTCTCAGCCTCAGAACATTTAAATGTAAATTATTTAACCTTCTTTTAAACAAATGTTATTACTTGACTGACGATTTTATGAATGAAAAATTTACCTAAATATTTTAAATTATTATAAATTATATTTTATCTCCTTGATTTCATCGAATTTTGACTTATATAATTAATCTCTTATACATATATTGTTCAATTTATTTAAATTATTTGTATTTCTAATGATGATTTGTAATTCTCAATTTAAATGTAATGATGGACCATAATTTAACAAACCATATTTGTACGCCGGAAACGGCAGAATATTATGATCGTAATACATAATTCACATAACAGCTTTGTACAATATTCTGACAAATAAATGCATTCTATTCTATTCTATTCTATTCGTTTCGTAGTCGTAATTAGACTGACTTCTCCCGCTCACCCATCGTCTAATTATATGGCCGACCCATCTTCGTGAAATTTCCACAACTTCCGTGAACGTCTAGACAGTTCCTTAGGGGAACCAATCCTTCTAGAAAGTTCCAGAAAGGTCCAGAACTTTTTCGAACTTTCTAGACATGTCCATCGTGGAGCATTCTAGGATTATTCTCGAATATTCTAGACATACTGGATCATTCTAGACTCGAACGTAATCCTAGAATGTTCTCGTAAAGCAGACGACGCGACGTAAGAATATTTTCAATCTCAGCCTTTTTCTATGATTTTTACACGATTTTCACTAAGTTAAATCACACAAATGTTTATACTCATTCTCATTAAAGTTACGAAGGAAATCGTTTCCTTAATTACAAAAGTTAGGATCTTTGACATTCGTTACTCGGGTATTAATATTCACAAATCAAAGTGGGTCGAGTTCGCGAAGAACGCGACGACTTTAGACAGATTTAATTGACTTCGAAGAAATCTAACGATCTTCTTTTTTTAACACTAACATACTTTGAAACGGGGGAAATTGATTACTAAGAAAAGCAGGATTTGTTCTTGATATTGTGTTATTGTCGCTACCGCACGGGTCGCTCTTGGGTTAAGCCGCGCTTACGAGGTCTTGTGAGGTCGGTCCGTGCATGGGTACCCATCCGTTACATAGCATTGCTTCCGTGCGTCGAAAAGTACTTACGTTACGCCTTGGGCTGTAATTTCTTGATCTTTACCAGACTTTACAGGTAGTAAGTGGCATGTAAGTCTGAAAACCAGTCTAACCAAAATTAGTCGTCATTTCAGTAATAATTTCAGTCAATCCTTTTCTAACTAAATCTAACCTTATTTTAAGTAGACTATCTGTCCATTTTTGTGTTAAAAACTGTTTTGTGAACTAATCGATATTTTATCTGGGTTATGAATTAACATAATACGCCTCCGAAGCCATCAAGGCCTCCGAAGGGTCAGGTAGAGGTGCACCTAATAATACACCCACATTTCGACAGGTATGTTTAAGTCCCATGTAATAGGGGGCGAGCTTATTGCTGTCAACGGGGCTTAAATCCACATTTCGTGGCTGCTACTGAGGAAATCCTGATGGAAAAAACCCAATAACACTTTGCCCGACCCGGGAATCAGCAGGCATATTTTCTTCTCAAATCAAAAACAATTGTCTAATAATTTACATCTACCTTTCTGCGTACTAGGACACTATAAAAGCATAAACTGGATCAATATTTGCAATCAGAATTGCGGTTACAAACACAATCAACGCGGCAGTGTCAATACGGACAGCTTTGTTGAATTTACACAGTTCATTCCTATTGTATTAATAGCCAAACAATTCATCTAAAATTAGTGTCACTTGATCCGAAATGAAAAGCTCGTAATTTCAAACTGAATAAAAATCGTAATGTTATTGGTATGATTAACTCTCACTCTCTGAGTCTCATGTGGTCCTGGTAACTTATTTATGAAAATATTAGAAAGCCAGATAGTCTGTGGAGATTAGCAGGTTCATTAAAAAACTATCATAATTAATATCCAGACAATTTTACCAATCCTGCGCGAAGAAAAAAATACCAGAAAGAACTTAAAGCTTATGTCACATATTTTATTCAAAGCCAGTTTATCAGCTAGCGCACTTAAGTTCCTCGGGACCATACCACAGTAATATAAATCTACTTAGCGTCAAACTAAAAGTTAATAAATAAAAATTATGTTCAAAAACCAACTCAACGAATGACTTGCTTCCCAGAAACTCCCAATGGTCGCAACTACTGAAACTTTTTATTAATGCAATATCCCACATTATTATAAAGTGGAAACTTGGTAAAAAATTCAACCCTCTCCATGAGGGGTTGGTTCGCCTCGTACGTAATTAAGTCACTTAATTAAAAACTGGATATTATTTTCTTGTAAGTTTCTGTTTAAAATTTTGTGATGTTACGAACGTTGAGGTTACACAGAAATATATGAAATTATAATTTTATACTTGCTGATAGTAATTAAAATGTACCTACTGTATGTGGTGAATGCCGTGCAGATATAAGTTATAATTTTAAATTAACTTTCACATATTTACATTATTGACTTTACATACTTGAATAAAATAAAATAAAATACCTAATATAATATTAAAATATGTAAAATACATTTATCAAAAACAGAAAAGAAAGTGTCCAAAAGGCTGGCAGCATTACCACATTGGATGGCAATGCTTATTCTTCGGCTAGGAATATGCCAGCTCTCTGTTCATTGGAACAGTCGACCAACCGTTTGGCGATATCCCGAAATACTAGGTGGGCACTAGGACCTCACGATTTTATTTATAACTAAATATCTACATAAGTAGGTATAATACTTTTCAATTGCCATCAGAATTTTGCATGTAGTTTTAACTTTCTAAGATGAACAAAGCAATTACTACTGGTCATGACAGGTTAAAAACAACTATAAATTATAAGTATTTAATAATAAAGATGCAAATTAAGGAATGGCGTAATATCCTCGAAAAACATCTAAGCAGGTTCAAGGATCAAGAGCTTGATTCAGAAAGCGGGCATATTGTTAGGAGGTTCCTTTCTCAAGAGCCCTGACCACCGGTAGCTCGGACCTTGTTCCCGATGCTGGTGGGCGACTATTATTATATTATTTAAAATAGGAACATTAAAAATCAATTTAATGTGTTTAAGAATGAATAAATGAAATAATAAAGAATAACTGTAAGCTTCACGATGTAGAATGGCACTTTAATAATATCACATTCCTAAAAATTATTCTCTCTTCTGGAATTTAACCCAAGTTCCATTCAAAGCCCTGATGTTAAAGTTATGAGGCTTCAACTTGATCGGATCCATAGTCTTCTCAGTCTTCACGATGGTAAAGTTCAGCATTATTTGGTAAATGAGGACTTTGAGCTCCAACATCGCGAACCTCATTCCTGTGAAACAAAGCACTCTTGTTAGATTATGCTTGCCTAGTAAATTTCGTTTGGTTTCTTTTCGGAATTCGTGGTGGTGAGGCGTGGCGCGTTGTAGAATACCGTGGGCCTGGAACACTTTTTAGCTTCTTGGCTAGCAAGGGGTTGATGATGGCTGGTGAAATTGTTATTCCATGTATGACTTACCGATGCAAATTCTCGGGCCCCCTCCAAAGGGCGAGAAGGTATAAGGTTTAATATCATGCTTGTTCTCTTCAGAAAATCTCTCAGGATCGAACTTGTGTGGGTCAGGGAAGTAATGTGGATCCATTTGAAGAGTGTTCACCATGTTGTAGACAAGATCACCGGGCTTTAACTATCAACAGGATAAGCATCATCTTATTTTGGTAAAGCATTTCAAAAATTAAAATAACTCTGTAATATGGATATAATAAGACTTTCCATTTGGAAGTGATATAAGAATGAAATTTGTTTACTCTGCACAAATTGAATAGCTTACAGTGTAAGGCTGTCCACCTTCTCTTGGTGGAGGCAGTTCATAAGTCTTCACGCAGGTCCTGTCCATAAAGAGAGCTGGACTCCACTTCCTTAGAGTTTCTAAAAGTATGAAAATAACATCGGATATTTAAAATAACCATGGAATATTGAGACTAGGTAGGTTTTTACTAGGTATTTTCCATAGGCTTTTGTAAATAAATTCGTTTTTAACCGACTTTAAAAAAAGGAGTAGGATCTCAATCGGTTGTTTTTTTCTACAGTTGACTCAACGGTTATACGAATATTTAATTGCGTCAAAATCTTGCTGAGACTTTATGTTACCTGCTAGCCGATTTGGTAACTGACTTACATTAGACTGGTGTTGTTTTAAACTGAAATCTGGAGCTGATGCTGAGCCTTGGGAATAGTTAATTCGAAGTTTAGAGTTGTCAGACAAATCTACCAACCGTTTAACACACAGTCCAAATATTTGAGGTTGTTGACACTATCGAAGGTAAGCCCTCTCTCCTCTTTTAACTGTCTGCACTCCTGGTACAGCTTGTTTTGGGCTTCGGGGTTTATGGCAAGCTCGTGGATGGTCATTACCAGAACAGCTGCTGTAGTGTCGAAGCCAGCAGCGAAGAAAATGAACACCTGGCCAGTCAACTCGTCTGGAGACCATTCTGCAAGGAGAAATTGGTATGATAAGATACATTCAACATTATCCGTATAAGAAGAAATGTTGAAATTGGAGATAAAAGACCAGAAATTGGTCACTATGGACAAATAAAACTCTTCTAGATTAAGGCCCACCCGCGGCTGTAAGGCCTCAGATGATGATGATGCGGTTTGAACTTAAGTTGAGAGCAGTGGGTGCAACTCCAGATTGAGTTTTAGTCCGAGATAATTTTCTTTTTTAACAGCTCACCCTAAAGCATATTGAATGACTTTGAATAACTGGACCCTCATGCCGAACACGTTGGTATGCTTCACTGGTTGAAGACATTCAGCCTTTAAACATTACATAAGGTATCTATCATCATCATTTCAGCCCAAAAGATGTCTACTGCTGGACATAGGCCTCCCCCAAGTGTCGCCACATTGACATTTGGGGGGTTTTGCCATAATCGCCACGCTTGGCAGGCGGGTTGGCGATCGCAGTACGGTTGTTTCAAAAGCACAGTGAACGCTGCTGCCCATTCTCCAGCAAATCCCTTAGTCGCATGACCCATGGGAAGGTATGGGATAGTGCTATTCTTTACGTCCGACACCATACAGAGCCGAGAGTAGGTATCTACAAGGTGTTGTTTTGCAACCTCGTCAAATTCTAGGAGGTAACTATGCTAATGATTCTCGACCCGAATCAATAATAAAATGAGTAGGTAATTTTCTTTTTTTTATTTATTTACTGAAATCGGTAACTGTGAACCACCCGTGTTTTAAACACGGGCCGTCTGATCCCCGCCTTATAACGTCGCTTACACACAAACAAAAAACCTCATACGTTTTTTCGATAATTTTATGATCCCTAAACCACGTTAAGGGGGTTATTCTGAAATATTGACAAATTTAAACAACAAAAAAACGCAGTGTCTTTTAATCATTTACTAGGTACCGTAATTTATATTGATTATTTATGTCTTTTGTGACAACATCCTGAATTTTGACGAGGATGCAAAACAGCACCTTGTATACAGTACCATTAATTAGGTACAAGCTGTGCTGAACAAACCCATTCTTAGCAGGGGGTATCGAATAACCTTAGTACTAACTGGGTTATGGAGGTCAGATAGGCAGTCGCGCCTTGTAAAATACTGGTATTCAGCTGCATTTGGTTAGGTTGGAACACGACCCTAACATACTTGGGAAAAGGCTAGGCAGATGATGATGTTGAACAAAGTCTCATGCAGCCGCTTACCTCCCTTTGCCTCCATGAGCAGTTGAATCATATCAGGCCGTTCTACGTGGTGTTTTTTCCTATATTCCATAGTAGAAGCCACAAGATTTATGAAGAAACTGTACGTCTTCTTGGAGAAGAGTCGCATGCCTGTTTTCTTAATGAAAAAAATAAAGCGAAATTAGTTTTAAGGGCACTATCATTGTATTATTAATTCTGAAGTAATTAAATTGTTTAACGCATTTTTTGTTTAATAATTTAGAAATTCGAATGCACCCAGAGAGGCGGGCCAGGATCGTCACTCACTGGAAGCCTGACGGAGGAAATCGCCGTCGAGGTAGACCGCGGCGAAGGTGGTGTGACGATCTAATCTTGTTTGCCGGGCGATCATGGCCAGATATCGCACAGGATAGAGACATTTGGAAGGAGAAAGGGGAGGCCTTTGCCCAGCAGTGGGACACACGAGAGGCTAACAAAAAAAAAAAAATAATTTAGAAACAACACTTGGTGAGGATTGTTACTTTTTTTTCAGAAATCCCCACTATATAACTAGTGGGGATTTCTGGAAAAAAAAGTAACGATCCTCACTCGTGGGGATTTGTCGGTGGGGATTTCTGAAAGAATCCTGTTTTTTTACAATATCAAACGTCGTTTCTTCCACGTTAGCTGATGATCAGGAGTTTTTAAACGTCACCAGTTCCATACGTCCGACCCCCAAACACCCGGCACTACTCCTGAGAAGAAGAAGTGACCAGAAATTTGTCTATCCAATTTGCTGGTCGAGTGTTACACAACCTTCTAATGATCCTTACCTTGATAATTAGGAAAAAGTGTAGCTACAATAAACAATATTCTCTGTCTAAGGTTGAAGTTGAACATATTGTTGCCAGTTTGATAAAACTCATTATCGCGATCCTGTAGAGAGTTGATCTTGAGGCCGAAGCCAGCTGACGCGATGACGTCGTTGCTGTACCGACGCATCAGGTCGTCTACCTCTATTGTCTCCGATTGATGGGCTGGAAATAAAAGGAAGAAGAAGAAGAGAAGTTACTTTAACATTTTTATAGTACAAGAACCAAATATGCATCCACACCGAAGTTACCCTGTGTGGAGCAACATTTTATAATGTTAAGTAACTTTTACGGTTTTTGCTATGATGTTTTATTATCCTTTGTTACAAACTAGCACTTGCGAACGTTGCCCCACAAAAAGTAACTTAGGTGTGGATGCACCTTTACTAATGATTTATACATTTTTGCATGATTTTTACACTGCTTTTATAGGTACGTTAATACATACCATGAAGATACTCGACAATGTTGTCTGCATTTTCCACAATCAAAGGAAGCATTAACTTCATTTTGGAACTAGTGAATGCTGGACTCAAGGTGGTCCTCATCTCTCGCCATCTGTCACCTGAAAAGTAAAATTAGCTAGGTAAAATGAAAAGGCATCTTGATCATTTTTTGACACCGACACGGAGGTGCTCTGTCTCTTCCGACACTCTTACTCAGGGAGAGCTGTTCTAAATGACGGTGAAGAGATTATTGCAGGGACCAACGGCAATACGTGCTTTCCATGGTTAGCATGTCGCCAACTTCCGAGTTTCTAATGGGAAAAACGACACTGCCCGACCGTAAAAGATCGATCATTTACTAGAACTACCGTTTTAATTATAACCGACTCGTTACTGTTCCGATACAAAATGTATCAATTCCACAATATTGAGCGTTAAACATGCTAATACGATATGGTACGGAACATCCTCTTAGCTCTGGGAACTGTTGTCGGCAATAATTGCTATACCAATTGCTGGATTAAGCTTGAGGAAAACAATGGGATTATTTTTAGATGACGATCATGTGTCTAATCTAATGTGTCGAATTCGTCGATTAGTGAAACAGCGTTCAAGAGCGGGCAATGGCAATATTCCTATACACAAGTGAAGCCCCGGGAGCAAAAACGTTACATAACGAATATAATGTAATAAACATTAGTATGATTAATGTCACACGGTCAAAACAATTTTATGACACTGATTCACATAACGTTTTTGAACGCAGTTGCATATTTGTGACAACTACTCTTTGTTTTTAAAACGTTAAACTAAAGTAAACCTTTCATCAGCAACAGACTGCCAGCAAACAGAGGATCCAAATCTTCAGTGAAGAACTCTCGGTGATCAGTGAAGTGATCGAAGTCTTTAATTGTGATGGATTTGATCAGCTCAGGGTCTCGGATAAGGAGTACTGGCAACGCGAAATCCATGAAACCCACGTATCTGGAAATAAAGTAATGGTTATTTTGCGTGGATACCAGGGAAGCATGGCAGAAAAGAGGTCAACTATCATATTCCGTGCGGGTTCGATCCACGGAACAAATATTTGTATGGCTATTGGTGTATGTGAGTAAATGTTTGTAATCGCATCCACGATACAGGAGAGTAATTCATGTTGAAAGCCAACGTTATTTTTTAATTTAAAAAAAATGCATATTCCAGATGTCCTTCAAAATTCGGAAAATGCCATCATCATCTGGCCTAGCCTTTTCCCAAATATATTAGTTCCAGTGTAACCGGATGCATTTTCATTCATGAATTTTTTAATGCTGTAAGTTTTCCAAAACAACGCGAGTTCGATCCCCAACCGGTGTTCAGTTTTTGTAACTAGGTATTTTTTTAAAATTTAATTCTTTATGATTTTCAAATCATTACAAAATAGTTTTCGTTTTTTTAACCATTCAAAATAAATAGTGATTAAAGAACGAGTGGAACAAAACGAAATTTAAGACATGATCGTTGGCGATTTTAAAGTATACACATCCGTAGACACTGTGATGGCTAAGGCATCGTCCTAATAGAACGCGAATGCGCGATTATCGTAGGTTCGCGTGAATTTTAATCGTACGAACGCGCGATTAAACATATTGAACTCGAATAGGTGTCCTAACTGACAATCGCACGACGCGGTCGCGCGACTCAAATGTTTGTAAATCTATTCGCACGAACTGAGTTCATACGAACGCGCGATCAAACATATTGAATTCGAATAGGCGTCCTAATTGAAATTCGCGCGATAATTGCGTCGGCGGCCCGCGCCCCTCGCTCGCTCGCGTCGTCAATTCCGCGATGTCAGGACACCCAGTTTTTGCCATCGTGCGAACACGCGATGGTCGCATCGCTTACTCGCGCGATGATCGCGCAAACGCGTTCTATTAGGAAGATGCATAATGACGGTAGTCCTGCACACCCCGTTGAATTTTTCAACTCCCTGGAGATAACGGGCGTACCGTTCCCATAAGATGAAGCTTAAACTTGGCGTTTTAGTTCTGCTGATGCGAAACTTTGATGTACCCAGACTGTGCAACGGCACCAGGCTTCGTATCACAAACCTTAGCAGTAATATTATAAAAGTCACTGTAGCGACCTACAAAAAGCAACTTACTACAAAAAGTACTACAGCGCCATCTATGACGCGACGGAAGAACTAACATCAATTGCCTACATCTCGCAAGCAAAGTTTAAATAACTAAACTACACACTACTGACTAAAGTTTTAATTCGATTCGGGTTTTCAGGTTTCTGTATATATAGAGAAACTCGACAACAATTGTCGGGCAGTTGCCCACCAGACACAACACCCGTCTGTTTGGAGGATCCTCCCTTTTCGATAGAGTATTGAGGAACTTTACACCCTGTTCCTCATACCCCTAAAGCACCATTATTACAGGAGTTGCCAAAGGAGAGAGCGTTTTAATTCGACGCATGCCAAATATTCCAAATAACTTGCCATTCCAATTTTAATTAACAGGTAGTAATTTCCCTTAAAATAAGCTTTGGCAATGACGATCAACTAATTTCAGGGCCATACCTAAAAAGTGGCAGGCATTCTTTTGGGTCCCTACTCCATGCTTCTCAGACGGTCAATTATTTTTTGATTGTTCACGTGTTTCATGAAGCCAAAACTTGCACGTGGTGACGGTCATTGTTACGACATTTTTTATTTTATACAAAACTATTGGAAAGTATAAATAAATAGTGCCCAACAATGCGCCGTATTGTTCACTTTAAAAAAAATAGGTTCCAGCTTTTAAGCCATATTTATAGAGTCGCTTCAACGCCTTATTGTTTCGGACCTCTGCCGCCCAGAATTACACCACCCTAAAGCACGCCCATTGTAGTCATCACCCACATAATCACATTACGATCAGACCGTCAGTTCTCACACAGTCATAACAACAAAACATCACGCCTGTAATTCCCGAAGGTGTACTTAATCGTACATCCACATTTCGCCAGTTATGTTGAAGCTCTATGTAATAGGGGGCGAGCCCCATCAACCGGGCCTGACATTAAATCCAGACTTCGTGGCTGCTACTGAGAAATTCCTGATGGAATAACCCATTATCACTTTGCCCGATCCGAGAATCGAAACCGGGACCTCAAGCTCAGCACTCGTGCTTGCGACCAATCGACCAACGAGGCAGTCTCACATCATTTTCATCATCATTTCAGCCCAAAAGACGTCCACTGCTGGACATAGGCCTCCCCCAATTGTCGCCACATTGACGTTTTGGGGGGTTTTGCCATAATCGCCACGCTTGGCAGGCGGGTTGGCGATCGCAGTACGGTTGTTACAAAAGCACAGAGAACGCTGCTGCCCATTCTCTGGCAAGTCCCTTAGTCGCCTCTTACGACACCCACGGAAAGATATGGGATGGTGCTATTCTTTACGTCCGACACCATACAGAGCTGTATGGTGTCTGAGTCTCACACATACACCTTAAAATTTCCGCGCGTACGAAGTCGCGGGTATCAGCTAGTAGTTAATTAATTTAGTTTTGATACCTTCCTTTAAATTTTGAATTGAGTAGTAATAATATCACTACCAACAACACATTAACAATATCTAATTGAATCTGGAAATACCGGAATTACTTTCCTGAAAAATGGCTTATCCATGTTATTCTTTCTGTGTGCGTTTGTGATACAAGTACCAAAAATCAATCTACCTACTCCGATCACTGGTGATGAGACTGTTTATTCCGCGGAAGTGTGGGGTTCGTCGCTTCTTAAATGCGAAGACCCTGCACAATCGTGAGGTATGGGGTCTCAGGGAATACTTCCTAGAAGCCGACGTGGGGATGCACCGACATGTGGTCTCAGTGGACAAGGGCCTTACCCCGTTCTTTTTGCCTAACGAGAACTGGCGCAAGCCTGTAGTATTGGACACTAATGACCGCAGGGAGGTATGGCAGAGTAAGGAGCTAACACAGACGCTTTTACCGGGCCTTATATTGGCCCGATGTAGACTTCTTAGCGTACGTAGGTAACGATAAAAGAACCTCGTGAAAGCAGAGAAAGATAAGCAATTCAAATATCTAGATCTGGTTCGCGAGGTTGTCGACATGTGGGATGTGAATACAGCAGTCATTGTGGCGATAGTCGTGTCGGCCAATGGCTTAATTGCCAAAAGCCTCGACCAACATCTTAGTAGCCTTTCGCTTGACAGCTGGATCAAGGGCTTGATTCAGAAAGCAGTACTTCTGGACACGGCGCGTATTGTTAGGAGGTTCCTCTCTCGAGAGCCCTGACCACCGGTAGCCCGGACCCTGTTCCCGATGCTGGTGGGCTACTTTTTTTTATATTTTTAAATGTTTTTTATATCTCTTTGTAAAAATATTTAAAAATGTAATTATTATGTAAGTAAATAAATAAAGGAAATAATATTTATTCAAAAAATATAAGGTAGACATTAAAAACAAGTTTTCTTAAATCTATGTCGTGTTCACTCATGGTTTGTGCCTGAACTAGGTAATCCTGTGTTTCAGGCGATTGGAGGTAAAATAAATTGATTAAATAATCACATATCATATTAATCTTATTGGTATATGTGTAAAAAGGTGTATAAAATTATATTGTCTTAACTTACTTGCCAATTGAAAAAACCAAAATACCAAAAAAACGAACAATATTTACTTTAGCACAAGTAATAACTTCTCTGTATCTTCATAGGACATAGCTTGAAGAGTTTCCGTAAGGAATTTTTTGCAGTTACTATAATTTAGGATTGACAGAAATTCCGGTCTTTTGGGTGGTTTTCCTGTTGACAACAATACGTATGAATTTGTTGATGTCCGTTGAGCCCTTCGCACATTTTACCTAAATAATTATACTATTTAACTTTTGTGTATAAATAAGTAAACAAAACGTTTATTTACAGTTTGTCTAAAAAAATTAAGTCGCAGACCAGCTGAACAAATGATCCTACAAACGAACGGGCTTTGCTATGCCGTGTTATTTTCAAGCCCTAACATAAATTGTATGAAAACAATCATTATAGCACTTAAAAAAATTAAAATAGCCTTTATTTACTCATAGTTGTATAGCATATAGTTTTATGTTTTTTTTCTTATATTACAAATTGTGCTAAGGTCAGAGTAAATTATAGTAGTTATGAATATGTATATAAATACTTAAAGGAAAATCTAGGAAATAAATAAAACTTATAACACAAAACGTACTACTCTTTTCCGATAATAGTTATTTATTTGTTTGTTTAATGCACAATGTACCATCACCAAACTGAGTATCGGACCACGGTAAGTACTATCCTTGCTTCCAGCGTTAAAACAGTTTAAAACTTTCTATTTCTTGGTCCCTTTTTTGTTTTATTCTTATTGGTCAAAAAACGGTGGACAAACATCTGGGAACATTAACAGAGACTGTTTTTTTTTTAAACGTAACATATTAAAACAAATAATTGTCTGTAAAGTCGGTTTACGGACGATAGTTTAACGTGACAACGTCATAACAAAATATTGATTGAGTAATTGCATAGTTTTATGAATAATTCAATAAAACATTATTCAATGATCACTATTTTGTATGGATACAAAGAAGGAGAGAAATGAAATCTACAATTAAATTGATAAAGGAGATGTTTGATTTTGGGCTACCACTATATACACTACATGGATAAATACGGAAAAAATAGAGGAATATCTTAAAAATACTAATAACATAATTTGAAGAAGGGTATAGTCGTACAATAATTATCATTTGAAAAGTTTTTTACTACGATAACCCTAATTTTAGGGCAGCCATGACAGTTGTTTGACGTTTGACGACTTTGACAGTTTTAAGAAGTGCCGTCTTTGAGTCTTTCTTTGCATTGAGTTTGGATTGAGCTTGTTATTTTGTTCAACCAAACCAAAATAAATAAGATATAATAAGAGGGGTCCAACTATAAACGTTGTCATATTTAATGAATTAGGTATTAATATTTAGACTAGGTGTAATGTTAATTTTTACTTTTATGTCGTTGTATACACAGATACGTTGTATTGTGACTTATAGCATCGTATTGGACTTGACTGTAATGTTGCTATAATTGGTGGTAAATAAATAATAACAAATCTTAAATTCATTCACTGACTAGCTAAGGAAGGGTTTAAAAAATGCAGTTACGTAAGTGCATTTTCCCCTATTCAATAGAGGATTCAAAATTGTATAGAAGTTTGTACTTTTTCCCTATGAAAACCCCAATAAGTAGTCTTATTAATATTTTCAATTAAACAAGATAATATTACTTACTTTTCATCCGGAAACGCATCATGTATACGTTGAATTTCATCCAGAAAATGTTTTTTCTCGAAAGTTGTGTCATACATGTTTCCGAAAAACGGTACGCCAGGTAAATCTTTCACACCCCTATTTTTGAAGAAGTCCTTTTGTTGTTTATAGCAGTAAACGAAGTACCCTACGAGGGCAGTTAGGAGAAATATTAATATTTCGATGATCATGTTGATATGCGACGCGCGATTGGAGTCGACTGTGATTGTAAACTGCGCAGGGGCATACAGAGTTAAATGATGAGCATATAGAGGGATCTAATTTGTGTGTGTTAGTGTGATATTTACAGGTAATATACTACCAGCGTAGTATAGGTGACTTATGTATTCTTTCAAGACTAAGAACGCATTTCACCAATGAAAATGAACTCCATCAGTAGTTTAACATCTAATCGCTGTTCCTCAACAATGATGACACTGACACCTCTTGAACTTGGTTTGGATTTTGGATATGTGTGGGTAAAATTTTGGATATGTGTGGGTAAAATTTTGGATATGTGTGGGTAAAATTTTGGATATGTGTGGGTAAAATTTTGGATATGTGTGGGTAAAATTTTGGATATGTGTGGGTAAAATTTTGGATATGTGTGGGTAAAATTTTGGATATGTGTGGGTAAAATTTTGGATATGTGTGGGTAAAATTTTGGATATGTGTGGGTAAAATTTTGGATATGTGTGGATGAAATTCGCTCTATGGAATTCTTCTAACTTTTTTTAAATTTGGTCGGGATCGTTGTACAATGTTACCACGTCTTCTGTACATCATTCTGACATGCCCCCGTTTTCGCGCCAGTTACTCTTCAACCTTGTATAGTTTCATCTCATCTTTCCCGACCAACAAATGATATATCTGCTTACCCTCTGCTGTATTTAACTTATCAGCACTGCTTATCACAGCCCAATGCTGGACATAGGTCTCTCCCGAGCTGCAACACCCTGTTCTTTTTCACTTCTTAGGGTCAGAGGTCCAACGAGAGAAACCTACAAACAATGCGCGCCGTGTCAAAAAGTACCGTTGTCTGAATCAGGCCCGTGATCCAACTGACAACGAGAGACTGGAGACTGGTCGAGGCACTTGGCAATTAAGTCATTGGCTGAAACGACTATCGGAACAATGATCACCGAGTCTACATCCACTTGACAACAACCTCGCGAATCAAGTCAAGGTACTTGATTTACTTATCTCTGTCGGGTTGTGCGTGGTTCTTGTCATGCGGGCCCGTGGTAGCCACAATCATTGCGCGCCTTTGTAATCGATCAACCACAAGGTTCTGACTATGCAAGTACTGTCCGCTAGCTAGACGCGAACACCCGGAGATAATGTGACGGGATGATTTGCCCCGTAGGTGGCCGACATATATGTCAATCATAGAATTAGAATTAGAATTTATTTATATTAATTTATTTATAAGAATGTAGTTTTACATAGTATGGTGTTAATATTCTGTTAAGTTCAATACATTCTACCACATGATGTGGTGTACAAATATTCACATGTCAATCTTATAGCTACACAGTACAATACATTTAAAACTTGTGATACAATAGGTCCATTGTGAATGAATAATATGATTATAATTAGAATAAAAAATTAATGTCATTAAATAGGACCAATTTCAAAATTAATAAGATACGTATGTCATCTTGGATTGTAACAATATTCCATGTATTCGCCAATGTCATAAAAACAATTGTCCAACAACCAACTTGTCAGCTTTTTCTTGAACATGGGGATGGGAAGTTCCTTAAATGAGTTAGGTAACTTATTATATACCTGAATGGCATTTACATATACATTTATCCTAAATATTTGCAGTCTACATTGTGGTACATTTAGTTCATGTCTATATTTATTTCTAGCAGAAGCCTTTTTGTGGCTCACTTCAGATTGCAAGCGAAAATAGTGCGGGTTTTGCTTTACTAGCATACATAGTTATTTGATGTACATGCAGGGTAAAGGTAATATGTGAAGGTTTTTAAATAGGGGTTTACAGCTGTCCAAGAACCAGGCGCCAGATATTGCCCTAACACACTTTTTTTGTACCCATACATCCATCCTTCTTCACAAATTTTCGATATTATAATTATTTTATGTAAGATCCAAAAGTTCAACAGATCTCTTCGAGAACTGCGTACCTGGCTGATAGCCATTTCAATAAAAAAATTGAGAAGCTCCTCCTCGGTACCGTGGTATTATTGTGTGCCCTTGTGGTAGATTGTGGACCAATCCTTCCCACAGCTAATTATAAAATATTTTATACATATAGGCTATGTTTAACGTTCTGCCAACGTGCCATGGAGCACAGCATTCTAGGCGTCAAACTAACTGACCGTGTACGCAACACCACACGGTGCTCCAAAACACATTTTTACTGATGTTGCTCAAAAAGCCGCTAAGCTGAAGTGGGAATGAACTGGCCACGTCTGCCGCATGCCAAATGATATGTGGGCCAAAATAACCACTTGTCCACATTGCCCTGGATCGAGACAATTGGAAGTCATGGGGAGAGGCCTTTGCCCAGCAGTGGAATGACGCAGTAGTACTAACAGTATCAGTACGTTTACAGTAAACCATAGCAAAGTTATGTTTCTAGAATCAATAACTGCTTGAATTTCATAAATATTTTCTTCACGAATCCCGAAAATGATCATAACTCCAATCAGTTAAAAAGCGTTTGAAACTGACCCTTATTTTTCGGAAGTTAGAGCACATATTCTGTCATCTGTAATAGAAGCATTGTTTATATGAAATTATATTAAGGGCATTGCACGTAAATGCAATGATAAGTCTGTTTGTAAACAGGTTTTCTGATAAGATATCAATAACTCAAGTCGATCTATAACTTTATTTATAACAATAACAATGGATTGTTATCTTCAATCTTGAATTGTCATTGTTATTGTAAGCTAATATAAGCTATATAGATATTTCTTGAACGTCCATACATAGTATATTTGTATGAGTGGACTTTCAACTACCTAGCTAAATCTGGGTGTATTTTAGATACCAGGATAGGTACCTCTTTAGGAAATATACCATAAGCACAGTACAATCAGCCAAGGAAACGATGGTTGATTTTTTTTTGTGAAAGATCATATGGCAAGAAGGAAGGTATTTGATGAGATGACAAGTAATAGAGAAGCATAGAAGAAGAAGACATGCTGCGCCGGCCCACAGTGGAACGAATGTATGGGAGCGGTTGGACGTAGACATGTCCGAAAAAAAAGAGTAAAATTATGCCAAACTAATGATGCCATCTTATTCGATTACTTAATGCCTTCATAACTTGTGGTGATGAATTTCTTCATAACTCCCATATTTCGGGAGTAATTTGAGAAAATGTGAAATTTTACTATGAAAATGAGTGTATCGAGCTCTCTCCCTCCTGATTCCGGGCTTGTTTCAAGTAGCGGTCTCTAATATCATAATGCTAATACTAAGAGCTATATTTAATACTAAGACACATAGTGCGCCAAATGTGCACTTTCTGGGATAAAGAGTGATGTTTATTTTATAACACAATTTTTTTATTTTTTGTTTATTTTGTTGATTAAAACCGTTTTTCTAAAGGTTTACCTTATTACAATAACATTTCTGAGCAGCCAATTAGAGAAGATATAAGCTAATTAGGATATATAATTAGGGACTTAAGGTTTACATATAAAACTGATGCACTAATGATTACTGATAAGAACATTGCTATTATTTAATTACTAAATGGCTCTTAATACACTAATTTAGCATGCATCATTTACTAATTATCACAATAACTAATTACCTTGCAATATTTAACAAAGGATACCTGGGATACCTGGATTTTATATAAATAGGTCACTATTAGTAACTTTAAAATCAGTGTTGATTTACACCTCGTTGTATCCAAGCTAATCTCGCAATGTATTTTCCAAATTTTAATACAAATCTTGATATTCACGTTGCTTTATGCGCACGCGCACATAAAGATTTACGCGACTTTAACTATTTGTTCAGTGTTTTAAAAGATAACAGTTGTGTTCAGTTATGTGAAAGTGCTGAAACAAGTTTAAAAGACTGGTGTCGTCGATTTTGCTACCGCATTTATGCAAAATGGACACAGTCTGGAAGAAGCACAGATAAGTTTCGGAAGAAACATGAGATTTGGCTACAGGCTGCAATTCAATGGCCGGAATTACAGAATGAAAATATGGAACCTTCTACAGAAAATATAAGTGACGTCATCGAGCCCATAATTTCTCCTGCTAAATCTGATGCTTCAACTTGTACACATCCTAGTCCTCGTAAATCTTTTGAGGACCTTAGTAACCGGCAAAAAAGAAGACGCACTGAAGATAGTCTTTCATGCAGCAGTAGCAGCGCTGAAATTATATTTTCGGCCGAAAGGGCGCTTCAAAAGGCAGGACAAAGCGATACAGCTTATGTTATGAAATACTTGACGGAGAATCCAGAAGAGGCCTCAAAAATCAAAGCCTTCATTGAAGGTAAATCAATTCAGGTACGGGAAATATCCCCTTTGAAGGCATTGGCTCTTTATGTATCGATGAACTTATCGAAATGGCGCTATAACACTCTTCGGGATTTCAACACTCAAGAAGGAGCTCTTCAATACCCGAGTTACTACATGTTGGTTAAAGAAAAAATTAAGTGCTATCCGGCCAAAGAAGATCTCACAGTTACAGAGAGCTCTGCAAAAATCAAATTACAAGCCTTGATGGATTTAACCTCAAGAAGACTTATTAGGTCGTTAGAAACCCCTGTTGATCCCAATCAACAGCTCGTATTGACCAGCAAATGGGGTTTTGACGGATCATCTAGCCAAAGCATTTATCATCAAAGGACGAGTGAAGATGAGCAAATCGATCTTGCTAGTAATTTTATGATTAGTCTTGTACCACTGCGGCTCGTCTCAAAAGGTGTAACAATTTGGGAAAACGAGCGACCATCTTCCACTTCATTTTGCCGGCCAATATTGTTTAAGTTTATAAAGGAAACCAAAGAAAATGTGCAGAGAGAGATGGCTGAAATCGAAGCAGAGATTGAAGCCTTAACTCCATCCACCATCACTGATGGAATTAGTGTCAAACACCAACTGCTGTTGACAATGATTGATGGTAAAATTCATTCCATTATATCCAATACAGCAGCTTCAGTGTGTGACATATGCAAGGCTTGTCCTAAAGAAATGAATAATTTAGAGTTAATCAAAGATAAACACGCAAACGAGGACATGTATAAATATAGCTTAAGCACCCTTCACGCTTGGATTCGCTCAATGGAATGCTTATTACACATTTCCTACAAATTAGACATAAAATCATGGCAAGTAAGGGGTGATATAGCAAAAAGGCAAGTTGATGACAGGAAGAAAAGAGTTCAAGAGGCTGTAAGAAGAGAAACGGGCTTACTTCTCGATGTTGTGAAACAAGGCAGTGGATCCACCAACAATGGCAACTCGGCAAGGAGATTTTTTGAAAACTACACTAAATCTGCTGAACTGACCGGAATAGATGCTATGCTTTTAAGAAAAATCTGTGTGATCTTGCAGTGTATTTCATCAGGAGAGAAGATCAACGTAACTAAATTCCGAGAGTTCTGCTTTGATACTGCTAAGCTTTACGTGGAGTTATACCCATGGTATTATATGCCTTCTTCACTTCATAAAATTTTAATGCATGGGCCAGACATAGTTCAGAACATGTCAATTGTGCCCATTGGTTTTCTATCCGAAGAGGCATCTGAGGCTAGAAATAAAGATTTTAGAAAATATAGAGAGGGGCATTCTCGAAAGCATAGCAGTATCTCATGCAATGAAGATATTATGCACAATCTTTTACTGTCTTCTGATCCACTTGTTACAAGTATCCGTCCAAAAGGAAATAAGTTTGTAAAAAAATCTTCTTTTAAGGAATTTTATGAGCTTACGGATTCTGAGAAAAGTGATATCGAATTTGTTAACATAAATGATTTAGCGGACATCGATTCTGAATTTGAATTAATTGATGATGATGATGATGACGAAGATAATTAAATGATGTTATTGTTTTAAAATGTGTAACTTAGTAAATTAGAGCTTACATCTTAATTATTTATTGTACTTTTAATGAAACTAGGTAATTTATTATCAACTTACTTAAAAGTCATACTCTCATCAGTTCTTGTGAATATTTTTGTTAATATATATTTCTGTATATATATAATATATTTATAGACCTCTTAATAAGTCTGTCTGCGGTTTAAAGTAAATACAAATGGGGAAAAAACGTTTTTTTTTTTAAATTTTCATTTCCTTTTATCCCAGAAAGTGCACATTTGGCGCACTATGTGTCTTAGTATTAAATATAGCTCTTAGTAATAGCATTACGATATTAGAGACCGCTACTTGAAACAAGCCCGGAATCAGGAGGGAGAGAGCTCGATACACTCATTTTCATAGTAAAATTTCACATTTTCTCAAATTACTCCCGAAATATGGGAGTTATGAAGAAATTCATCACCACAATTTATGAAGGCATTAAGTAATCGAATAAGATGGCATCATTAGTTTGTCATAATTTTACTCTTATTTTTCGGACATGTCTACGTCCAACCGCTCCCATACATTCGTTCCACTGTGCGGCCCCAAATAAATTGTGATAAGGGCAAGAGAAAATGATGACAGTACAATCAGCCTATACTGTATAGTGGAGTGTAGTTAACCAGGCGGGTCCAGTGCGGGTTGGTAGAACTTGCATCCCTAGGAATTTTTGTTCCTTCGTGTTTCCTCACGGTGTTTTCTTTCATGGGTTTCAAAGCAGTGGCGTTGAAACAAAATACACAAATTAATACAGGACCGTCTTTCGTAAGTCAAGGCTGTTACCTCTGGGTTACTACTGAGACACGGAGATATAAAAGAGCGTTGTTTATATGCTACTACAGAAAATTATAAGTTTTATACGTAACTAGCTGACCCACGCAAACTTTGTCTGTACTCTGCGTCACATAAGTCCCCGTTTTTGCAAGATTTTAACCTTCTTCGATAAATGGGCTATCCAACAATTAAACATTTTTTTTAATCGAACCAGTAGTTCTTGAGATTAGCGCGTTCAATCAAACAAACAAATTCTTCAGCTTTATAATATTATCATATATGGATACAGGTGAGGATAAGGAGCTCGTGGCTAATTAATAACAGCCGCACCGGTCGATCTTTAAGGTTAAGCCGTGCTTGCCGAGGTTGGTCCGTGGATGGGTGACCATAATTACGTACCGAGTCCCGTTTCTCCCGTGCCTCGGAAAGCACGTTAAGCTATTGGTCCCGGCTGTCTTTGTAGATCTTTGACAGTAGTTACGAGTAGTCAGAAGCCAAAAGTCTGATATGCAGTCTTACCAAGGGGTATCGTATTACCCAGTTACTGGGTTGGGGAGGTCAGATAGGCAGTCGCTTTATGTAAAACTAGCTGGCCCGCGCAACTTCGTCTGCGTCACATTTTCCCCGTTTTCGCAACATTTTTAATTGCTGCTCCGCTCCTATTGGTCGTAGCGTGATAATATGTAGCCTATGTCCTTTCCCAGGTTGAAATCTATCTTCTTGGCAAATTTCATTAAGATCCGATCAGCCGTTTAGTCGTGAAAAGGTAACAAACAAACAAACATCCAAACAAACAGAGTGACTTTCGCATTTATAATATTAGTATGGAGACTGGTACTCAGCTGCTCGTATTACTCGTTGGTCTAACGGCCGCAAGCGCGACTGCTGAGTTTAAGGTCCTGGGGTCTGTTCTCGGGTGGGGCAAATTGTCATTGGGTTTTTCCTTCAGGAATTTCTCAGTGGCATCAACGGAATCTGAATTTGTGCTCGGTTGATGGCAATAACCTCTCACCCTATTAGGTGCGATTAACAAACATAACTGGCGAAATGTGGGTGTACACCTCTGTTTAAACCTTCGGGGATTGCAGACGTGATGTTTTGTTATATTCCTACCTCCACAAATAGGTCTGTGTTCCAAAATTCAGAAAGTTAAAGTCTGATTGTTTCAATTGAATTTATTGAACGTTAATGTCATATAATATAATATTATAAGTCAAGTTAGTAATGAGTTCACTTGACATTCCAATGAGTTCACACTCCAATACCTATTTACTACAAGTATATAGGTACTATACGAAAGTATACCTACCTATGTACAGATACGCTCTGATCTCCAACCAGTCGGCACAACTAAAATTAGTTAATTAGTGACAGTACTAATTGAAACCACGATAGACATCATAAATCACCGGAAGGCTCCAACGTAAACGTACGTCGTGGGGCACAAAATTCTTCTGTTTGCAGTTTTCAGTCGGCGAGTGAATCTACGTAAGTAGGTCAAGAAAGCAAGCAAAGCAAAGCAGATGCAGCGCAAAGCGTTACATCGTGTTCCGCTGATCGCGTCGTACTCGCTGGAGAAGCGACACGTGTAATAGGCACAAGTACATCGACCCCCAAACGTGCCTATTCTGCAATTGTCGCTAAGACGAAACCTGCTGTGTCGCAAACAAAATGACAAGCACAAAAACCAAAAGGGGGAAAGCAGACTCGCTGAGCAACGAGCGCGACTAAGGGCGCTGTGATTGACCACGAACTGCAGGTTCCACCGAAGAACATTTGCGATGGGGACGACTTTATCAAGGTGGAAAGAAAGAAGAGGAAGCCTACGTATCGCAACCAGTGTAGGACGAGCAGGATCTAACATGCTGCTACGTCCTACAGTACCGACGACGCAGCTGTACGTGTCCCATTTGCACCACTCTACGAAGGGTGAGGACATCGTAGAGTACATAGGGTGAAGACCAACTGGACCTTGAGAGTGGAGAAGCTGGAGCCGTGCCATAACACCAATCATTACAAATCGTTTGTGGTGCGCGTTCCAACTCACCATTTGGTGAACTTCCTCAAGGAAGAGTTTTGGCCGAAAGGTATGCTGTTTCCGCGGCCAGATATGTGACACCTCGCAGCGTAACTCGACGCCCTCAGTTCGTGTGCAGTGGTTTGGATAAAGTATTTGTTCGTTTTTGTTTTTATACTTATATATGTATTGTGATTTATGGGCCTTAGTTGCCTGAAATATATAATATTGTATTATGTAAATGGTTCCGATCGATCTGCTGTTATCTGGAGCTGTTTATCTATGTTTATTGTTTCAATAATAATATATGTAGAGAATATAAAGTTACTAGGATGCTATAATGCTATAGAAGTTTACTTTTTCTCATCATCATCATTGACAGCCTTGTTCCATCCAACTGCTGAATTTTGGTATCTTCCCTTTTGTCATGCTTGCCTGGTATTGCGCGTCGTACTTTTTCCCCTACATCTAAACCGGTGTCGCTATAATTATAGTACTTACTGCTAAAAAGAAGTTTAAAAGGCACTGTTATACCATGGCCGTTTCATTATCAATCCTGAGGCTCAATAATCATAATACTCCATTGATGAGCAGGACAAAAGATGAAAGTTAACAGTTACCGCATGGAAATCTCCTAGTGCCTTATTATACTGTAAGTACTAGAAGGGCCTTCCGCCAACCAACTATTTACGTAAAATATTTGTTAGTTTAACTAACCGAGGCAGAGTTTACTCTGCTTCATTATACTTCGCTGAACGGCTGTTTATACGGAGTTACCAAGTTAAACCATGAAAGAGTAAGTCGGGCCCTTTTGCTAAAGTTTTGCCACAATGTATGTTGGACTAACACTTGGCTGGCATTATATGACAATCATACGCACTTTGTGGTTGGAATTAAACTTTGTGTTGTGTTGGTTAATTTGTGGAATAATAATATCAAAAAGTGTAATTTCGTGTGTCAACAAAACATAAATGAGTGTCGTCGTTATCTTCGTCTTTGGTTGACATATTTTGCTGCTGAATAGCAGCACTCCAGTGTCCGTACCATGACGCTTAAAACATTATTGTTCCATTCCAATTCCAGAGTGGGAAAGAGATGGAGCTAGACGACCTGTATGGCTCCGTCTCTTTTTCACTCTGGAATAGGAATGGAACAATAATGTTTAAGACGTCATGGTAAGGACGCAGATGTGCCCTTCCCTGGTCTGTGTCTCATCAAGCTCTTCCTTGCGTTTAGTATAGGTATTCCACCCTAATAGGTCTTCAGCATAGTATTTTCCACTGAAAATTTAGCTTATATAATATACGATGTCATTTAAATATCGCTTAGTGTGACAAATGGCATTAAATTGAAACATAATCATTAATAGATAAGTATAGTTAGTTCTTACGACTTCAGAATAAGTAAACTAGCTCTGTTTTTCACTATCTTGTATCTCCAACTCTCAAGAGATGTCTCTGAAGACTTGTTGTCATTTATGTTAAAGATAATACAAGTTTTATAACAACATAAGCATTAAACATTTTTAGCTGTCTTTCTAAAAGTTTTATCTTACACACTTTAATAGACTTGATGGACAAATACTTTTAACTTCTAAGTAAATGTCTATGATAAGGTCACCCTTGTTTCACATTAGAAAACCGTTTGTTTTTTTTTTAATTTTATTCTTACAATCGGCAAGTGGCAGCTTTGAAATAAGTTTTCTGACAGTTAATGATATTTTTTCGAAGTCTAGCTCTTGTAATTTTCTTTAAGAATAGTTAAGGCTATTTTATTATGTTTTTTCTATATGGTTTATTATTTATGTTTTAAATGCTTTTAGCTTTAACTACAATTCAGCCTCGTGTCCATTGACAAACTGATAACACTTGCATCAAAATGAGCTATAGTGTAATATTTTGGAAAATAGATGAGGAGATGATATCATTGCATTCGTTTGAGGTATTTTGTTTTTTAAAAGTACTTCGTTTTCTGATAAATAGATTCCAAGTTGTTCGTTCCAGAATTTCTATTCGTTTAAAACTGCCATATGCAAATTGACACACCATGTTTAGCTGCGTTTTTGGGTCGAAACATAAAAGATTACATTACATCATCAAGTAATCCCCAAATAGCTGTATCTTACAATGTTATTCTTTTATATCTTTCCTATAAGGCCATAAATATGGCATGCATATCTAAGTCAAATAAAACACGAAACAAACTTATTTTAGTAGATTTAGTAACATTAAAACATCGAATGAACAACAGTCATAAATACGACAATAAAACGTTACCCAACTTTGTCGGCTCGTAGTGCCCAGCGAAATATTTTGACAAGACTTCAAAAGTCGCCGACTTTGGAAGTCGAAGTCTTAAGTCTGGCCTATGGAGTGTTAAGAGTTTCTTGTTCTGTATTTAATTTGAAAGAATAATGTTTCCGTTTGAGTAATATTGTCGTGAAATTACAAAGTAAAATGGGAGAATTTAACCTCAGCATATTATTTAGGGGAGAGGGATTGTGGAAGATGGAAATGTAGGTATTGTGGCGGAACTGAGACTTTTGAGCAGTTGGGAACTTAGTCAATGAAACTTGAAAGTACACAATATGGTTAAGACTTCGGTTAAAAGATGAACGGTGAAGGTTACGTAAACTTTTGGACGATTATAAAACACTATTTTAAACTTGCTCTGTATGGTGTCGGACGTAAAGAATAGCACCATCCCATATCTTCCCGTGGGTGTCGTAAGAGGCGACTAAGGGACTTGCCAGAGAATGGGCAGCAGCGTTCTCTGTACTTTTGTAACAACCGTACTGCGATCGCCAACCCGCCTGCCAAGCGTGGCGATTATGGCAAAACCCCCCAAAACGTCAATGTGGCGACACTTGGAGGCCTATGTTCAGCTGTGGACGTCTTTTGGGCTGAAATGATGATGATGATGATTTTAAACTTGCACGGTTTATAACTAAACTTGCATTGTACTAACTATCTTCCGTGGTTATCAGGGAGCTCGCAATAATTGATAAACACTGAAGAGCCGGTGAGTGTCCGTGTTAGTTTAATTTAAAAAATGTAGGATTATTTATAGCAAATATAACCCGTCTTTCACTCCTCACAAAGGACCCCTTTTCAAGTTACATTGTTACATTACAAGCTACAAAAATCGTTCCTTATATCTCCCGCCCCTCGTTTTATTCCCTACAAGAGTTACAACGGCATCCCATCGATTTTATTAGCAGCACTGATCGTTTCCTACTTCCATTGCTTCGTATTATGAAACGGTTTAGTTGAGATTTACAAAAGCCTTTGGAGCGTGTGTGTGTCTAGGGATGCGGTTTGTGTCTTCGTTATATGTTTTTTTTGTTAGTTTTTTAGAGTTGTTTTAATCTTTTCATATGCTTGCCAAATCGATTGTACCTCATCATCTGCATAGCCTTTTCCCAAACTATCTTGGGGTCGGTTTCCAGTCTAACCGGATGCAGCTGAGTACCAGTATTTTACATGAAGCGACTGCCTATATGACCTCCACAACCCAGTAACTGGGAATACGATACCCCTTGGTAAGACTGGATGTCAGACTCTTAGTTTCTGACTACTCGTAACGACTCTCAAAGATCTACAAATGACAGCCGGGACCATCGGCTTAACGTGCTTTCCGAGGCACGGAGGAAACTCGATATGTAATTATGGTCACCCATCCAAAGACCAACCTCGGCAAGCACGGCTTAACCTTAAAGATCGACCTGGGCGGCTGTTATTATTTAGCCACGAGCTCCTCCTGACACTCCTCCTGAATCCTCCTGAAACTGATTGTACATACCTAGATTAAATAAATTATCGATTAAATATTCTATAAATGTAGTTGCTAGTATGTTTACACCTTATTCTTATGTATTGTTTTTGCTGCTTATTAATGGTGCCCGCGACTTCAATGGCGTCGAAATTTTTAAGTTTTGTTCAGGGATGAATTATACAAATAAACCTTTCTCTTGAATCATTTTGTGTATTGATGAAAACCGTAGTTTAAAAGAGATCCAAGCATATAGACGACGGGAAGCGACTTTGTTTTATACTATGTTAAAAAGATTTTTGGTAGTTTTGTTTTGATTAAAGTTTATTGTTTGGTCCTGTGCGCGTCAAATAAATATTTTATCTTTTCTTGTTTTCTATTTTTCTTCGTTCTTGCTTGTGTAGTGGATTGATCTTGTTGGTTGGAGATTCAAAATAAATAATAAGATCTCTCCCTGCAGTCTAATCTAGTGTTCAGTTGGTTTAACCGTCGTTTTTAGTACCACCAAGTAGACGACTCTTTTAGTTTAGTTTTACAAAATGTAAAATGAACTCTGAAACATCAAAATAAAAAAAAAACCGGCCAAGTGCGAGTCTTACTCGCACACAGGGTTCCATAGCCCCAAACTATGGAATATAATAACAATATTTTGAACGGTCATTCATTATTAAACTTCCACTCAACCGCAAAACTAAATTGGTTTTTCATAGTATGTTAATGAAAAACAAAGTTACTGCTGCAGTTTGATGAAAAAGTCCCATATCTCGAAAACTAAACAGCTTATCTTATTGAAACCAATTTTCGTTGATAGTTTTTTTTACGTTCTACAATCCTAAATATTTTCAGAATTTTCCTCCTCTTACTTTAGAAATTAGAGGGGGGGGGGGGACACATTTTACCACTTTGGATGTGCCTCTAGCGCAAACTATTAAGTTTAGAAAAAAATGATATTACAAACCTCAATATCATTTTTGAAGACCTATCCATAGATACCCGACACGTAAGGTTACGATGAAAAAAAAATTTTTGTTTTTCAGTTCTGTGTATGGGGAACCCCAAAATTTAGGGTTTTTTTCCTATTTTTGTGTGAAAATATTAATGCGGTTCACAGAATACATCTACTTACCAAGTTTCAACAGTATAGTTCTTATAGTTTCGGAAAAAAGTGGCTGTGACATACGGACGGACGGACGGACAGACAGACAGACAGACAGACAGACATGACGAATCTATAAGGGTTCCGTTTTTTGCCATTCGGCTACGGAACCCTAAAAAGGGTAGGTAACTCTGAAACATCAAAATAAAAAAAAGGTGAGACCTACGTATATAAATCTTACCTTATAGAAGGCAACAATAGATGCCCCTTTATTTTAGCTTGCACATTAGTCCAATTTTCTACAGCATAAACACACACACACACACTTGCACACACGCACGCACACGGACACGCACACGCACTTTAAGAAAAATAACAGTTTATTTTGATTTAAAACACAAAAATACTCTTACATAACAAATAAAAGCCTAAATAGGCTAGAAAGGTTATTATTATCCAGCGGTTAAGCCCCGGCATTATCGAAATGTCAAGCAAAACGATATTTTTAATGAAAAGTAATACGACAAAACGAATAACTCAGGCAGAGAAGCGTGCAAACGACAAAACATTCGCTCATCATAATAAAGTAATGGGAGGGTAACGTGGGGAGAAGTGGAACACTACCGGGTTCCCGTTACTAAGCATGGATTAAAGTCTTAATTAATTTTTCGAAGACATAATTCATCAGGAACAAGTCGATAACAAAAAAGTGATTCGTTCTAATTGGTCATTTTGCGATAAGTATTTACTGTTCGTTTGAAACAACACTAAGCGACAACATAATGAATTGTTGATATTATTGTACTGTTGGTTTTTTAACTCCTGGCTCGTTGAGGGTTCAAAATCAAATAAACCAAAATTTTGTGTAAACGAGCAAAATTTTTGTACTTAGTAATTAAGATTTTTTTTTTAATATAATAACACGCCTGTAATTCCCATAGGGGTTGTGTAGTGGTGTACCCCTGTAATAGGGGCCTACCCAAGCCGAGCCTTATGCCATCAGTTGGGCACAAATCCAGAATCTGTCGCTACTCTGAGGATTTCTTGATGGAAAGCCCAATAACACTTTGTCCGACCTTTAAAATTATACCAGGACATCATAGTCATTAGTGGCGCTGATTGCCACTAGATCAACCAGCAAAAATAAATAAAATGTTAATCTAAGTAGGAACCTACACATACCTACAGGCAGGCACTAAATGAACAGGAAATAAATTACAAAGCAGAGAGAGAGACAGCCGGAAAAATCCATTATTTTCACTTATCTTGATAACATGGCATTAAATCTGTTCGATTGAGATCTTTTCAAGACATAATTTTCTCTTTGGGAATTGGTAGATAGGAGAGACAAGCTTTTCTGTAGTTAACATAATATATTTTAGAGCTGGCAATAAATTTTATTGTGACTCTTAGCGGACGGCGATGGGGTAATTGCTGTGAGGTCGGACTTTACTGGATTATATTTTTATAATATCGGTAGGTTATTAATATTACGACTGAATTGATTTATGACTCTTCCTTTATTTTCCTTACTTTTTCAATCAGGAATTTCTCAGTAGAAGTCATTGATTCGTCTGATTCGATTTCCGGCTCACCCTCTATTACACACACTCACACACACATACTCACACACACATACTCAAACACACACATACACACACACACACACACAGGACACAGGACTTAAACATAATTGGCGAAATGTGGGTGTACTATTAGGTACACCTCTGCTTAGCCCTTCTGGTATTACAGGCGTGATGTTATGTTTTGAATCTTCCTTAATCACACGGTCCAATTAGTCAATCTTCCTTAATTTTAGGTCGCTGTTTACTAAAGTATAGCTAAGTAGTTTATAAAAAGACAAAAGTAATTTACAGGAATTTCCCGCTCGTTATATTTGACCTTTCAAGTACACACGAAAGAATTAACAAAAATGATTGCGTATAAAATATGACAGAAAAATAAACGGCATCCAACGTTTTTGCCTTAATCAGAATACCGCATAACCAACATACTAACATAAAAAAACCTGTCGGTGGGAAAATGCAGGAAAAATGGTAGTTGGGGACGCAGATGCGAACAGACAATATTGCGCTTGTCTCTTTCACACATATGCAGTTTGGCTTAGAGTGAATGAGAAGGTAATCAGCTTTTTGTATTAAAAAGTGGTTGTTAATTGCAGTTGCTTAAGTATTCTTTTTTGTACAGTGTCTGGGACGTTCCGAGTGTGTGCTTAAAAATATTGTATAACTGGAATTTTGTTTTATTTTTGTGTTGGTTTTATGATAATAACGATTACATAAACTTCATTTTTTAATGCAATACCTGTCCATCGCTCGTTCTAACTTAATTTTATGAAAGGGTTTACTTTCAGTTATTACAAACTTGAATGATGGCTGCTTCATGTATTAAGAAAATACGCTGATGTTATTTTTGAATTATAGAAGCTTCTAAAGCTTTAATTTCTGATCTATATGGTCTTTTATTTTATGTTTTTCTTTTAAGGATTTTTAATATTTTAATGTTGTTCCTTTGAAAAGTAATCTCTTTTATTTTGTACTTTGGCACTCATTAGGTACTAGGTATGCATGTAAGGTAAGAGTCGTCTACGACACTTGAGTGTGATCATCTTAGGTCATTAGTTTATCTCTATGATAAGCCCTGCGTGAAGTCTATGCTCTGCTATTGAGAAGTTAAGGATCATGTAAAGAATCCTGCACTGGATATGTTTAATATCTTTTATGACATGGTGTCCTAGTACTAAATGCAAATGAACTTTCAGTATAATGACCATTGATGCACAGACGTGTACGGCATAATATCGTGATAACTACATATGCAATTCAATTACTGGCATAATGTCCCTAATGACATGTGCCAGCTATTGGAATCAAATAAAATATTATTACAATAATCACCATCTAAATGCTAACGTTAGTGGCTCCCGAACAATCTGTGTTGGTTGCCATTACATATGCATATCTTATTGATTTCGATTATGATGGCGTCAAAATGTTGTAAGAACCACAGCAGTAGCAACTCCGATTTGTGTCCGGCAGTTAGGCTGGACCCTAATTACGGGGTGTAAGACACCGACGCGAAAGCGCTTAAAAAAAGCAGCTGTTGCTGCTTTTTTTAAGCGCTTTCGCGTCGTATATATACATTTTGACCGTGTAGGTATTGCATTTTTGTAGGAAACAGCATTTTTTTTTAAATTACCTTTGGTGAATGTCTATGTGGGAGGGGAGGGGGGGGGGTTCAGAATGATGTAGGCCTTGTAAATGGTACCTACACTTAATACGAGCACAAAATGGAAATTGAAGTTGTACCTACCTTACACAGGTGGGTTCTACCTAACAGCGTCCGTACCATGACGTCTTAAAACATTATTGTTCCATTCCTATTCCAGAGTGAAAAAGAGACGGAGCTATACAGGTCGTCTAGATCCATCCCTTTCCCACTCTGAAATAGGAATGGAACAATAATGTTTTAAGCGTCATGGTACGGACACTGTTCGGGTATAACAGGTTGAAGTAATGTAATGTTAAGAAAGCGCGACTGCAGAGTCACATCACAAACGTTGCCCCACCACTTATCCTGCTTCTTCTGTAAGTCCACCTGGATTGCAAGGGACCTGTACGTGTACAAAACCACAGTACCTATATCGGTGTGGTGCTGGTCAATGCTTATTAGGTTCATCGACATAACGAAGAACAATTAAGGGATAGTCATGCCTTTTCCCCTTGTTAGGTAAGCAGAAATCACCAGCTATGATCCTTTCATACACCTTTCGAACCACAATGTACCTTATTAAAATTCAGCTTAAGAATAAAATAATATGCAAACGAAATAGGTACCGATAGATCACAATGCAGTCAACGCGTACTGGCAAACTACACTGCTGCGGCGGCGTATTGTCAAATTACTGCAAAAGTAATGTACTCTTTTATACCACGTTATTTGGCGAGCGCTGAGCCAAACTAGACTTTATTATAATATATGAGCTCTCGTAGAGGCATAACATACGTCAGCTTAAGATGTAAGTGGTGGAGCGTTATATTTTTATTTTCGAAAGAGTTATGTGATAGGATTAAGTCGTTTATTTTGCTGTAGAATTATTCATGAACAGTTTGTTTACCTCATCATCCACGACCTGGCTTCACTCACTGCTGGGTATAGGGCTCTCTCTGCTTGTGCCATGCTGTGCCAACCATGTTCCTTCTTAGCCCTTTGTGTTCCAAGGCCACGGTCTCTTTCGAACAACTCGCAGCCCTGGCAGGCATCGGCCCTCTCGGACCCCTTCCGATTTGCTGACATCTCCTTGAGGCATGCTGTGCGAGCCTGATCCCTAGTTTTACTCACGATGGCAACAATGTCGTCTACCCACCTCACTGCCGGACGCCATTCATTCTTTACCCAGTTTATGCTTACCTAGTAGGTGTATATGTTAGTACTCTATCCACGTTTAAAGTTATTGGTGATTTACTGTCTGTCAAACGTAAAATCGAAAGTTGAAAATAACAAAAATAACCAACTCATTTTGGAAGTGGGTTAAAACAATTTCGCATGAAGCGTTGACGTGCTTAAAATTCTACGTAACCGCAAGAGCTCTTATTATTTCAATCTCATCAATATTCTGCAGAGATTAAAAGAAAATGCCAACAGCGCGTTTAAGTTTTTATCCACGCATTTTGCCATAGTCTACGAAATCCCCATAGAACGCTCCAATAATGGCTAATGGATTGCTACGATGGTCTTAAGGGGCTTTTACGCAGGTTCTATATTCGCAATAAATATTCGAGTTTCATAAAAAATTATGAAGTTGGCATTCGCTTTTACGATACCAACGAGAAGTATATTTGTGTCGGAGCCAACACCACGCAAGCCGCATTTATCATCGTGCGTTGTTAAAATACGGCCCAACTAATGGATGCAAGCTTTTATAATATTTAGTGCGCTGAGTCCAATTAGGCTTTATTATAAAATATGCGTTGGTATGCTGGAAGCATGTGCATAGTGCATGACAACTGCTTTTGTAGTATACCAAGAGAAATGGCTTTAAAATGTATAAATTAATTTCCACTAGGTCTGGTCGCGGCTGGTTTGCGAGTGAATACAGCTTTTCGAGTTCTTATTTTTTTGCGCAGTTCTTTTCGTGTAACAATTAAAGTTTTGCGTGTTTGTGGATTTAGTCAGAATTTCTAATTGTTGAGAAACAACTTTGTTTGACTTTTCCAGCCTTCAGGCTTTTCGTGAAAGAGACGACATTTTCTGGCACAATCATTATTTGAAACTAGCTTGTGCTCTGTTTCGCCCCGGTCCAAGTTGAAAGTTATGCCAGGCGTCATTTTGGAATAAAAAGTATAGGTACTATGTCCTGGCTTAACTCAAAGTCTACCTGTGCGCCATCGGAACCCGTTCAGCTCAAAAGGAAACAGACGGATAGACCGACAGTACCTTTCGTATGACTTACTTGATTATAATAGACATTAATTATTATGTATATTATGTGCTTACTACTATTTTTAAATGTGGAGAATGTTTGTTACTCTTTCACAAAAATTACTAAACGGATTTGGATGAAATTTGACAAACAGATAGTTACTAACCCGGACTAACATAAAGGATATGTTTTATCCCGGTAGTATGACCCCAAGGGACAATTACAGAACCCAACGCGAGTGAAGCTGCGGCATAAGCTAGTGTGGTATAAAGTGAAAAACGTTGTGTTGTTCACTTTTCACTTCTTATTATTACTGGAATATGTAAAATTGTCAGAACTGTACGTATGTTTAACCAAAACAACAATACAAAATGAATTTTCCATGCACAATATTTTAGTTTCGAGTTTTATCATACAAACAGTTTCAACTAACAAAGCGAGCATTTACAAATCCTTATTTACCACGAACAAATCACGTAGCTGTAAAAGCGATAGTTTACGTGTATATATTTGTAAAAAAAAAACGTTAGCATACTGACGATATTTAAACTTTTTTCGAATGCGATCCTTTGGTAATATGTCAAATATCGTGACAAATTGTTGTATGGGGACGATTTCAGATTTACGGCAACAATTCAACGAGTAAATTATGTTTGTTTATGTTTCCTGTGCGAAAAAATGTTTGAAACTAACAATTTGTTTTCGGTGTATCGTTATTTTGATGTAGTGAAGGATTTTGTGACATAATATAGGATTCAATAAAACCTCATCTGGAAACGTTTGTTTTATTTATGTTTTGTTGGTGTTTGGACCATATTCCGCGATGCTTGCCCAGTGCGTGTTCGGGCGTCACCAAAGCATCGTTGGTCGTAAGGCTGTACTAAAGCAGGTGAGGGTTGAATTCTTAAGCTGCTGTAGGGAACTCCTTCCACCCCTTACAAATCTTAACACAAACACAAATCCTTCAACAAAGTTGTTCCCCTAAATATGTTTAATGCCTTTCTCTCATAAACAGGTGTTTATTCTCACCTTATAAAAAGCTCATGAAAATCTCACATCAGATACAAAAAGTGTACAACGAACATTAATCGTGGGGGAGAGAAAACAGGTAGAAGGATGTTGATAATACGTTTTGTTAGAAAGGGAAGCAAGGTAAATTGATATTTTGTTGAAATTATATCTACATAAAGAAAGAGCTCTTTTGGATTTATCTAATAAAAGGCGCTACGCGTTAATGTGCACGCTTGAGTGTGTTATTATGGGACCAAGTAGAAAATAATTTAGTTTTTGAAAATTTGAAAAATAGATAAAATTACTTCTGTTACTGTAAGCTTACAAATTTTTGATAATGATAATAAAACAACAATAATGTTCTTATGATAAAAGATGGCGTCACGTAGCCGAGCCGGTTATTGTCAAATTCTAAATTAACGCGAGCGAAGCCGCGGGTAAAAAAGAGCTAGTAAATTTATAAACCTTAAAGTAGGTACCTCATACGTATTCATACTTTCATAGATTAATTATGAAGCAATCTCGGGGATATTTTGTAACTTTTATTTTATACACGCGAAAATAATTCTTACTGCCTGACTGTAAGTTTGTCTGTCTGTTACGTTTTCATGTCCAATGCTAGAAATTTCTCCTGTATCGTGGGTCACATTTTAACTCACATAAAGAAAGTGCCAGACGCGGAACAACTGTAGGCCATACAAATATTTGTTCCGTGCGGAAATTGAACCTGTGACAAGCATCGCAACAGCTAATCGCACAGACTCTGCGCCAACCGTGTCGCCTTTTAGCCTAAACACATTTCGATGATATTGTGGAGTCTTTTCCTATAATTTTTGCACGGGTCTAAAATACGGTATGAAAATAAAAATGATTAAGTTCTGAACTTTAATAGTTTTAAAAGTTAGATAGTAACAAAGCCGTCGGTCATGTCGACAATTATCGTACGCGTTCTCTTGTTATGCCGCCAACATGCTTAGGCTTTGGTGTGAATGCATTATTAGGCACAGAAGTAGGCCAAGAACAGGTTAGGATAGGATCCTGTTATCCTGGTAGCATGACCGTGGACGAGTTTTTAATATCCACGCAAATGAAGCAACATTCCAAAGACAGTCTTTTATAAAAAAGCGACGCATTACTAACTATTTTCCACTACACTAACAGCTCCTCAAAGAAGACTTCGCATGAGGGAAGCCTTCAGTTCATAAAGAGCTGCTGAAATGAAGTGTGTGCTGCGAAGTAAGTCCTCTGCAGCGAGGCAGCGAGGTGACAGCACGGCACATTAGTCACGCGGTACAAATGGAGACATACGTCTTTGCGAGTACATGTAGGGCTGCCTCTGTAGTTTTAAATAAGTTTATCTCATTCATCGATCGCAATGTGTAGTGTACTTTGTTGTTTAGAAAAAACAAATTGGGGCTTTTCAAAAGTAAACAGGAGGTAAGTAGCATGTTCAAGCACTTTGTAACACTACTGTAAGTGTTACAAAGTCCTTGAATATGCTACTTATATTTCCGTATGAACTTGTCACAAGAAATTCTAAGCTATCAGAGTCGGGGTGCAAACAATTGCATCCTACAAGGGCGCCGTTCTTCTAGAGTGCCCAGGGTCCCCAAACGCGAACGTACGTAATGGTGCATGGTTAGTTTCAGCTCGAAAGATAAGAACGCAGTTTTGGATCCGATAGATAGCGCCGTGCGAAGAAGGATTGGTCGCTAGTGCTATTAAATTTTTCAACATATTCTCGCAATTTGCCTTTATTAAAAAAATCTTAGATCTCCCTTACTAACCGTTGCTGAAAAAGTCCTGGAAGTAGCCGTGCACTGTGTGCCGCCGTTCTGCAGGCTCTAGGTGTGCCATCCCTATGGACACTGAACACAAATAAGGTTACACACGGCAGGTAATCCGGGCCTGTACTCGGTCACACACGTGTTGCGCTCAACGATTTTATACAAGTTTCGCACTTTCCTCGTATATCAAGTGACAATAATTTTGACGACGACGTCTATCAAAAATCTACCTTCTTCTAAGAGTGGCAGAATTTGGTTACGAGCTTAGCGTTATCAGTAGCGTCCATCATCCAATGAAGAGCAAACAGCAGGACCAGGGAGTCATGAATCAAACAACATCAACACCACATTGTAGAATTCTATGGAAAAAGAACATACTGCGGCTCTGCCAAATCAATAGAGATAAGGGTGGTAGTATGAGGACTCTCATTCTTATTTTTAATAGGTCTACAAAAGGCCTGTTTTGAAGACATTAATCATACGGTGCCTCTCCGTAAATATGACACATCAATCAACGCAGGCTATGGCAGTCCACTGCTGGACTTGGGCCTGTCTTCTGCCTTCCGCATACAGCCAGTATAATACGTCCATTTTAGTATATGCCCACGAGTCTCATAAAAAAGCTTTCAACTATATCTTTACTTAAAAATAATCCCACAACACACCCTAACATAGTTTCTGGTTCCGTAAGTACAATATAAATAATATAATAACGCATTACTGGAAACGTAATCAAAATAGATGAGGCGCGTATGGCGGATAACACCGAGTTTTACCGCAGGAGCAATGGCAGCCGAAGTGCCGTATACAGCCACCATATTACTTACTCCTCACCGGCGCTGTCTTCCTGGTAGGGTCAGGGAATATTGGGACAAGTAACATTAAGCTTTATGATGACTGCGTTATTAGGGTGTAGCCTTTTATGGGCTGTAAGGATATGGTTTAACTACAGTGTAGTTTCTATGGATTTTCCTGCTTGTTCGGAGTTTTTTTATTCGTCGTAGGCTGTTTAATTTCTAGCTTGCATACTAATCGGCATATCACATTTCCATTGATAGAATAATATGTTTCTTATCTATGTGTGGCATTGTCAATCCATAACACGGGCCCAGTGCGGCATTGAAAAGAACCTCCCCGACCGGAGTTAAAAATATCGTAATACGATTCCAAACGCCGGGCGCACCCTTGACAGCTAGCTTACTGTAACGCAGAGTCTAGCTGCCTAATGCTTTGACCATGAGGACCCAAACTCACCACACAAGAGGACACAACTGAAAGATGCAGGTGAGTTTGAGTCCTCACTCAACAAAAGAGCTGTGCTGAGTCCATCGACACTCAAGGAAGAATTGCGGCGTGGTAGATGTCTTATGACTACGAATATTTAGATCGATGTTATTCTGATTTCCTCGTTGTTTTGTTTCACTGTTTTAAGAGTGTAGATAATATTAGAAAGTTTTACATAAAGAAACGCTCCTGTCTAGGTTCTAGCCCATGACCTATTTTGTAAGCAAGCCTTTGCCCTGGGCCGCCACTGCTCACTCTTCTAGTTATCAATGACTGAATGGATGATTTATACACCTTTGAAACAAACTTTATAGTCTAGCAACAATATCGATCGTTAAGATTAAGAAAGTCTAACTTCAAAATTGTAGCTAATGAACTTTCTTTGAACTCATATTTCATTGAAACTGAAATGGATCTCTCTCGATTCTGCTTTCCTGGTAACTGTGTGAGATTTTATTTTGGTGTTTTAATTATAGTTTCGTGGTACTATTAACCTCTAGGTCCCAGCCGTTCCATTTATGGAACGGCTCGAAGTAAATTTCTAAATCGTTCTGTCAAAATTTACCTCTATGGTCAACTAGTAGTCGATTCAAACAAAATTAATCGTTAGTAATACTAAACGGCACAACATTATTAAAAAAAATATAGAAACTCGTCTATGTCGAATGTCAAACGCAATGGCAACCCGTGTTATTATGTTCGGAAAAGTGTTGTTTTTGTGAGATATACGTTGTAAAACTTTGGTAAGTAAATGTATAGTATGTTAAAAGTGTATAATGCAACTTTTTAGATAGTAATTTGCTTGAAAAAATAACAAAAACATTGTGATTTGAGCCAACAAAAAATCCTTTGTTGTGAAGTTTGTTAGTCGAAATAAAAAAAAATATTTGACTCTTGAACCATGTAAAATGGTCTTGGAAACAATAGTAGCAAAGAAAAAATAGTGATAATTCATTATTTCATGTATTCGAGGCATATCTATTCATATTTATTGATATTTCAAGTATTTTCATGCTTTGAACAGCGGAATTCTAAAATGGCCGATTCTAACAAGAAGTTCGAGTTAGGATCTTATAAGAATAATGTATGTAGGACTCCTAAAAAACACTGTCATTAGATTACTTGTATATTTGTGATGTTAGATATAAATTTTCGTGTAAATTAAATGAGTAGTTTTACCAAACAAAAATAAGCAACGAAAACAGACGTATTTGCTGCGACCTCTCTCATATCTATGGGATATGTATAATTCTCAAGTAGTTCTAAAAGAGTTGGTTATTATTAATAAATGGCCCCGTTCATCACGAACCCGACACTGTTTACCGTTTAAGATTAAAGCTAATATAACTCGAGTTATAAGTGTTTATCTTTACGATATCGGATGACTCACGCAATGGCGTAATCAAGGGGCCCCCGAAGGGTTTCACGCGGGGTTTTACTGTTACGCGCGAAAGGACAGTGAGGTTAAATTTTCTGAACGTTACTATTAAATAAATTGATTACTTATCATAAGTTCGAAAAATATTTCACTGAATTTCATTTCACTTAAAATTTTTCAACTAGTAACGTTTCGTTTTTTTTACTTCATCAAGTCCACGTCTGCCACTGTATCAGTTATTCGCAATTGATAATATTGTAAACACTGGAATACTGATGACGAATCTACAATTACACCGATTGACTTTCTCCTTGATTAAATTCAGCCATTATTTCTTACTTCAATTTTATTTATCCACAGTTTTTCACAGAGCTATTCAGCTTTTCAAAAGGACAATAAAATGCATTCGTTGCGTATTATTTAATTTTCGTGGAAGTCGCACGCTTTGTAAGTACGACAGACGAATGGCAATGCAACGTTTTACATACTAAGTACTTACTTATAACTCAACATTTTTGTCTCATTGTGATGCAGTTAAAGCCGTTTTGCAATTTTCATGTTGTTCGTTATAAATTTATTATGTATGTGTAGGATCCTGTCATTAGTACGGACACAAAATGAATCGGCAAGCGCGCCAAAGGTAGCACGCGACCTACTTACCAGTCTACCCACACCTAAGCGCGTTTCTACAGAGTCGTGATGTTTCGAGCTCGCTGTGAGGCGGACAGTCAGTGTCTGATCGCGGCGGAGTCAAGATGTCCCGAAACTGTTCCCCGATTCATGGTGCCTAGTGTTATTGTGTTGGATTTTAATTTCAAGTAATTTGTGAGTTCGACAAAAGCAGTGTACCACGTGTACTGTATGTATTTCATAGCACGAAACCCATGTTCTGCCCACATGATGACCGTGTCTAACGAAATAAATCATGACAACTGCGACATATGCGTTTGCAAAATTATCTTATTTGAATTTATTCGAAAGCATCCTTTTGTATTCAGTTTTATCCAAAGACAGATGCAGTATTATTTTTTGTTCTCAACTCATAATAATCAGTCTTTGTGTGCGAGAGTTTTTCTTGCATCACACTGTTTCTCTGATATAATCTTTCTCGTTGTGTTATTCGCTTTGTTCCTCGCACGGCGTTGATTATGAGCGATGGTACGTTACTTTTTTATCTCCTCGCGAGTTCTTGTCGCCTGGTAGTTTCTGGCCGCAGGCAGGCCCTTTATGGGATTTTCCTGTCCTCGTATTGTTGTTTACCGACTATTTTAAAACGAAGGTCTTTTAGAAAACCCATTTGTTTTGATTTGAATTATGTTTGTCTTTGTAAAATGGTTTGTTTGTATTTTTATGCCGTTTATGGTCTCTTTGAAGGTAGAACAATACGTTTAAACGGCATTATTATTGTGAAATGATTGTTTATGTAAAAGTGGATTTATTTTAGCTGATATATACTTACGTTTCAGTTTGGGCTGAACGACCTGTTTCGGTTGGACACTGCTAAATAACTAAACAACGTGCATTTCTAAAGATTTCCTCGACTAAACACAAAAGTAGCCACAAACACACAGTCCGCAGTTACAAGATGAGCTTTAGCTCACGTCAGCTTATCAGGGGTTAACTCGCTGCCATTTATTATTTCTACCAAGACTTTGATCCTGGCTGGTTTAGTGGTTATACTTCTAGGTATATGTACTAAAGGCAATGACCGCTTGCGATTGGAAAATTATATCCCAGATTTAATCAGCGTTCTCCTGCCCTCATTTATTTGGGGTCGGCGCTGCATATCGTCTTCCATAATTCTCTATCATATATACATCCTAGAATTAATTAGTAGATTGTAGGTAGCGTCGATAACTTTTTAGGTTTATAATCCGTCTAGTTTTTGCCCGCGTTGAAATCGGAAAATTGTCCCACGGAAATGTAATGTCAGGATTTTATATTCTGTTTTATCATATAAAACTAATAAAAAACAGTAATTTTATCTGACCTTTTCACATCTTAAAAAAGTCAGATAAAATCACCGTTTTTTTTTAGTAAGCCCGTATGGGCCCTCTCCTGGGCAAAGGTCTCCTCCCAATTCTTCCAGTTCACACGATGACTTATTCTTTTTTTTTTGATGTTGTCCCTCTCCAGGAATTTCTCCTGTATCGTGGGTGCGTTTACAAACATTGAAACTCACATACACAAACAGCCAGACCCGGAACAACTATCTGTAGGCCATACAAATATTTGTTCCGTGTAATATCCATTAATAATCTTAATTATTATAGTAATAAAAGTAGTAGCTATGCATATGCAAGTACCTACTATGTGTCTCCTCCTTCACAACTATTATAATGGTTGATTGTCCTTCAGAAGAGTTCTGGGCGGGTTATTCATAAGGGAAATACACTTACTAAACCCAAACATAAAACATACGCCTCGAATTCATTTATAAAGAAGAACTTCCGTGAAACTCTTAAATTGTTCATAAACATAACATAAAAAATCGATACAAAAAATTAAAATTTCATTCATCACAGACTAAGCAAATTAAAATTCAGAGGCGTCACTCCGGCGACAGCTAAGCGACTGCGAAGACGATATTTTTCCCGGAGAAAAAAACGTGCCCGGATAAGTCAGCCGGGTATAAGCCACGGGCCGATGACGTCACGGGATTCGACGTAATCCTGGGAAAATCCCCCGCCACGGACGGAGCCTGTGTTGAATTTGAACGAGCCTCTACCCCTGTCGATGAATAAGCGGTAAGTCAACTGTAATAAATTCGTTAGTGCGTGAATTTTTGAGGCTGTCGAGAGATGATTTTATTTTATTTTATGTTGGATGTTTAAATTGATGAATTCAATTACTTAAAGGGTATTAAGGACAAGGGAAGGGATTATGTTTTTTTTATCTAAATGATTAACTTATTGTTTTAATTAGGCACTTTTTTACGGATGGGAAATCATTAAATGACAGGGGTCATTTAATACTGACATTACTGATACTGATACTGGCACTGAACTACATCGTGCTCATTAAAATCACAAATAAATTGGAGCAAAGTGCAAACGAGCTCAGAGCAATCTGAGAAGGTATGCATTTTGCTTGCAACAAATTGGAGCAAAGTACATACGTTCTCAGATTGCTCTGAGCACGTATGTACTTTGCATTTTGCTCGCTTGTATGTAAAGCAAACTGTGACACGCGAATATCTGTAAGTAACTTTAAAACGTGTTTCATAATTTCCCGTATTTTTTTTATTATGCTGTTATGCCTATTCGTGAAGCTGAACAACTTTTCTTAAAAACATACCTATTGTGAATTAATTTAAGTTTTAACTAAAAAAAACCCGTTGTAAGTATGACAAAAAAATAATTTGAACTGTAACAACTATACAGGATGTTAAAAAAAACTATAAGTGTTTCAAATTCAGTATTTATAAATTTTTCATAAGAAAGATGTATAATGTACAAGCGGCGCAAGTTTAAGAAGACAAGGCAGGCATTATAGCGCGCCGCGCGGAATAAAAGAGATAAAACATGTCTGCACTCGCATGCATTTTGCTCTAAATTATCGATGCCATATTACATACTACACCAGACACTAGAAAGTATGGAGGTCTGGACTCGTATGTATTTTGCTCTAGTATTTTAAAGCAAAATGTATATTGATTCAGACACTCTCTGAATAGGTACACAGTTTGCTCTTCAACTACAAAGGCAAACTGCGATCAAACTCAGAGCAACCCCGGTCTGGGTCAGTATACAGTTTGGCAATACTCGCCCTGGCACGCATTGGCCCTCTCGGACCTCTTCCGATTTGCTGTCATCTCCTTGAGGCGCGCGTGGAACACGAAGCGCCGTCGACACGGCCCGCGTTTAATTGGACCTTTAAGTATAAGTTTCTCACTGTTGTTATTCTAATGCGATATTTGATCACGATCATACTTTACTAAGACATACGAGTAGGTTTCACGTAAACTTTACCCACTGGTCACTTTACTGTATCACAGCTGACTGTTTAATTTATTTCAGTGCGTGGCAGGTAACTAGCGGCAATCGATGGCTCCTGCCTGTACTGCACTACTGGTAACAAGGAAGTATTCCGGCTTGTATGTATTTTGTGGTACTAGATATATTTTGCTTGGAAAGCATTATGGAGTGTATGTTGTCTGTTTATTACTCTGTAAAAGATACATAAAGCAGCTTACACCACATTACAATATTGTACCATTGCTGTCAATCAGTGAAAATGTTAATGTTTAAAGATGCCAGACACCAAATATGGATGTCTTTTTGCAAAAACACTTTTTGTTACAGCACTGATGACAACATTTGTGTCAATTTCTTTATCATTACATATTTACATTATTTACAAACTACAAATATATCTAAAATAATAATAAAATATGTACAAATATCAAAATTACAGGGCGTCAAAAAATTCGTCCACATAGCTGTCAACAGGAAAAGTGCCCAGAACGCTGGCTGCATTGCCACGTTGGATGGCAATGCTGATTCTTTGGGCAAAAAAAAGGCCAGCCTTCTAGTCACGTGAAGAGTCGACCAACCGTTTAGCGATATCTCGATACAAAAGGTGGGCACTCGGGCCCCATGGTCCTAGTGTTTCAACCCCAAACGGCTCAAACACATAATTACCAATTAAGTTATTGTATTTGCGCCGTTTAAGGTTTTCAGCACCTGCAGCAGCAGCCCCAGCGCAGCTCACCAAGCTAGGAAGATGGGATGGCGCAAGGGTGTCGACGCAAGTCGCATCCCACACCAAAGGCCTACCCAACTTCCATGGCATTATGGTCATGCCATCTGGTCTCTTCCCATCGACACGTGCCAAGCCATTGGGTTCTAAGACAGCTGGCACCCCGGCGGTGGCAAGAGCACGACGAATAAGATCATTAATGCTAGCGTGCCGCGCTATCCGACCTGCACTCTTACTGCAGGAAAGGCCATGGTGTCCGAGGCCGTCGACTGCTTCACCACATCGACAGCGATGTGGAGCCCCGCAAGGAGCGCCCAATCGCAGACATGTAGCAAGCCGGAATGTTGTGTCACCTAGCATAGTGCCTATGTTAGGTGACGGTAGTGCCTGAAGCCAGAGACCCGACTCCCACTCACCCACAGCCAGCAGGCGGGCACGCTCAGCAGTATTGGTAGACGTATTAATAAGTTTATTCCGTACCAACCTGCAGAGCGGCTCATCCCACTGTCTCTGGGAAAATGGGTTCTCGGGCCGATCCGTATCCGGGCAAGCCACTTTCCAGGCGTCCTCTGCGTCCGCCAAGCACGGCACTTCCGAATCAACCAGGGAGAGAGTTAAAATCTTCCTGGTTAGCTTTTCAGTGCTGTGGACAGATGACAGGAACGCCGGTAAGCTTACACTAGAAATTTTGCGGACGCCGAGGCCACCAAAACGAATTGGTAGGGTAGCTTGCAGCCACGCTCGGTCGTCCAGGGCCACATTAAGAACGGATGTTAATGTGTTGCGAATAATTTGGTCAATTTTGTCCAAAAGTTCTGGTTTCGTCCAAAGAGGCGAAGAACGGAGAAAATACATAAAATTTGGACCAAAATAGCAATATCTGATAAGGGTGAAAGCCGAATGTAGGTTAATTTTGGAGAGTCTATCCGAAATATCAGTAAAATGTTTGATTTTCTCTTCGATGAAAGATGAAAAACTTTCTTCTAAAACAGGTGAACCTAGGAGGTGCAGGGAACGTTTTTCTAAAATTTTGATTTGTGGGGCTATTGCATTTGTGTCAATTGTTTTATTTAGTGTTTCTTTTTCATTTACATATTTTTTGTGATTGTGTGGACATTGTAGGCTTTGTAAATTCGTAGTTTTTATTTTATCATGTTCTACCTTTTGTAGTAAGCAACGACTTATTGTCGGGCCTACGCTGTCCTCCCATACTTAAGTACTTACGCTGTAACATTAAAATATTGTAAAACCAAATAATTTTAGAAGAGTTACCATTGAGTTTCTTGCCGGTTCTCCATGGGAAACGACCATTCCGAACGGTGCACCTTTTGTCGACGTTTTATAAGTGCCCATGTAGGCCTATGTAAAATAATATTTTGATTTAGAAAAAGATACCGTCTTCCAAAAAAAAAAAACATTAAAATAACTTTACTTTTGGAAGTCGGTGACTTTGTATGTTTCAATGACTTTTTGCCACCGACTTACGGCTTTTGGAAGACGGTTTCAAAACCAAAACCCCTAAGACGACCCACTGACCAAAAGTTTTTTATTTAACCCTTTTTAGTTATACGACCCTGTCAGGACAAAACGTTGAAACCCGGGTTACATCGTTTTGTGGGAATAAATACAACTTAAAATAATCTACGCGATGTTAATGAACGTTATTGAACTGTACACCGAACCCGTACCAAGCTATTGGTACGGGTTCGATGTACAGTTCAATAACGGTTTCTATTAATAAAATAACTACATATAACACTACACTGTAACCTGAAATTCGGACAAATGCTTTGGCTAAACGCTGTAATCTAAGTAGAGTTTTACCGTGGATAAAGGTAGGTTCCCAACTAGCAAAAAGTGGTTTTTAAACTATCCTAGAACCATAATTTATCGAGGACTATATGAGACTTATATCCGCATATAAGTCGCGAAAAGGGCCCACTTTATAAGTCTACTTTTACTTATAACGTATTTATATTAGACCGCTGAAATGCCATATACGCCTATATTGCTCCTGTATTTGAATTACGTCAATGCAATTACTCCTGTAAATCTCAATATAAGTAAATTTTAGTAAAAAGTGAGATTAATACGCGCCTAGAAATGCTTCTCTAAGCTCATATATTGTGAACAGTCAAAGTGAGTGTATCGCACATTGTTGTACTCTGTAAAAAAAAATTAACATCTTGAGATTAAGTATTTATATGATTCAGAATTTATTAATGTCAACCTTATACTAAATTTCATTGTTGTCGAATTGTTAGTCTTTTATAGCTTATTCGTAGGGGAACTTGAATTTTCTGTGAAATCTATCATGGGTTTGATCAAAATTTTAAAGCGCCTCTTGAAATTTGCTTATTTACATTTTAGTTTTAATTAATATTAAATAAATATTATGTAGGCAGCTGCCATTTTCTTGGTCAGCATTTCCAAGTGCGATATAGTGCTAAAATAAGTACTTTTAGCATTTACAAGTGTGATATAGTACCAATATTAGTATATTGTGCAGCATTATCACGCTGTTTTCGGCTGAATAAAAACTATTCTGTTCGTGTAAGTCGACCTCATTTCTAATCAATTTACTTTTTCTTACTTCGGTTCAAATTTAAAAATATGACGATTCCATGGATGACACAGAGGAAAGACGATGTGGAACAGCCAACCGCCAGTACGCGTCTCCCGACCCCTGGTCGGCCTTGAGTCGCGGCGCCGAAAGTATACGGGTCACTAGATCTTAGCTAGGATAAAGTCCTAGAACCGATTCTGAGCGAATCTATGGTGAGAAAAATACAGAAAAATTAACACCATGCTCCGAGAGAATCTTTTAAGCAGAAAAAATTTAAAATGTTTCAAATACATACCGGTTCTTGGTGAAATCACTGATAACCGACTATACAGTACAGCACTACAAAATTTATCTTTCTTAGGTCCTTTTTTACTTTATCAATTAAATTACGAAACGGAATAATATGTCTGTTATTTCCAAAGATTCGTCGTCCATCTGAGAAAAATTTTCCTCTGTGTCATCCATGGAATCGTCATATTTTTGCTTTTGCGTGATAATGCTGCAATTGCAGCATTATCACGCTGTTTTCGGCTGAATAAAAACTATTCTGTTCGTGTAAGTCGACCTCATTTCTAATCAATTTACTTTTTCTTACTTCGGTTCAAATTTAAAAATATGACGATTCCATGGATGACACAGAGGAAAATTTTTCTCAGATGGACGACGAATCTTTGGAAATAACAGACATATTATTCCGTTTCGTAATTTAATTGATAAAGTAAAAAAGGACCTAAGAAAGATAAATTTTGTAGTGCTGTACTGTATAGTCGGTTATCAGTGATTTCACCAAGAACCGGTATGTATTTGAAACATTTTAAATTTTTTCTGCTTAAAAGATTCTCTCGGAGCATGGTGTTAATTTTTCTGTATTTTTCTCACCATAGATTCGCTCAGAATCGGTTCTAGGACTTTATCCTAGCTAAGATCTAGTGACCCGTATACTTTCGGCGCCGCGACTCAAGGCCGACCAGGGGTCGGGAGACGCGTACTGGCGGTTGGCTCCGAGGCTTACCGCCTGAGACCCGGAGCAACAGCGAAGATCCGATTTCGAGCGAGGATCCGGACCTTCAGGGAACAAATTTTGTTTTAATCCTTTTTTAAATCTTTAGCAATAGTATAGTTTCTCTTTTTTTTTTTTTTGTTGTACAATCATTTAATTTATTTAAACCCTATTCGTGTCAAAAGGTCGCGCAATGTATTTTTTCCGGTGTAATATTTAAACTCGTATACATTTTGATCGCGCCTAGGGCTGAGTAGGCGTTGCAACCCCTTTCTCACCTTGTTTTAATTTTCAAAATTACAGATTTTATACAATTCTGAACAACCCATTTCGCTGCTTTACATAAAATTATATTACATGTCGTCCATTATTTAATTCCTTTTTTTGATCCTTTTAAATTTTTTTTTATAAAAAAATTGTATTAGTCTTTTTTATAACAGCAAAATTATACGTTTTAACATGTAGCAGTGACGACTTTTATTTTTATTTTCGCTACAAAAATGATTTTTGTAGCTGATTTTTGTTAAATAAATTAAATGATTGTACAACAAAAAAAAAAAGAGAAACTATACTATTGCTAAAGATTTAAAAAAAGGATTAAAACAAAATTTGTTCTAGGACTTTTATCCTAGCTAAGATCTAGTGACCCGTATACTTTCGGCGCCGCGACTCAAGGCCGACCAGGGGTCGGGAGACGTGTACTGGCGGTTGGCTCCGAGGCTTACCGCCTGAGACCCGGAGCAACAGCGAAGATCCGATTTCGAGCGAGGATCCGGACCTTCAGGGAACAAATTTTGTTTTAATCCTTTTTTAAATCTTTAGCAATAGTATAGTTTCTCTTTTTTTTTTAATAAAAATATTGATGGTAATATGTTTATCCCTTCTGTTCAGCACTCTTCCCCTCAAGTTTCCTCTGTCAGCGAGGTCCGTTATATTCATCCTCGTAACATCCTATCGCCGGATCAAGAGGCTTGTCTTCAACAAGTTATTAAAGAGTACGAAGTTATCTCTTCGGAAAAAGTTGGTCTTGGTAAAACATCTTGGTTGTCCCATAAAATTAATACTACGGGTTACCCTATCCGTCAAAGATATTATCCCTTATCCCCTGTTAAGTTGAAGATTCTCAATGAAGAGATTGACAAAATGTTAGGTATGGGTGTTATTCGTCCATCTCGTTCTTCATGGGCTAGTCCAGTGGTAATGGTGACAAAAAAAGATGGTTCTGTTCGGTTTTGTGTCGACAGTAGAAAACTGAATAGTGTGACAGTTAGAGATTCATATCCTCTTCCCCGTATTCACGATATCCTCGACAACCTTCGTGGTGCTAGATATATTAGCTCATTGGATTTTAGAAGTGCTTTCTGGCAAATTCCACTCGCTGATAGAGAAAGTTGTGAGAAAACAGCGTTTATTGTTCCACAACGTGGTCTCTTTGAGTTTGTTAGGATGCCTTTTGGTCTAACGAACGCTGCTTCGGAGATGCAACGCCTTACTGATATGATCGTGAATTTCGAGTTTACTTCTACCAGCGACGACTGTATTTTTGGGTACGTCGACGACTTGATAATCGTGTCTAAAGATTTCTCTAGTCATATGGCGCTGCTCAGGAAGGTGCTTGCTCGACTTAAAGAAGCAGGCTTAACTATAAATTTAAAAAATGCGAGTTTTGTAAAAGCGAACTAAAATATTTGGGTTATATTGTTAATGAAAAGGGTCTTCAAACCGATCCCGGCAAACTTGATGCTATTAAAGATTATCCTACTCCTACTTCAGCTAAGTCATTACGCGGTTTCATTGGTATGTGTTCCTATTATAGGCGTTTCGTTAAAGGGTTTTCTTCTATAATTGCTCCGCTTACTGCCCTTATCGGTAAGAGAAAGGGTAATGATCCAATAAGTTGGAACGATGCAGCCGATCAAGCTTTCACTCAGTTGAAACAAGCGCTAATTGATACGCCTGTTATGGCATGTCCTGATTTCTCGAAGCCATTCATCCTGCAGTGTGATGCGTCAGCTGTTGGTCTTGGTTCGGTACTGACACAGAAGATAGACGATGTGGAACTAGGAAATAACAGACATATTATTCCGTTTCGTAATTTAATTGATAAAGTAAAAAAAGACCTAAGAAAGATAAATTTTGTAGTGCTGTACTGTATAGTCGGTTATCAGTGATTTCACCAAGAACCGATTCGCTCAGAATCGGTTCTAGGACTTTTATCCTAGCTAAGATCTAGTGACCCATATACTTTCGGCGCCGCGACTCAAGGCCGACCAGGGGTCGGGAGACGCGTACTGGCGGTTGGCTCCGAGGCTTGCCGCCTGAGACCCGGAGCAACAGCGAAGATCCGATTTCGAGCGAGGATCTGGACCTTCAGGGAACAAATTTTGTTTTAATCCTTTTTTAAATCTTTAGCAATAGTATAGTTTCTCTTTTTTTTTTTTTTGTTGTACAATCATTTAATTTATTTAAACCCTATTCGTGTCAAAAGGTCGCGCAATGTATTTTTTCCGGTGTAATATTTAAACTCGTATACATTTTGATCGCGCCTAGGGCTGAGTAGGCGTTGCAACCCCTTTCTCACCTTGTTTTAATTTTCAAAATTACAGATTTTATACAATTCTGAACAACCCATTTCGCTGCTTTACATAAAATTATATTACATGTCGTCCATTATTTAATTCCTTTTTTTGATCCTTTTAAATTTTTTTATAAAAAAAATTGTATTAGTTTCTTTTTATAACAGCAAAATTATACGTTTTAACATGTAGCAGTGACGACTTTTATTTTTATTTTCGCTACAATTGGTTCTATATTGGGTTATCACAAAACCGAGGAAGATTCGCCATTTTAACCGATTAGGGTTCCGCAATGCCCGGATGAAAATCGATTGATATTTATGGATAAGTAAGTTAAAGTAATATTTTAAGAGTTTGTTCTACGTGCTAGGTTAAACATTAGTTTAAACATTGTTGTTATTTGACTTAATTATATTACACATTTGACATGCAATTTTCTACACATTTTTGACCTTGTTAAGTTCCCTGAAATCGCATTTGCAAATACATGTCATAGGCAAAAAAAAATTAATTCTCATGAAATATTTAAAATTAAAAGTAAAATTTCAAGTAAAGATTTCAATGCAGCCTGTGAAATATTGAAGTCTAAAGCCCAGTGTTCAATAGATTCCGCAGTTGGAATTTTTTGTTATAATCCGAAAGTTCTTCCTGATTATCGTTTTCAATATCGCTCACAGTCCTTTCGTACTTTCGTGATACTTTCATAGTCCAAACCTCTTCCATCTAAAGCAGTACTATAACTATCTTGTCCGGAACCCTCGCTAGAATTCGCGTTACGGTCTTAACCAATTTAATTTAAAAAATCGGTGCCTTCTGCGGTTAACATTTCTTTAGATTTTTTTTTCTTTTCTTTTTCAAGATCTAGTTTTTAAACCGCTTTCACTTATTTAAATCCATTTTCAATATTTGTAGACAAAACCAGTTTTCGCCTATACTGGTCGTTACAAGCAAAAGTGGCTTCATAAAAGTTTTAACCAGGATTGTTTGAGATTACTTAGACAATAACAGTACTATGGAATGCCGATATAAATCCGTCTAGGTTTAAAACGGCACACGATAAATCGATAAAGAGAAACTTTTATCCTACCGAGTGCTATTATAATCTTGGTGATTAATTATTTCTAAAACGTGGATATGAAATTCATTTAACATTTACTTTTAAGCTTATGTAAAACCAAACCAGATATATAAATGATTTACAGTAATTTAACTTAAATTTACTTATATTGGCCATAAAATATTAGCTTATATGAGGTTATAAGTAAAAATAACAAGAGTAATTGCTCCTCAGTGCATATATTCCTGGTACATGCTCCTACGGGAGTATTAAGATTTAAATGGTCTGCAGATGTTATCTTATAGGCGCATATAAGTCTGCGTTACCGGAGTAATTACTCTTGAGTGCAATTACTCTTGTTTCATGCTTTTATAGGAGTCTTGATCCTATATTTGCCAGGAAATATGGTCCTATATACCGATATAAGTACAAATTATAGAATTAAACGTACTTGAGTAAAAACAGCATGTATTTATGCTGTTAAAAGCGCAGTAGCAACCACCAAAACCATCATCGGAGCTATATAAGACCATGTAGTATTATATAATCGCATTCCAGGATTATTTTGCTAGTTGGGTTAGGTACAAGGTTGTGAGCACGCGAGTGGTGCGTGCGCACATCAACGTAGCGGTTTTACGTCTTCGTATTTTGGTAAAACAATGCAAATGCAAGCTTAATGTTTTACCTTACAAATAAGTACCTGTTGGAATGAGTACAGAGTATTACGAGTGTCAATCTGTACAATGTTTACTACCCGTAATATTTTGTATATAATAAATATATTATATAACTAGCTGTCCGGCGCAACTTCGTTTGCGTCACATTTTCCCCGTTTTTGCAACATTTTTTTTTTGCTGCTCCACTCCTGTTGGTCGTAGCGTCTTGTTATATAGCCTATAGCCTTCCTCGATAAAGGGGGCTATCTAACACTGAAAGATTTTTTTAAATTGGACCAGTAATTTCGGAGCCTATTCAATGCAAGCAAACAAACAAACAAACAATCAAATCTTTCCTCTTTATAATATGAGTTTAGATTATATAGAATTTCATAAACTTTTGTTTACGTCGGTTAAAAACGTTGGCGTTAAAAGCATTTGACAAGTAATTGAGCAATTTCACGCATGCATTTAACATGTTCACTTAATTGACTACTCGGATGAAGACTCGGAGAAGAATGTATAGAAAGAAAAGTTTGAAATAAAAATACATGTTGCGCTGATATTAAGTGAATTGAAGGGCCAGAGAAAGATGCATTTAATGATTATGGAACAAAGCTGTGCTAAGCCAAACATTGCAAGTTAAATAAAAGCTTTAAAAAAAACACAAATCTACCTATCGCTTATGATACAGATTTCTGTGCTACACTTCGAAAACCGGTTGAATGTGTATAATCACCAATCAGCGAAAAACTATAGATATAGTATCGTTACCAGTAACCAATCCACTACAATTTCACAAATCCCGTTGACAAAATCCGTTCCAACAAAAACTAATGCTGAAATATTGCACAATATGTACCAGGGCTGCAGAGATAACACAGAGATATGTTTTGCAGGTTATAAAGTTGTAGATAACAGTATGCAACTGCGAAGCGTCATTGGCACTGGTTAATTGGTAAAACTTTTAATTGGCCACGCAGCCGCCGTTTAGAGATTTCGTCTGAGGCCATAAAACTAGCGTGGCTATGGTTGTTGGGCTGTTGTTTCATGAATTGTTTCCCCCTCATCGATTTTTGTGCTCCTGATTGAAGTAGGAATGTGCTTGAAAGTTTCATGAAGTGTAAAAAGTGTAAACTTGTTTTGAAACTACAATTTAATTCAATTATTCGATGGATTTTTTCAATTTATTTATTACTAGCTGTCCGGCGCAACTTCGTTTGCGTCACATTTTTCCTGTTTTCGCAACATTTTTCATTGCTGCTCCACTCTTATTAGTCATAGCGTGATGATATATAGCTTAAAGCCTTCCTCGATAAATGGGCTATCTAACACTGAAAGAAATTTTCAAATCGGACCAGTAGTTTTGGAGCCTATTCAATGCAAACAAACAAACATACAAACAATCAAATCTTTCCTCTTTATAATATTAGTTTAGATTTATCATTAAACATTACATAACACACACGTTAGGTATATAGGGTACCTACATATAATACTTGGTAGTCTGTTCGTGTCTATCTATCTATCTTTGTGTCTAATGTCATTTAGTTCCATTCAGCCGTTCTGGCGTTATTGAGTAAAAAACATCGATCCAAACTTGCACATTTATAATATTATGTAGCTGTTGCCCACGACGTCGCCGTCGTTCGTGTGGCAATTTTGACGTGGAAGTGAGAGAAATCCTATGTGCTATTGCAGACTATGACCTATCTCTGTGCCAAATTTCTTCCAGATCCTTTCAGCCGTTCTGGCGTGTTTGAGTAACCAACATCCATCTAAACTTTCGCATTACTGTTTTATTCTATTATTTTTTTATAAATTATTATACAGGGTGTAACGGAAAGGGTATATACATACTGAACGGTGTGCTACAGACCATCAAACTGAACATGTTTCTCCACAAACAAACATCGTAATAACGAAAAAATTATCTACTGCCCCATACAATATTTCAATACCTATTCGACCCAAATGTATGGGGCAGCTGATATTTTTATCGCTATGATGATGTTTATTTGTGGAGAAACATGTTCAGTTTGATAGTCTGTAGCACACCGTTAAGTATGTATATACCCTTTACGTTACACCCTGTATAAGTTATTAAGTATAGATTGTTGTTATTTCCAACTTTTGCAAGTCTTACACCACATCTTCCAGCACTAACAGATCTCAGTAGAGAACCGTATACTGCAGATATAAATCCATTAAAACCCTTTTACTGCCGCTCAAGATACGTACAAATACACATTTACAAAGATAAGCGTATCTCCTGCAAAACCGCAGTCTTCGTGGCCTTAACCATTCAAATAGGGAAACACGAAATCAATCACTACAATACCTACCTTATCTCTATTACGTTAAAGTTGTGTATTGTTTAACAAATGTAGTAATAAATTAAGTAATAAATTCAACTGGGGTTCTCTAGTTAAGGGTCGTAACTTTGGGATGTTCGGTCATTGGTCAGTTTAATTTTAAATTAAAAAGCTGACTCCATATTTTACTGCGATATTGAAACTGTTAGGTCTTTATTTACCCAGCCTTTTCCTATCTATGTTGGAGTCAGCTTTCAGTCTAACCGAATGCAGCTGAATACCAGTATTTAACATGGAGCGACTGCCTATCTGACCTCCACAACTCACTTAGTACTGGGTAATACGATACCCCTCGGTAAGACCGGATGTCAGAATTTCGAGGCACTGACTACCTGTAACGACTGTCAAAGATCTACAAATGACAGCCGATGCCAACGGCTTAACGTGCTTTCCAAAGCACTGAGGAAGCTCGGTATTAAATGGGTGGTCAACCATCTGCGGACCAACCTAGACAAGCTGAGCTTAACCTACAGTTCGACCCCGGGCTGTGATTATTTAGCCGCGAGCTCCTCAAACAGGTATAGAAACTGTTAGGTACGGATGCAATATTCTCGATATCAAATATATAGCGGGTATATTTGAGAAGGGATAGCAAAGCTTTACAACTCTATCTACCGATAGATTTTGTGTTACTTTTACGTGGTCAATTTTGTGTTCCTCTCATTCATATGCGGACAATTTTATGTGACAAGGCTATTTTTGTTGGCTTTTAATTTTTGATGGCTATCGAACTGTTTTGAAAATGAATGAAACTCAGATACTTGCTTTATTGGACAATTTTGGCGAATATTTCTAGGTACGGGGTATAAATCTGTTGAAAAGAGAGGATCCTGCGGACAGACGGGTTTTGTGTATGTCTGGCGGTTGGTATAAATCCTGCTTTCGCGGATCCGGGATAACCTCCAGGGTGCCTCTTCTGTAGACGTTTTATAAGTGCCCATGTAGGCCTATGTAAAATAAAATATTTTGATTTTGATTTTGAACTCTGCTTGTCCCGGGAATCTAGGATTTTGATATCACACGACCGTTGCGTTATAGAATCTCCATATTTCTACCATGAACTCTACTTTACTTAGTAAAGGTCTTACATATTAGTTATTGCCTTATTACGATTACATTCTATCCAGTCTTGTGACATAGATATCAAACATTTTCATACAGTACCTAAAGGAGGTTTACACCTGCGCACCGTGCACACTAACGCACCTTAAATGTCCGCGGGTGTAGACGCACCTTAATGTTCAAAACTTCATAACATTTCCTCTTTCTCTTTCTCAATTTAAATTTGTAGGTTTGTAAATAAAGAATTTTAGACACAAACATTCCATTCATAAGCTCATAAAAAATCCTTACAAATTGTCCACATTCTCCCTATTGCCGTCATTACCGCTGCTTTCTCGGGAGATATTTGCACGTTGTACTTGGCACACGTAAGTAAAGGGCACGACTCATTCATAACAAACTTTGTATTCATTTCGTCTGATACGACAGCTCTGTGGGAGGTGTCGGGCGCGTCATAAATTCAGATTAAGCGAGAGTTCACTGTTGTTCTTGCTGTTGTTGCTGATTTTGATGCTTCTCACAATATTTCTATACAAGATGGAAGAGACCGCGACGCGAAAACGGCTACCATGTGTTCAAGGCATTATTCTGACTACCCCCCCCCCTCGTAGAAATGTTTATCGGTTATTTTAAAAAGAACAGCTTAGCTTAGCTTAGCTGTTAACAGGTTGTTTACTACAAAAGTGCAATTCATTCATTCATTCATTTCAGCCCTTTTAACATCCACTGCTGGACATAGGCCTCCCCCAAGTTTCGTCACATTGACATAACATGAGGGGTTTTACTATAATCGCCACGCTTGGCAGGCGGGTTGGCGATCGCAGTACGGTTGTTACAAAAGCACAGAGAACGCTGCTGCCCATTCTCTGGCAAGTCCCTTAGTCGCCTCTTACGACACCCACGGGAAGATATGGGATGATGCTATTCTTTACGTCTGACACCATACAGAACCGAAAAGTGCTTGACACACGGTCAAAAGGTTTGGATCAGCAGTTATTTTTTAAAGGAGACTATTATTTTTCTTTGAAGAATAGGCCACCCCATAAATTGTAGCATTTAATCATGAAACAATAGTCTTCTTTCAGTTAAAAAAATTATCTGTCCCCACAGAGAAATTTTTCTCAGGAATCATGTAAATATTGAATACGTTGTAACCGTTTATAATAAAATCCTGATCTGGTGATGTGGTGGCTGCATGGCCAGATCGATCGATGACCTTGTTCACGGGTATTTGTGGGATGCGGGAAGCGAAGGATAGATGGCCGTCGTGGCGATGTTTTTTATGGTGCCTTATGTCCAGCAGAGGACATCTTCCCTCAGTCCGATACCGATATTCAAAAAATATTCAGGTCAAAAGCGTAGGAAATATTGTAAGAACTCATCAGAATCTGATGACCTTGTAAAACATCTCAAAAAGTGATGATTGTGAGTAAAATACACAGTCTTAAAACGTTATTAAACCCCATTTTCTCCTTGTATCCAACGCCGCGTCCTTACCGAAACTACCCCAAGCAACTAGGAGCAGTTTATACAGTAACATGTTCCCTCACGTCTCAGGAACTAACTTCCATCAACTGTGATTTAAGCGAATTTTGATTAAACGCTCTCATACACACCGTGATTTATTCACCGCCGTGTCGTTTCATCACCTCTACTCCTTTTATTTGCGCCTGGTATATGACGGGAATGTTTACTTATTTTACTTGGGAAAAGGGTCGGTTTTAAACGAATGTGGGAAAAGGTTTCGTGTTCACATTGACTTTCGCTGTTTTCTACACTAGATTTGATGTTTTTTTGTTGTTTCACGAAGTTTTACGAAACTTAATTTAAGAAATATCATCATCATCATATCAGTCAAGACTGCTGAGTGTAGGCCTCCCATTTTTTCGACCACACTGCCCGGTTCTGTGCGTCCCTTAACCAGTGATTTGTTATTTTTTAAGAAATATACGGAAGAATAAACACACCTGTTAGAAGAATTCCAAAATTATTATCATCATCACTTGAATTCACCCATTGCTGGGTACCTTGTTATTCTGCCGCTAGCCTCATCCAGTTTTTCCACCGATGGCATTGTTGCCATGTCGCCTGCCTATCTAATTATCCTAAATTAAACAAAATTTTATTCATAACAATATTTGCTTACCTCGCCAGGGTGGTCTATTTATCTAAAGTTTAACTCGCCTCCTCACAGCTTAACCATAGTAATCAAGACGTTTCAGTAATAATCTTACTGGATAACTTTGTCAATAGCCTCTGAGAATTGAACCGTCTTGAGAGTTTGTGGCGACTGGACTGGAGTTCAGTCAGATGGACGTAATGTAATACTGATTCCTTTCCTACTATGATAGCCTGGTATCTCAAACTATGTTTATTATGAAGTAAGAAGAGTAAACTAGTCTAGTTACTCAAATTGTTTCTAGGATGGTAGTTTAAATGTAGCTTACAATTAACATATTATTGTTTTATTTTCTTGTTCATGTGGTGTTTACCTTTAAGTAATTGTTGCACTGTGTAAAGTTTAAATGCATGTTTTATATTTATTTGTAGTTTAGTGTAAACAATTGTTGGTAGACCTAATAAATAAATAAATGGATATTTCCTGTATCACTGGGCCATTTTGGTAGCGATTCATCAATTTGAAGGTGACATCGCAGTCATTACTGAAGAGAATGGCGCAGTTATGCCTGGAGGGGCTCAAAGCTAAATCGAGCCAAGTCTATTCGTTCTAGAACCAACGGAACGAGATCCCTCCTTGTAGCTCTTTGACCCTGATTCCTAGACATATATTTGCTGGAGTGACATTTGAAATAATATGAGACGATTTATTTACAAAAAATAGGTAAGGTACATATTTCTCAGCATTTTTTGGCCACTTTTAAATGAAGTGAGATAATTTTGTGACAAAAGAAATTGCAGTTCTGGAGCATTATTAATTGTAGGGGAGCCCAAGCGAGGATTTTGAGATTTAGTCGAGCGCGGCAGAATAACATAAGGGCCAACCTTGCACCCTGTGAAGTAGCCCCACCATACCTGAGCCCTCAATATAAAGTCGAGCGTCTAGGCAAGCCGATCAGATTAGTAGAAAAAAATCGATCATTCGAAAAACTAGAGCGCGTGCAAACCGGGAGATTAATATTTTTCCGTTACCAGAAACACGAGGGGCGCACTATAATATCTGACGCGATCGAGTATTTCTTTGTGACTGTTTTTAGGGTTCCGTAGTCAACAAGGAACCCTTATAGTTTCGCCATGTCCGTCTGTCTGTCTGTCTGTCTGTCCGCGGTTTAGCTCAAAAACTATTGGTACTAGAAAGTCATAATTTGGTATGAGTATACTCGTTAATGACGCCAAAAAAGTGGTAAAATAAATTAAAAAAAAACTATTATTTAGAGTACCTCCCCTACATGTAAAGTGGGGATACAAATGTCACGGCAGTAGTACCTATATATAACGAAGTTTAAAGGAAAACTATTACACTTAAGTGGGCTTTACAAGTTTACGAGTAATAGTCGACCAATTGTATTTGACTCGAAAATTTCGAACATCTCCATAGAAATGTCGATAGATGGCGCTAAGCGGCAGTTGTATCATCATTTCAGCCGAAAGACGTCCACTGCTGGACATAGGCCTCCCCCAAGAAGGGGGGGTTTTGCCATAATCGCCACGCTTGGCAGGCGGGTTGGCGATCGCAGTACGGTTGTTACAAAAGCACAGAGAACGCTGCTGCCCATTCTCTGCTAAGTCCATTAGTCGCCTCTTACGACACCCACGGGAAGACATGGGATGGTGCTATTCTTTACGTCCGACACCATACAGAACTAAAGCAAAACAAACTAAAGAAGCAGTTGTATCGTGATGTTTCATTCCTAAATAAGTTTTATTAAAAAAATCATTCCTAAATAAGTTTTATTAAAAAAAAAACTTGAATAGTAACGTTGTGCATTTTTGGATATGGTTAGGAAATAATTTTGAACGAATTGCTTTAATTATCTAGTTCTATCATTTATGTGGTAAAATACAATATTCATTTATTGCGCTATCATACACAAACATGACAACTTACATTACATAACAAATTTAACACAGAAATATTACGATACGTTTTACGAATTTTACCTCTTTGGAGAAATCGAAGGTTTTGTTTGTGCATAAGATAATTATCCAGTTTTGGAAAACCAAACTCAATGACAGATGTCATAAAGTTCAAATTCCTTCGCAACCTAATGTCAATTCGTCTTACGAATTTTCGATCAGGACACGTGACCTGACGCGAGTTTAAGATTTTATACCCATTACAGAAAAAGTGCTCAACGCCGCTAAAGAAGTTTTCACTTCAAAAATAGGTAGGTAGTAGTCATGTATGGCTTTTATTTATTTTAGTTAGAGGTTGGTACGAAACTATCAGTTAGCGAATACGACCCGCACTTGGCTGTTATAAAAACTATGGAACCTTACACTGCGTGTGGCCCGACAGGTTTACATTTTTGAAAACCTGTACACGCTCCCCACCGTGAAAGGGGATATATCATTTAACCTTTTTTCTTTTTGCATCTAATCTTCACAATCAAATAGATCTCCACGACGCTTGAGTAAATCCCTATTTAGCCTCTTGGGTTCCCCCCCCCCCTACTATAAGAAAAAACAATAGCCGGTTTACTAACAAAAGCATTTTGAAAAATATATCGCTCTGGCCACGTAATGCCGTGCCGGTAGTTCCCAACTAAGAAAGACGATAGGTGGCGTTACCAGGAGCTCAGCGACAAGGTAACTGTCGCGACATTTACATATTTACACCATCTTGGAGGAACTGGATACCTCGTTATAAAGTTTAGCTCATGATACTGAGCTCGTAAAAGTCACTTCATTACCTGAGGAGAGGGCGACAAAGGTCCTAGATAAATAGTATTACTTATCTCAAGCTACCTTGATTTCACTTTTACAATATTTGAAAAAATGGACAAAGTCATATTTTGGTCCTAATAAGAATAATTAACAAAACTCTTGATCCTTTTAGGGTTTTGTAGCCAATTTTCTGAAACGGAACCCTTCTAAATTCGCCCTGTCCGTCTGTCTGTCCGTCCGTCTTTCTGTCCGTCCGTATGTTACTCCGATACTGTTGGCACACAATTGAAATTTGGAGTGGAGACAGTAATTGTCTTCTATGAACCGCTACACAAAAGTGATGTGAAAATAGGAAAAAAAATTGAGATGGGGTCGATTCCCTTAAATGTAAAAAAAAAAATCAACACACAACACAACTCTTAAATAAATATATCAAAATTAACCCGGTTGATCGGTTATGATTTATCACAAAATTCCTGATTTCTGCGCTAGTTTGTCGCCATTGTGCGTTCGTTTTCCGGACAAAAAACAGTTTTTGTATAAATCCTGTCTGCGAATTGTTGTTTCATATCTAGATGCACATTATGTAATACAAAGCCAAAGATATAGGAGCAACAAGTTTGTCAGAGACTTGAGAAAGTACAAAGTCCATCATTACTTGAGAATCGATCCTGTTATCAATAATGACAACTTATTTTTATCGAGTAAGAACAAAATTTACCGCTTGAAGTAGATACCTAAAGTAAACTTTCCAGTGTATAAAAGACGCAACAGATGCCGCCGGAGCTCGTAGCAACTACTACCAAGTAATTTAAATATTCTACAATCGCCTAAGGAAGAGAACTGGATACTTGTTATGAACTCATGTTTCCTTAGTACTTTGTCCCTCGTAAACTTCACTTCATTACCGTGGGTCGACGGACTAGGGTGTTAAGGGCCAGTATAACCCACAATTGTGTTTGAACGGCTCTCGTTTTAATATTATTGCAGCTTCACTTTGTGATTAATACACAGCAAAGTTGAGGACTATTTCTAAGCAGTATTAGTTTTGAAAACACGATTCCATAAAAAATCTCGATCGAAAAATACTTCAAACTTACGTCTAAAATCCATACTAATATTATAAATCTAAAAGTCACTCCTGGTTGTTAGTTTGTTTGTTACTTTTTCACGACGAAACGGCTGATCGGATCTTAATGAATGAAGGAATTTGGCAAGAAGATGGATTTAAACCTGGGGAAGAACATAGGCTGTATATTTTCACGCTAATAACTTTAGGAGCTGACCACGGCTCACGGGCCGCCCTACAAATCGTATGTTCCAGGATCAAAGGATCAAACCTGAGTCAGTATGAAATTCCCTTTTATGTATTTTATTTTGATTTTTTAATGCTGTTTGATTTCCAAAAATTACCATGATTCGAACCCTCTCGAAGAGGGGTGGCACTTGAACAGACTAGTTTTAGACCACTTCCACGAAACCATTGACGATTACATAAAGTCACTAAAATTAGACCCTTTTGACTCTAACAAAGCTGACTGAAATAACCTCAAGAGGGCTATTTTAGAAACGGTCCGAGTTAGTTGTGGGGCTTTTAAAACTGTTCGGAAGAAGGAAGAGTGGATCAGTCAAGAGTCCTGGAAATTGATTGAGGAGAGAAAACAGCTGAAATCAGCGGGTGTCAGTTCTGATAATCAGAGAAGCAGCTACAAGCAGCTGCATGCCGAAATACAAAAACTTACACGGAAGGACAGGGATGTGCACATCAACAGCATCTGCGAGGAAATAGAGGGCCATACAGTCAAAGTGCACACAAAAGATCTGTTCATGAAAGTTAAACTGCTGTCAGGTACCTTCAAACCACGTTGCTGGGTAGTTGAAGACAGTAGAGGTAACACCTTGACGGAACTGGAAAGCATTTTGGAAAGATGGAGAGACTGTTGTTGTAAACTATATTGGGATGAAGATGGTTTAGGCACTCAGAGAAGATGGAATGACCACTTAGTAGAGCCAGATATTATACTTTCTGACCAAGTTTGTGCACCAGATATGCACCAAGATCTGGAGGACAGGCCAGTGGCCAGTAGATTGGACACAGTCCGCTGTGATCCCACTTCTTAAGAAGGGCTCCACTAAGAAGAGTGAAAATTACAAAACCTTATCGCTCATGTCCCACGCCAGTAAAATCCTACTCATCAGCCTATAATGTTCCCACTGCTGGGACACAGGCCTCCTCTCTATGAGAGGGAGTGGGCTGTAATCCACTACATGGGCCCAGTGCGGGTTGGTGGATGTCACATGCCGGTTTCCTCACGATGTTTTCCTTCACCGTTTTTGAGAGCAACGGCGATGAAATAAATAACACAAAGTAATTCGCCTGCCTGGGCTCAAACCTACGGATTACTGCTCGTAAGTAGGGGCTGCCACATCTGGGCCAACGCTGCTCTAAAAAAATCCTACTGCGCATAATTAACTGCAGACTAGAAGCGTACGTCTACCACCAGATACCGAGAGAACAAGCCGGTTTTATTGCCGGCAAGGGAACTCGAGAGCAAACTTTAAATGTCCGCATTCTGATTGAGAAATGCCGAGAATTTAACATTCCACTGGTTTTGTGTTTTATTGATTACGCAAAAGCGTTTGATTGCGTGCAATGGCATACAATGTGTGATGTTCTGATAGAAATGGGCGTCCCTCCACATCTCACGTATCGGATCCAAAACCTGTACCTGGATGGCACCAGCTTTGTGAAACTGGAAAACAAAGTATCACAGGCTTTCCATACGAAACGAGGCGTGCGTCAAGGCTGTATTTTGTCGCCGAATCTTTTCATCCTCTATGGCGAGCACATTATGAGGAGAGCGCTTGATGGCTGGCACGGTGGAAGTGGAATCTGTTTAGGCGGTGAAAGACTCACTAATCTAAGATATGCGGACGATACCACTTTAGTTGCGACGAGTGAAGAAGAGATGGCTGTCCTGCTGAAGCGTGTAGAAGCAGAGAGCGCTAAACTTGGTCTTAAAATAAAACATGCCAAAACAAAAGTAATGGTGGGAGACCGCGCTCATCTTTTTCCAAGCTCAAAACCTACTTATCGGTTATGAGAAAGTTACTGATTTCGTAAATTTCAGGTCCTTGATAACGAGTGAAGGCATCTGCTTTGAAGAAGTCCGCCGTCCTACTGGTATAGCTAAAAGTGCAATGACCAATCTTGAGAAAATTTGGAGGAACCGTGGCATCCGGCGGAATACCAAAATACGATTGGTCCGTGCATTTGTGTTCTTAATCTTTTTGTATGGCGCTGAAACGTGGTGCATTAAAAGTCGTGAAAGCAGTAAGATCGATGCTTTCGAGATGTTGGCGGAATGCTGCGTATACCATGCACCGCGATGAGAACTAATGAATCCATACTGGAGGAGCTCAACATTACCAAACGGCTTTCCACAATCTGCCTGGAGCGTACCCTCAGCTTTTTCGGGCAAGATGGGCGGCAGACGCAATCAAGAAGGCTGCTGGAGGCAGCTTGTACCGAGCGGTTTACAGTGCAGGGGACCGCATGGATTGGAGACGTATCATATGTGGTCGCGATCCTCAGCAGTGAGGGAACGACGAAGACGAAGAAGATCTACGTAAGTAGGTGTAATACTTTTCAATTGCCGTCAGAATTTTGCATATAGGTTTAACTTTCCAGGATGAACAAAGCAATTATTACTTGTCATGACAGATTAAAAACAACCATAAATTATAAGTATTTAATAATAAAGATACAAATTAATGAATGGCTTAATAGCCAATAGCCTCGAACAACATCTGAGCAGGCTCTCGCTTGGCAGCTGGATCAAGGGCTTGATTCAGAAAGCGGGCGTATTGTGTATAAGAATGAATAATTGAAATAATGAAAATAAAAATTATTAAAAAAAACAAATAAACGGTGCCACTGGCCCACACCAATTTCACGAACTTTTAACTTCAATAAATGTATAACTAGATTGACACTTTAACCTCACGGTAAAAACTCGCCAAGTAAACGTAAATGACATACTTATGAATTTAAAAAATGATACCTAATTTCGTCAGTAAATGGTTCAGAGCTGAAACCTACACGATGTAGAATGGCACCTTAATAAAATCACATTCCTAAAAATTATTCTCTCTTCTGGAATTTAACCCAAGTTCCATTTAAAGCCCTGATGTTAAAGTTATGAGGCTTCAACTTGATCGGATCCAAAGTCTTCTCAGTCTTCACGATGGTGAAGTTCAGCATTATTTGGTAAATGAGGACTTTGAGCTCCAACATCGCGAACCTCATTCCTGTGAAACAAAGCACTCTTGTTAGATTATGCTTTCCTAGTAATTTTTTTTTGGTTTCTCTTTGGAATTCGTGGTAGGGCGCGTTGTAGAATGGAATATTTGAATGTTCAGTCAGTCAAACCGACAGGACCGGACTCCGGACTGGCTGCAGACACCCGACTTGGACAGCTACTATAGTACATTTATGTGTCAAAATCCTGGCCTTGCAGTCCGCCCGTACCGATTTGACCGCACTTTTACCCGGGTATCTATAGAAGTTAAAGTAATTACTTGAAGGGCCGATGCCTGCCCAGGCTGCGGGACCGTTCAAAAGAGATACCGAAGCCCTCGAACACAAACGGCGAAGAAGGAACATGGATGGTTTTTAGTCAGTACAAGTCTGACACTCCCTTCCGCTCCGCCTAGAGCGGGAGGGGTCATTTGATGATTTCCCAATACTTAAAAAGGGCATATAAATATAGACTTACTTTAATACATTCTTGTTCAATATGTGTCTTTCATCTCATGTCCGAGTCTATGTGTAGTCCAAGGAATTTTGTCAAGTATATTTTTTGTACTTGTAATTGTTCATAATGTTTATTGAAAGTAAGTAAAGTATTTGATTTAGATTTTTTTGTTTTAAAAGTCATTGTAAATGTTTTAGTTAGGTTTATTTAAAGTAAATTTAATTTTAACCAGTTAACTTATCGTTTATCTCATATTCATGAGTCGAGAGGTCTTCAGGAATTACTATCACAGTGGTATGGTCAGCATACAGAACCATTTACAGGATTTGATGGATTTGGGGAGGTCGTTAATATAAATAATAAAGGGCAGAGGACCTAAAATACTCCCTTGTGGTACACCTTTGCAGACTTTTATTGGTGTTGATAAATGTTTTTTTTATTTTCGACTTTTGTGACATGTAAATTGCTATTGCAGTTTGTTGTTCTTTGCTACCTAAATATGATCTATGAGATCTCTAGCCTTTCCCCGTATTCCAAACGCGTCTAATTTATTTGATAATATTTTATGATTGACGCAGTCGAAGGCCTTTGTCATATCCATATATAGTGCTGAGACATGTTGTGCATTTTTTTAATGAAATAGACGAGAATTTAAATGAAGTAAAAGCCGATTAACAAAGCAAAGCTAAGAATTCAAACTTTTGTAGTTAGTTAGTTTTAACTTCAAGCAATTACTAAGCTTAATATTAAAAATTCATCTTATCCATCAGCAACTTGCTCTGAAATACAGCCTTGTGGAATCGGAAGTGCCGTACTATAAGTATGTGCCCGACCCAGTTCTCGATAAGGACAATATCACACTGTATAGGGATCAATCCATCATCACTGACAAGACTATTGTAGCCAATAAGCCTGATATAGTTGTGATGGATCGATCAGAGCGGCACGCAATGATTGATATAACGGACATAACGGTTCCACATGATGAGAACCTCGTGAAAGCCGAGAAAGATAAGCAAGTATATTGACTTGGCTCGCGAGGTTGTCGACATGTGGGATGTGGACTCAGCGATCATTGTGTCGATAGTCTTATCAGCCAATGGCCTTATTGCCAAGAGCCTCGACCAACATCTGATGAGGCTCTCGTTAGGCAGCTGGATCAAGGGCTTGATTCAGAAAGTGGTACTCCTGGACACGGCTCGTATTGTTAGGAGGTTTCTTTCTCTGTAGCCCTGACCGCCGCTAGCTTGGACCCTGTTCCCGATACCGGTGGGCTACATTTTTTTTATATTTTTAAATGTTTTTAGGGTTCCGTACCCAAAGGGTCAAAGGGGACCCTATTACTGAGACTTCGCTGTCCGTCCGTCCGTCTGTCACCAGGCTGTATCTCATGAACCGTGATAGTTAGCCAATTGAAATTTCTACAGATTATTTATTTCTGTTGACGCTATAACAACAAATAATAAAAACAGAAAAAATATATTTTAGAGGGCTCCCATACAAAAAAATGTTTTTTTCCTTTTTTAAAAATAATGGTACCCTTCGTGCGCGAGTCCGACTCGCACTTGGACGGTTTTTTTTATAATTATTAGGAATTTTTAAAAATGTATTTAATTTGTATATATGTTTAAATGAATAAAGAAAATTGATCTTAAATAACGACATTTAATCAAGTAAACACTTTGACGTGTTTATAGATAGGGCTGGTAGCATGGATGTGTATTGTGTATGGCTATGTCTCATTATGATAGTTATAGTGTGCTTTAAATAAAATAAAATAAAAATAGCCTTTATTTACACTGACCTCAATACATAAACAAGTAGTAATATTAACTCTAACTTAGTTTATGTTTGTTTACCCTACATTGCCATCATCAGCTACCAGGTCAGGCTGTCTTGCGACATAGGCCTCCTCTATATCCCTCCACTTATTCCTGTCCAAAGCAATTCTTCGCCAACCTTTTGGCAGATCATCCTCCCACCTTTTTACCTGTCTTCCTTTACGTCTTTTTCCGTTTCTTGGGTACCATTCTGTGACTTTCCTGGTCCATTTTTCCGTCTTGCTTCTCATCATATGACCTATCCATTTCCATTTATAGTATGCTTTAGTGTTTTTTAAATAATTATAGAAGTAAACTTTTTTTTTCTGCCGATTGATCACTAAACACACACTAAATTTATTACTCATTAAAATGTGAAATTATATCCAAATTTTTTTGCGTAGCGCCGCTACCCAGGGCTCCTATTTCTGTGTTTAGGGTTTAAAGTATCCTAACCTGTCCGAGTCGGGGTGCCCCAAATCCCGCTTGCTCTTACATCAAATATAATTTTCACATGAACCCTTTTTAGCTTCTTGGGTTGATGGATAAAATTGTTGTTCCATGGATGACTTACCGATACAAATTCTCGGGCCCCCTCCAAAGGGCGAGAAGGTGCAAGGTTTAATATAATGCTTGTTTTCTTCAGAAAACCTCTCAGGATCGAACTTGTGTGGGTCAGGGAAGTAATGTGGATCCATGTGTAGGTTGTTCACCAAGTTGTAGACGAGATCACCGGGCTTTAACTATCAAAAGATCAAAATCAAAAGTCATTTCATTTGGAATTATTAAGTCCATTTGGAAGTGATATAAGAATGAAAGTTAATCTGCACAAATTGAAAAACTTACAGTGTAAGGCTGTCCACCTTCTCTTGGTGGAGGCAGTTCATAAGTCTTCACACAGGTCCTGTCCATAAAAATAGCCGGAGTCCATTTCCTTAGAGATTCTAAAAGTATGAAAATGAAATCAGATATTTTTAAATACCATGGAAAATTGAGACTAGGTAGGTATTTAAGTATTTCCAATAGGCTTCGTAAGTAAATTCGTTTTTAACCGACTTCAAAAAAAGGAGTAGGATCTCAATCACAGTCACATAATTTACCATCTCAACATTAATGATTTAACCAAGATTTTTGTAACAAGCTACTAATTTAAAAGAGTGTCCATGGAGTTTCTTACCCATTCTTCTCCATAGAGATCTACGCTTTGGAATGGGCAACTACAGTACTTTCACAGTTATTATGTCTAGTGACTGGGACTGTAGCTTAATATTTATTGTTGTTTGACTATTCAAAAGTCCCTGTAACTGGCCTACTTGAAATAAATGATTTTGATTTCGAATCGGTTGTTGTTTTCTACAGTTGACTCCACGGTTATACGAGTATTTCATTGCGTCAAAATCTTGCCGTTACTATATAAAGCCGATTTGGTCACTGACTTACATTAAACTGGTGTTATTTTAAACTGAAGTCTGAAGCTAATACTGAGGTTTGGGAATAGTTAATTTGAAGATTAGAGTTATCAGACAAATCAACCAACCGTTTAACACACAGTCCAAATATTTGAGGTTGCTGACACTATCGAAGGTTAGCCCTTTCTCTTCTTTTAACTTTCTGCACTCCTGGTACAACTTCTCTTGGACTTCAAGGTTTACAGCAAGCTCATGGATAGTCATTACCAGAACAGATGCTGTAGTGTCGAAGCCAGCAGCGAAAAAAATGAACACTTGGCCAGTCAACTCGTCTGGAGACCATTCTACAAAGAGAAATTGGTATGATAAGAAAAAATCAACATTACCCGTACAAGAAGAACTGTTGAAATGAGAAATTGGAGAAAAAAGGCCAGAAGAAATAGGTCACTAAATAATATTCTACTAGGCTAAGGTCCACCCGCGGCTGTAAAGCCTCAGATGATGATGATACGGTTTGAACTCAAGTTGAAGTAGCAGTGGGTGCAACTCCAGATTGGGTTTTAGTCCTTATAATTTTAATTTTAACCGCTCACCCTAAAGCATATTGAATGACTTTGAATAACTGGACCCTCATGCCCAACACCTAGGTATGCTTCACTGGTTGAAGACATTCAGCCTTCAAACATTGCAGTAGGTACAGTCCGGGAGACGGCATTAATTACAAGCTGTGTTGAACAAACCCATTCTTAGCAGGGGGTATCGAATAACCCTAGTACTAACTGGGTTATGGAGGTCAGATAGGCAGTCACTCCTATTTAGCTGTATTTAGTTAGGCTGGAACACGACCCAAACATAGTGGCGAAAAGGCTAGGCCGATGATGACGTTTAACAAAGTCTCATGCAGCCGCTTACCTCCCTTAGCCTCCATGAGAAGTTGAATCATATCGGGTCGCTCTACGTGGTGTTTCTTTCTATATTCCATAGAAGATGCCACTAGATTTATGAAGAAATTGTACGTCTTCTTGGAGAAGAGTCGCATGCCTGATTTCTGTATGACAAAAATAAAACGAAATTAGTTTTGTCGAACTACGTTTCTTCTACGTCGGTTGATGATCAGCACTTTTTAAACATCAGCAGTTCCAAATGACAGACACTCCCAGGCACTATTTCTGAGAAGAAGAAGACACAAGACATTTGTCTATCCAATTTGCTGGTCGAGTGTTACACAACCTTCAAATGATCCCTACCTTGGTAAGTTCAGGAAAAAGTGTAGATATAATAAACAATATTCTCTGTCTAAGGTTGAAGTTGAACACTTTGTTGCCAATTTGATAGAACTCATTATCGCGATCCTGTAGAGAGTTGATCTTGAGGCCGAAGCCAGCTGACGCGATGACGTCATTGGTGTACCGACGCATCAGGTCGTCTACTTCTATGTTCTCCGATTGATGGGCTGGAAATAAAAGGAAGAAGAAGAAGAGAAGTTACTTTAACATTTTTAAACTACAAGAACTAAATGTGCATCCACACCGAAGTTACTCTGTGTAGAGCAAGATTTTATAATGTTAAGTAACTTTTGTGGTTTTTGCTATAATATTTTGTTATCTTTTGATGCAAACTAGCACTTGCGAACGTTGCTCCACAAAAAGTAACTGATGCACCATTACTAATGTTTTTTAAATGCATTTCTGCATAATTTTTTACCCTGTTTTTGCTACGTTAATACATACCATGAAGATACTCGATAATGTTGTTGGCATTTTCCACAATCAAAGGAAGCATTAACTTCATTTTGGAACTAGTGAATGCTGGACTCAAGGTGGTCCTCATCTCTCGCCATCTGTCACCTGAAAATATATACAATGTCTTGTTTTGCATTCTCGTCAAATTTCAGGACGTTGTCATAAAACACATAAATAATCAATTTAACGTTCGGTACCGGTCTATAATTAATAAGCGTTGCTTTTTTTTACTGTTGAAATTTAACAGTATTTCAGAATAAAACCCTTGATTCAAAACACTTAAAACAGAATCACCCAACTACGCACACAGCGACAATGCAGCTGCTCTGTGTGCGTGAGAGTCGACAGTCGACGTGCGATGACCTACGGCGACCGGTACCTAGCAATTTTGCCTAATTTTATTTCGAAAATCACCTACATTATTGTCATAAATTTCGCTTGATACTAAACTAATTTTTAAGCATCATTGGAATACGGAAATCTTACTAACGACAACAATACTAGTGTGCCAAAGAAAAGTTCACTGACCTGTACTTACCTAAGTTCGGTAGTTATCAGATGATTAATAAAATGTTAGTTTTGCTTTATTGCTATCTACACTAAAACTCTGAACATTGTACGTAGGTAAATTCAGCCTAAAGTTTTCGTAATGATTTTGTTTGAATTTGTGGATTGAATTTATTGGTGCTTAGTACCTTAGTTGGTGTACCGATTTACTTTAAATCTAAAAATGTTTTTTACGTTTGTTGGAATTGGAAAGATGTGCTAGCTAAGTAGGTATGTAGAAACTTTCGACTGTTAGGTTATTGGCGTAGTTAAAAATTTGAAATCAACTTATTTACACTAATAAAATTGATTAAGCTAACAACGTATTTACAAAATGATAGTCTATGTACAAATAAATAAATTACCTACTTAAGTTACCTGGAGGTATGTTCAAAGTTGCCACCACCACATTCTTGGCACAGTCGACAACGACGTAGCTGGTTTTCCTTCAGCTTACGTAGCACTATCACATTCCTTTTTAAAGTGTCGAAAGCACTAATTATCTTTTCACGTAATTCTGTAACACTTGCCACTTTCTCCGAGTAAACTAACCTTTTAACGTCTCCCCACAAATAAAAGTCTAGAGACGTCAGGTCCGGAGAACGGGCCAGGCCACAGGTCCTCCGCGACCCATCCAATGGTCACCAAACCTTTCGGTTAAGTACCTACTCGCGTACATGCCGACCATATTGAGGGGAAACACCGTACTGCTCCACGTAGGCTGTCTCCACTGATGGCATACATGCGGACTATCTCTACCAACTCGACGTTTGAGTAATTGTCCGTCATCTTGCACTTTGCACCTACGTCTCAACGATGTATCTAGGAGCGGAATTCGCAACGCGTATGCACGCGTCGGCGACATTAACCACACTATTTGGTTCCGGGACGGCGCGCGGCGGGGGGTGGATAGTCGCGCGAGCGACAGAGTGCGCCCCCGCACCCCGCCGTGCGTGGTAAGGAATAGGTACCTATGAAATTATCGTATGTTCGTTGCGTTTGCGTTGTGTATGTATTGTTAGCGTTTCTTTGTGTGCGTTTAAGCGCGGTAACAGACGGGCCGCGTTTTAATACGGCTGGTTCACACTTACGGATTTCCGTAAATAAGAAAAAAAATATAAAAAAACACCTACCCATTTTATAGTTGATTTGGGTCGAGAATCATTAGCATAATTACCTCCTTGAATTTGACGAGAATGCAAAACAACACATTGTATACCTAATTAGTTAAAATAGCTAGGTAAAATGAAAAGTCCTCTTGATCCTTTTATGACACCGACACGGAGGTGCTCTCTCTTCCGACACTCTTATGTATGTGTCTCATAGTTCGATGGGACAGCTGTTCTAAATGACGGTAAAGAGATCAGGTGCAGGGACCAACGGCAAAACGTGCTTTCCAAGGTTATTTCGACGCCAATATCCGAGTTTTTAATGGAAATAACGACACTGCCCGACCGTCAGCTAGCGTCTTACCTAGATGCAACCAACTAATAACAACATTTCACATTTTAGTTATCTAGCTGGTATAGAGAATTGATTTCAATATACCAGCCCCGAGAATACACATCCAATTATAAAGAAACAATCAAATACTTTAGGTATGCTTCTACGCCGCGTTCCAAATCATTAAATTAGGGAACCCACATTTTTTATGATCTGATTGACGTAGCTTGAGACTTGGAGCGGGAGCTACAAGAATACGATCACCCAGACAGTGCATGCGCACCCAAATGGGACCAAATCACGTATGATATTTATGGTTATGTAATTGGAGTATTTGCGCTGACCGTTGGCCACTTACAAGATTATCCTATTACGTTCTTGCTACTGGGATGTTCTCCTCTTCTTTTTTAGAGGGAGTTATAATTTCCACTACTCGGACCTGCGAGGTGTGTGATTTTGGCCATTTGCTTGGTACGAATTGGCCATTTGTTTGGTACAAGTTGGCCATTTGCTTGGTACGTATTGGCCATTTGCTTGATACAAATTGGCCAATTGTTTGGTACAAATTGGCCATTTGCTTGGTACAAATTGGCCATTTTCTTGGTACAAATTGGCCAATTGTTTGGTACAAATTGGCCATTTGCTTGGTACAAATTGGCCATTTTCTTGGTACAAATTGGTCCTTTGCTTGGTATAAATTAGCTAATATCATCATTTACTGCACATTGATTTTTCACCATAAATTAAGGGTTACAATGAGGCTGTCGTATATTTATGAGTGACAAAGACCCCATATACTGTACTGTAATCAAAATACGAGGTTAATTGGCCAATCAGCATATATTCTTAACATGCCATGAGTCATTTTTGCCTCTGAAAGTAAGCATGATACGAAACTCATAATTTCAGCCGAAAGACGTCCACTGCTGGACATAGGCCTTCTCCAAGTGTCGCCACATTGATATAAGGGGGTTTGGCCATAATCGCCACGGCGATCGCAGTACGGTTGTTACAAAAGCACAGAGAACGCTGCTGCCCATTCTCTGGCAAGTCCCTTAGTCGCCTCTTATGACACCCACGGGAAGATATGGTGCTATTCTTTACGTCCGACACCATACAGAACGAAACTGTCCGTCGCAAAACCATGGTTATAGGTAATCAGAAGCCTCGAAATTCTAACAACTGTTATAATTTAACCTATTTTACTGAGAAATATCATCATCTGCCCACCTATGTTTGAGTCTAACCGGATGCAGCTGGGAAATACCCATATCACATATCTGAATTATTGCTTAATGTTCATTTAATTTCATGTTACTTTTTGGATTGATAGGTGTTATATTTTATTTTTTTACTAGAACTACCGTTTTGACGAGTTATACCCAACTTGTCACTGCTGTGCCGATTCGTCACAAAATATTGTTTTCATACAAATTGTACCAATTTGACAATATTGAGCTTTAAACATGCTAATACGATATGGTACGGAGCATCCTCTTAGCTTTGGGAACTGTTGCCGGCAATAATTGCTATACCAATTGCTGGATTAAGCTTGAGGAAAACATTGGGAAGAGCGTTCAAGAGTGGTCAATGGCAATATTCTAAAACAATTTTATGACACTATATGGCACGTACAGTTTTTGAACGCGGTCGCATATTTGTGACAACTACTGTTTGATTAAAAACGTAAAGCTATAGTAAACCTTTCATCAGCAACAGACTGCCAGCAAACAGGGGATCCGAATCTTCACTGAAGAACTCTCGGTGATCAGTGAAGTGATCGAAGTCTTTAACTGTGATGGATTTGATCAGGTCAGGGTCCTGGATAAGAAGTACTGGCATCGTGAATTCCATGAAACCCACGTATCTGGAAAATAAAGTAATGGTTATATTGCGTGGATACCAGGGAAGCTGGCAGAAAAGAGTTCAACTAATACATTTAAGACGTCCTTCAAAATTCACAGAGTGTCATCATCATCTGGCCTTTTCCCAAAAATTTTGGTTCTAGTCTATCCGGATGCATCTGAGAATACCTGTATTTTCTTTCTGCTTTCTTTCTTACTTGGAAATGTAAATGATGGTTACGTTACCAGGAGAGCATAGCAGTGAATAGGATATTTATCATCATAGTCGGGATGTCGTTCAAGGTTTGCAGCCCGCGCGCGTGTTACGTGTAAGAAGGACGACTATCGCATTTCTAAGGATGAAAAGATTGTTACACGTGCCATTCTGTTATGTAGTCCTATGAATTTCCATAGGAAAAAGGTGGGGATTATGTATGTTCCCTAGTAAATATTTCCACTGAGTCGCTTTGATGCATTCAGGTTCAGAAAATTCATGCAGCAAGAAATTCTCTTTGTATAAATCAACTGCGGAAAACAAGGTAAACAAAACACTAGTATATTATTTACTATTGGTTTTTCAATTACGAGGATAAGGTAAGTATATGACTAATATTACAAGAAATATTCTTTATCCTCATTGCTTACTAACTCCTAGTAGATTTATTTCACCTTGGAACAATATGATAAGTTGATAGACAAAAGTAGACAGAAATTCCCGTATTTTGGCTCCTTCTTGACAACAATACGTATGAAATAAATATATTATTTAACTTTTTTTTAACGTAGGTAACATTTTGTCTAAAAATATTAAGTCACAGATCAGCTGAACAAATGATGCTACAAACGAACGGGCTTGCTATGCCGTGTTATTTTCAAAGCCTAACATAAATTGTACGAACATAATTAAATTTTATTAAATAAAACTTGTAACAAAATCAAACCACTTGTCCAATAATAGCGATATATTTATTTGTTTGTGTAATACACAATCTACTTGCACAATCATAGTTATAAGCTAAGCTTTTACGGCGCAGCAAGATACTTAAAACTAATAATATTGCAGTGAGTATCTATTATCTTAAATCGTTTTATAATGTATAGACCGTCCGTTCAGCACGTTGAAACAGACAAAAATAGGTAATGATTAAATAAACACAAAAACAAATCTTAAATTCATCCACTGACTAGGTAAGGAAGGGTTTAAAAAAATCATGCACTTATGATGTGCGTTACAATAGGGGACTCAAATTTGTATAGAGCTTCGTACTTTTTCCCTATGAAAACCCTATTAAGTAGACTTATTAATATTTTCAATTACACAAGATAACATTACTTACTTTTCATCGGGAAACGCTTCATGTATGCGCTGCATTACATCCAGAAAATGTTTTTTCTCGAAAGTTGTCTCATACATGTGTCCAAAAAACGGTACGATAGGTAAGTGTTTCACATCCCTTTTTACGAAGAAATCCTTTTGTTGTTTATAGCTGTAAATGAAGTACCCTACGAGGGCAGTTAGAAGAAATATTAATATTTCGAAAATCATGTTGATATGCGACGCGCGACGGGAGCCGACTGTGATTGTAAACTGCGCACGGGCATACAGAGTTAAGTGATGAGGATATAGGGGGATCTAGCTTGTGCGATACTGTGATATTTATAGGTGCTAGTTGTTACCCGCGATTTCGTACGCGTTAGGTTCGTGATTTGCTTAAAATAAGTTTTTTAGTGAGGAGGTTCTTGATTCCAATTTTTTGTTTTGAGTTTGTTACCAGATGTCTCCATTATTAATCCACCATCATCTGGCCAGTCTTGTCCCAACTATGTTTGGAACATTCAGTCTAACCGGCTGCAGCTGAATACCAGGATTTTACATGGAACGACTGCCTATCTGACCTCCACAACTCAGTTAGTATTGGGTTATACGACACCTCTTGGTAAGTCTGATTGTTAGGGGTGCGCCAAAGTTCACCTAAATTTTCAACTCCGATAATTGGTAATCCGAAAATGTTCTTCCTAACATTTTTCATCCTAACAATCGCAATTCCTAACTACTCTGTCTCTAATGTTCATAATTCCGAAGCATTCAACTTCATAATGTCAGTAGCAATAAACATCTATTATACTTTTATTTGTTTTCCTAAATTTTCTCAACATAACCATCTTTTACACTATTATTCAAAGTCATATCTTTTTTGTTTAGATTTCTTTTTATTCATAATAATCAGTATTATATACATTGATTTTGCGTAACTTTTACTTTTTTATTTATTGCGGTGTGTACCTGGGAAGATATCCATGGGTTAGGTTAGGTTAGAACTGTGACCAACTACGCGCGAGCCGAGCGAGCGAAGCGAGCGGTGCCGCGGCAGCGGCCGGCGAGCGCTACCTGGAAATTGGTCGCAAAATTTTTCTAAGTATTTTTTTCATAGTGCCCCCAAGACGACACTCTGACCTAATCCCCACCCAAATTAAAACTATAAATATATTCTACCCACATATATTTTTATTACACTTGTTAAATGTTTCTATCTTATATTATATATTGTATACTCGTTATTTTATTTGAAGTATGTCATGGTGTTACTATAACTGTTTTGTAAATCGGTTTATTATTATTTTTTCTTTTTGTATATTGGCAACTTGTTTTTCTAAAGGTATATTTATGTAATCTATGTCATTTAATTGTGCTTCTGTATGTTGTGCTATGTCTTTTGTGTGCACTGAATAAATGATTTATCTATCTATCTATCTGAGTATCAGTGAAAATATTATGGTAATTATGTTTTTAGGGATAAAAGCGTTATGATAAAAAACAGAAGGAGTTTAAATTATTTACATTAATGATATTATTAATTACAATTTTCGGAAACATGAGTGTTATGAACATCGCCGGTAGCACTACAAATAGTATGAATGAAAACTTTAGGATGAAAATTTTAGGAAGAATGATCATTCGGATTACAAATCGTTAGGAAGAACAATTTCGGGTAAAGAACTTTAGGTGAGCCAATATGGACCCGATTGTTAGACTTTCGGGCCACTGACTACCTGTAACGACTGTCAAAGATCTACAAATGACAGACAGGACCAACGGCTTAACTGGCGTTCCGAGGCACAATGAAGTCGGTACGTAATGGGTGGTCACCCATCCATGGAACCTAGGCCAGTGCAACTTAACCTGAAGATCGAAGTATATTGATTTTATACGATTATTTTTGTTTGAAAGAACTTGCTTATAGTGTGATTCATTTGTGAGTAAAACTTTGAAGACCGAGTATAACTCCTAAATGTATACGAACACACTACCGACTTTCATTATGAAACAAATATTAAATGTGTTTAGTTTTGAAGGGGCATGAAGATATGTTTATTGTCATAGAACACTTCTTTATCAATAAAATTAATTTCGCAAGTTTAGTAGGCATTCTTTACACAAAAGACAAAGTCATGTTAAGCTAATAGATAGAAGATAAAATAACGTAGATCACTTGTCTTTTGAAAATATTATATTCTTTCTAAGACACCAGCACGTCTCCGTTGCAAAAGTAATGAAGAACGAATTACCAATAACGCATCACAATTACCACTATTGAATCAATTACACCTGTAGGTGCACGTGTCAGATCGTCAGAGGACTAATCGCGCTTGCTCACTGCGTTTACCGTATCTTTTTAAGACAATTATATCTTATAAAAGCAACTAATAAGATAATTATAAAATCGAATTGCACTTTACCGGACTGTTAAAAAACGACTATAGAGCGTAATAATCCTATAAACTGCGCCTAAATGCGGTTCTATAAACGTTTTTAGGTTTTCTATAGGACTTAAAAATACGTGCTCCTAGGATACTTAAAGGACCATATTTTGCTACTTGGGATGTCTTGCTCACTCAAATGTCACTCTGATGGTGGCGCGTGTGTCGGTTCATTTAGTTTCCTTCAAAATGGTTTAGTTGAATGATGGCTGATCCATGCGTCATGTTCGTGAACGGGCGCAGTTGTGCCTGGTCGTCTCTTAGCTGCCACGGCTCATTTCGACCTAATTATTTTATCTTTTAATTGTTCTGTATGTTTTTACTATGGACACTTTTGACGTGCACGTCTTGCTACATCATTCTCACTTATTGCACCATCTCAACATGAATGATGTAACCAAGGTTCTTGTAACAAGATTCTGATTTAAAAGAATGTCCATGAAATTTCTTGCCCATTCTTCTCCATAGAGATCTACGCTTTGGAATGGGCAACTACAGTGCTTTCACAGTTATTATGTCTTGTGACTGGGATTGTAACAGTAGCATCATTTTTATTGTTGTTCGACTATTCAAAAAAGTTTGTAACTGGCCCATTTTAAATAAATGTTTTTTATTTGCTCGCCTCGTATTACATGTGCCTTAAACATACCGTGCGAAATGTGAGTGTTTAATTAGGTATACCTATTTTATTTTTCGGATGGGAAATCATCAAATAACCCCCACCCGCTCTGGGCGGAGCGGGAGGGAGTGTCAGACTTGTACTGACAAAAAACCGTCCATGTTTATTCTTAGCCCTTTGTGTTCCAGGGTCACGGTATCTTTCGAACAGTCCCGCAGCCCTGGCAGGCATCGGCCCTCTCGGACCCCTTCCAAATTGCTGACATCTCCTCGAGGCGCGCGTGGAACACGAACGCGCCGTCGGTACGACCTGTCTTCATAAGCTAATTAGGTATAGGTGACGGTGAGCTAATTAGGAATACCTTTGTCTAAGCCTGCGGAGATTACAAGCGGTATACTATGTTACGTTTTGAGTTGTTCTGAAAATTTTATTCCCATACAAGAAGAGAAGAGGAGGAACAAAATAAAAATTAACAATGTACTAAGAAATGTTTTACTAACACGAACATAAGATAGGGTGAAGTGTACAATTGCCGTCTCAAGTCTAAATGGATAAGTAACTCGCAGAGTTGGAATTAGCGTTCGGCGATTGGTCGAAAGTTTTAATTAGTACAAGATCCAGTTGCAGCTCAGTTTGAGCTTTTGATGCTTGCCGAGACCTCGAGGGGGGATTTTGTAAGTCGCTCCATATTGAGACCACTTTGGAAATGGGATTAGTTAATTATAATTACTATAATTTTGTAGAAATGTCTTTGAAACGATGGAATAGTAGTGAGGTTAAGATAGTATTCTGGAAATGGATGGAGTTTGTTTTCGCATTTGAATTTTGCTGAAGCTATTAACTGCTTGGAAGGAAACTATTCAAAACAAACTGAAAAAAAACATCACTGCAAAATAAAAATGTTAATTAACAAACTATTTTAACAAACAACAAGAAAGCCAAGATTCTTTTTACTTTAACAAAACTAAAAACCGACCACAATAGCGCTCAAGACAAAACAATAGAATTAAAAAGGCAAAGTGGCTCCAGTTTAAAGCTAAAAGTCTTTAATAAAAATAAATGACGCTTAAGTGGAGCAAATTAGGAGCATTCACCCTTTTTATTGCTTACTATCGACATTGAGAGAAAAAAACCTATTTGTAAGGTCTGGCGAGATTGTAAAAAACCTGCTAAGTTCGTGACGGGGCATACGCTTCGGGGTTCTGTAGTCCTATTACTTTTCTCGAACTGATGTCGGTGAGAACATGTTAAATTTAAATAAACTGATGGAACGACCTAAATTCAAATCCCATTTCATCATCAGCATAAAGACTTCGTTCGTACAATATTCATCTCGATCCTGGACTACGCTCATCCTGCTATTACTAGTTAATACTATTAGGATCATTATTCCACCTAGCCTGAAACCGATCATTATTCCACAACCCATTTAGTGCTGGGTAATACGATACCCCTTTGGTAAGACTGGTTGTCAGATTTTCGAGCCACCAGAGCCACCTACCGAGTAACGACTGTCAAAGATCTACAAATGACAGGCGGGGCCAACGGCTTACCGTGCTTTCCGAGGCACGGAGGAAACTCGGTATGTGATGGCAAGCATGGCTTAACCTAGAGATTTATCCGAGCGGCTTTTATTATTTAGGCACAAGCTCTTTTAATTTAACCACACTCCTCTAATTTAGCCACGAGCACCTCTAAATTAATATCGTTCAAGGAGTAGTTATTAATAGATTGATCGGGACTAGGGGCACAGTGCCTTGCAAAAGGTCAAATAGATGAATAACAAATCCATTATTCTGTTCAAGGCGCTCTGTTACCAAGGAACGCTAAAACGAGGTCTTTAAGACCTATCATTTGAATCTCCAATATCTGAAGTCCGATTGTAGGACCATTGTTTCAGCTAGACTATAAAGTTGCGAGGTTATTAGTTGGGGTAACTTAGTACTTATTTGGTAGAGAAAACTGGAAAATCTCTGGAAACTGGATTCTTTTTTGATGACATAGTCTTTAGAAAAACTATTTTGTTATGAGTGCTCCTTGCTTGTGGGACTACCTCATTCTTGTGGTCGTAACTGCAGAGCTTGAGGCTCTGGGTTCGATTCTAAGGTCGATAAATGTATTAGGTTTCCATTTTTTTAAGGCTTTTTGCCGATCTTCGTACACGTGCACTCTGTGAAAATGAAGTCACCCAAGTGTCTACTCGCGCAAGTGGGTTCAGACCCTGAAATATTAGAAATTCTCAAAAGCAGAACCGAGTTTGAATTCGTGCTCGGTTAACCTCTAGTTCCATTTATGGAACGGACGGACCTTTGCCTTGAGCCTCGCCGTTCCATTTATGGAACGGCTCGAACCAGCAAACTTAAACGCTAATATAAAAAAAAGTAAATTTCTAAATCGTTCTGTCAAAATTTACCTCTATGGTCAACTAGTAGTCGATTCAAACAAAATTAATCGTTAGTAATACTAAACGGCACAACATTATTAAAAAAAATATAGAAACTCGTCTATGTCGAATGTCAAACGCAATGGCAACCCGTGTTATTATGTTCGGAAAAGTGTTGTTTTTGTGAGATATACGTTGTAAAACTTTGGTAAGTAAATGTATAGTATGTTATAAGTGTATAATGCAACTTTTTAGATAGTCATTTGCTTGAAAAAATAACAAAAAAATTATGATTTGAGCCAACAAAAAATCCTTTGTTGTGAAGTTTGTTAGTCGAAATAAAAAAAAATATTTGACTCTTGAACCATGTAAAATGGTCTTGGAAACAATAGTAGCAAAGAAAAAATAGTGATAATTCATTATTTCATGTATTCGAGGCATATCTATTCATATTTATTGATATTTCAAGTATTTTCATGCTTTGAACAACGGAATTCTAAAATGGCCGATTCTAACAAGAAGTTTGAGTTAGGATCTTATAAGAATAATGTATGTAGGACTCCTAAAAAACACTGTCATTAGATTACTTGTATATTTGTGATGTTAGATATAAATTTTCGTGTAAATTGAATGAGTAGTTTTACCAAACAAAAATAAGCAACGAAAACAGACGTATTTGCTGCGACCTCTCTCATATCTATGGGATATGTATAATTCTCAAGTAGTTCTAAAAGAGTTGGTTATTATTAATAAATGGCCCCGTTCATCACGAACCCGACACTGTTTACCGTTTAAGATTAGAGCTAATATAACTCGAGTTATAAGTGTGTATCTTTACGATATCGGATGACTCACGCAATGGCGTAATCAAGGGGCCCCCGAAGGGTTTCACGCGGGGTTTTACTGTTACGCGCGAAAGGACAGTGAGGTTAATGGCAATAGGCGTGCCCACAATAACTTGGGACTAAACATAACTAGCGATGAGTGTAGATCAGTCCCGTATTCATAAAAGCTTCGATTCGATTCGGATTCGACAAGTCGTATGTTCTGTTTACGAAAGGAAGCGAGATAGACATACGACTTTCCGAATCGAAGTGTTTGTGAAATTGAACCGAAGTGTTTGTGAATATGGGGGCAGGTACCCCTCTGCGTTAACCCTTTGAGTATTACAGGCTTACAGTTGTATTGTTGTGTATGTGTTACAATGAATATTTTAAAACTACCTATTTAGTTGCCAGAGTGCTCCTTGCAAAGGAGTCTCTCGAGAAAGTAAATGTTCCTTTTCTGCCACCAAGCAAAACTGCAGTTTTCCGGCTTTTAAGGCAACGGCACGGCGGTGGAAATCCAGGCATAAAACTAGACAACTACCGGAAACGCATCCGGGCCGCTTGAGATAGCGATTTTACGTAGGTAGTAATTATGCTGTTTAGAACAACGTAAGTACGTAATCTGATGATCTGATCTGTATGGTGTCGGACGTAAAGAATAGCACCATCCCATATCTTCCCGTGGGTGTCGTAAGAGGCGACTAAGGGATTTGCCAGAGAATGGGCAGCAGCGTTCTGTGTGCTTTTGTAACAACCGTACTGCGATCGCCAACCCGCCTGCCAAGCGTGGCGATTATGGCAAAACCCCCCAAAATGTCAATGTGGCGACTCTTGGGGGAGGCCTATGTCCAGCAGTGGACGTCTTTTGGGCTGAAATGATGATGATGATGATGAAGTACCTAATATATAAGTAGGTTGCGTTCTGTAGTTTTGTGTAGTGGGCTAGCTCGTGGCTAAATCATAACAGCGGCACGGGCCGATCTTCAGCTTAACTCGCGCTGGCCTAAGATGGTCTGTCTGTGGATTGGTCACCATCCATTACATACCGAGGTTTATTTATTTATTTTACTATTATGTACACACAGGAAAAACACGTAAAATATTTGAGTACAAAGGTACTGCTTATTTCATATGAAATTTCTGCCATCAGACCTGCGAAAGGAGAAATGAAACAGAAATGTAGACGATAGTGTGTGAGAGAAGGAAGAGAAAAATGTGTTTTTGTGCCTTACCTAACTTAACCTATACTATTACCTTAATATAAATACACATATAACTAAATATAAATACATAATGCTAAGATATATAAATAAATAAAATATATCACAATTGAGAGGAAAGGCTCTTTCACTCTGTGTTTGAACAGTGAAATAGTCTTCAAATCTCGAATGCTAGGCGGAAGTGAGTTCCACAATCTTACAGCGTAAGGTTTTTCCGTGCCTCGGAAACCAGGTTAAATCTATGGTCCCACTGACATTTGAATATATTTGACAGTTATTGCATGTAGTCTGTTGCCCGAAATTCTGACAACCAGCCTTATCAAGGTGAACCGTATGTAATTCCTAGTATTTACTGTGTTGTGGCGGTAAGATAGGCAGTCGCTCCATGTAAAATACTGGTAATCAGCTGCATCCGGAAAAAATTGGAAGCCGATCATTGAAATCATTTTGCATAGCATAAATTCATGCTAAAGTTCCACCGTCTTCGATTACTGCGTGATTCTAAAATAAAATAAATTTTGCTTTAAAAATACGTAACGATCCTTTACATTTCACTTTAAGGGACGCAATTTCCTGTTATTTTTTTCGCAAAAGTCACGCTAAGGCATTCAGAGGCGTTACTTCAAGAATCGCTTCCATAGTTTAAGTCCATGGGATCCAGCTAACGATCTGTGTTTAAGTTATAGACTTACAGCGTTAAGGGGAATTCTTACTGCGTGCCAAAACCTTCCAGTTACGGAGATATTGGAGGTTAAACATGACAGTGACACAATTGAACTTTATTTAACATCTTGCATTTATGTCTATACTCATGTTTTAGCAAAATAAATATCTTGTACTAATATTATAAAGAGCAAAGATTTGATTATTTGTTTGTTTGTTTGCATTGAATAGGCTCCGAAACTACTGGTCCGATTTGAAAAAATCTTTCAGTGTTATATAGTCCATTTATCGAGAAAGGCTATAGGCTATATATCATCACGCTACGACCAATAGGAGTGGAGCAGCAATGAAAAATGTTGCGAAAACGGGGAAAATGTGACGCAAACGAAGTTGCGCCGGACAGCTAGTATGTTGTAAAGTTCCAACTATTTAACAAGTTTTTTTTATCTTCCGCGACTCCTGTACTATTATTTACAGCAACATTGTTTAGAGTGCGATTCATTGAGTCTAACCCAAAACCATGATTTTGCACCCAAAAACAAAAAGTTGTTTCCAAAACTTCCTTGAGAGGTGTCTTTTAGTTTGTTTTCAAGTTCTGAGATTGATGGTAGCTGATATCAGTTTGCTTCAGTTTCATGAATCAAGTGGAAAATCGCTCATCAGCATTCCCGATCCCGCTTCCGCTTTCTTCTAACACCCCACACCGACCGTGCGCACTTTAATGGCGAGAGCTCCGGACGTCGATCGTTCGGTCTTTTTTACGATACGGACCCCCAACTGCCTTACTTCGCGTTATAGTGCCATCTCTCACTGCTTCTGCCGCCCTGGTACCTTACGTTTGATTTCTGTTCAGATCATTGGCTATGATGGCTTGATTTGATTGCCGATGCGCGCTTTGTTTTTCTTCTTTCGATTTGACAAGATGTGATGTTTATAAAGTGTATTACGTGTATAAGTATATATATGTATAAGTATGGCTGCTATTTACCCCAATGTACATATAAATTGATCACATAATATTGTTTTGATAATCTCATTGTTCTAGTTTACTCTGTACTAGTAGTTAGTCTTGATAAGTTTTGTTTAATTTATTCGGCATAGATTTATCGTTGTCCTATTTACCCTCTCAATGTGAGCCATTCATGAATAGGTAGTATACAAGGAAAAGTTAGGGCCAAATGTCATTTGTAAAATGATTTTGATAAAGTAAGAACTCTGCTCACCTTGTATAATGACACTTGAATGTAGGTATGATATTAACAATAATTATTTAAAGACAATCATGTTGTAAGAAACTTGCCGCAGGCTTCAAGATTACCTACATACAGCTGACAGTACTGGGTTACTCACATTAATTATGTATGTATCGCATGTTGTTACCTTCGCAAAGGCTAGTGAAAGTACTCAGCCCACACTATACAATCAAATGGCGTGATAGTGTGTAGATTGATATTAGAACCGTTATTTCGCCGTATACTACACCGGGGATGTAACTCAGTGGTAGAGTGTCTGCTTCGCATGCTGAAAGTCCTGGGTTCAAATCCCAGCATCTCCAAAGATCTTTTTTGGTTTTTAAAAAGTATTGTTTTTTTCTGTTTGACAAAAATGTCTCTATTGCAAAAAGCTAAAGTAATTTTTTTCTGTATTGTGTATTAGAAGTAGGTTTTTTTTTGCAGAAAAGATTTAACAATAGCTATTGGGGAAGGCCTGTTTTTTCAGGGAATAACACAAAATATCACCATAAATCCGTAAAAAAATAACTTAACGTTGTATTTAGTGTTCAGAAAGGTAAGGTTTGTAGTACTCGCACCCTCGCTTTGGAGAGCTGTATGTATATGGAAGAAGCAAAAGGAGTCAGTAAGAATTGCAGCATATGGCGTTCTTTGGTGGGCTGTTCGAAAGAGATACCGTGGCCCAGGAACACAAAGGGCTAAGAAGGAACATGGATGGTTTTTAGTCAGTACAAACCTGATACTCCCTTCCTCTCCGCCCAAAGCAGGAGGGGGGGTCATTTGATGATTTCACATCCGTAAAAAAAGTTGTCGTTCTTTGGTGTCCACCTAAACCCATGGGAAAGCACCTTGAGTTTATGTAGGTATATATTATGTTTAACCCAATTCTAGTCAAAGTCTACTAATAACATAGTCACACTTGACAAGTCTGGTAGATTAGAATAGTTAGTAATTAAGTGACCAAGCTAATTGGAGCCCTAATTGACGGCGTTGGCCAACGTGTGGATAATGAACTAAATACACAGCTTAACTGGTTTACAAGAAACAGTTACTAATATTCTTTGGGTACGGGTACTAGGAATACATAAGTTAATATTGGTCTATTGCTCAGATGTGGTTGATAAAAGTACGGCTGAGGTTCTGAAAGTGTTAATTATACAAAGATTTAAATCGGTTTAAAGCGTAAAAATGTTCTCGTTTGTATTTCGTTGATATTTGAATGAAAATAATATTGTTTTAGCCACTTTTTTGGGTTACAAATTTATTTAAATTGTAACAATAAATTGTACATATATTTATTTGTTATTTGACTGTCAAATGTTTATTTAGTTTAGTTTGCGTTATTACTATTCTTTTATTGCCCTTCTGGAACATCGGCTACGACTGGGTGCTACGCGCCGACCTCCCTAGGGGTGTCAGCGTAGTTGGCTACGCTGACGACACGCTGGTGCTGGCACAAGGGAGGTCGCACGAGGTGGCGGCCGAACTTATGACACGCGGGGTTGCGATAGTCGTGGAGAGAATCCGGCAACTAGGTCTCGAGGTGGCATTGCACAAGTCCGAGGCCATGTGCTTTCATGGGCCTCGGAATGCGCCACCGTCAGGATCCATACTGACGGTAGGAGGGGTTCCCATCGGCGTCGAGTCGACGGTGTGGGCGCGTTCTTTGAGGCGGCGAGCCGCCCATTACATGAACGCGCCCCAGAAGGTGGTAGCCATAAGGCTGATCCGGGGGTACCGCACGATCTCCGGCGAGATCTTGGCCGGATTGCCGCCATGGGATCTGGAGGCGATAGTCCTCGCGTGCCTGCACGAATGGCGCGCGGAGGCACTACGCCGGGGGGAAATTCCGCTGCCGCGGCAAATTGTCTCTCAGCGGGTAGACCTCCGGCGCGATCTCATGGCGACATGGAGAGGGCGACCGTCGCAACCCCGTGCAGGGCACGCCACAATAGTGGCGATAAGTCCCCTCTTTACACCACGGCGCCCTCACCTTCCACCTGACGCAGGTCCTCACCGGACACGGTTGTTTCGGGAGGTTCCTGCACCGAATCGGGCGGGAGGAAACGCCCGGGTGTCACCACTGCGAGGATCGGCCGGAGGACACGGTGGAGCACACCGTGGAGCTATGCCCCGCTTGGGCTGAGGACCGTCGTATCCTCGTAGCGGCGATTGGCGGCGACGATCTCTCGCGTCCATAATCCATGGTCCGGAGCGAGAGGGATTGGGAAGCCGTCGCCTCCTTCTGCAAAGCAGTCATGCTAGAAAAGGAGGTGGCGGAACGTGAGAGGGAGAGAACCTCACGTCCCAGCCGCCGCGGGAGACGCCCCGGGCGTCGGGGGGCAACCAGTGGCCCCCAGAGTAATGGGCTAGCTCACTGTCCGTCCGTCTTATGACGACAGGCCGTGCCGACGGCGCGTTTGTGTTCCACGCGCGCCTCAAGGAGATGTCAGCAAATCGGAAAGGGTCCGAGAGGGCCGATGGCTGCCAGGGCTGCGGGTTGTTCGAAAGAGATACCGTGGCCCTGGAACACAAAGGGCTAATAAGGAACATGGATGGGTTTTAGTCAGTCAAGTCTGACACTCCCTTCCGCTCCGCCCAGAGCGGGAGAAGTCATTTGATGATTTCCCATTCTTAAAAAAAAAGGCATTGGCTAATTCGACTATCAGCACCATGATCGCTGAGCCTACAGCCCATATATCGAAAACCTCGCGTACTAAGTCCAGATGCTTGATTTGCTTATCTTTCTCGGCTTTCACGAGGTTCTCGTCATGTGGAACCGTTATGTCAAAAAATCATTGCGCGCTGCTCTGATCGATCCACCACCGCTATATCAGGCTTATCGACTATTCTTGTTATTAACAAAATATGGAAATAATAACTTAGTTTTAAATGTACAATGAACATACGTATGTGAAGTTTAAATAAATAAATAAAAATACAAATGAATTAGTAAACATTATAATATATTTTTTTAATTTTTTCCTGAATCTCTTTTAAAAAAAGAGTTGACCATTAAAATCACTTGTCATTTCTTAGTCAAATAGTCAAAAGAGTTTGCCATATGCCATGGTAACTGCTGGTAAAACTTCATATATCCGTGTTACCATATCGGTTTAGCAATAACTTCGAAACCGGATGCATCCTGCTTCACATTCACGTCATGTCTCGTCATTGGAGGCAGGTGTTCTTCACAAGGACGTAAAACTGTCGTGAATAAGTATGAGGTTTAAAACGAATGCGATACGTTAATTGCTTTGACTTCTGAAGCTGTTGTGAATTTTTAGGGTTCCGTACCTACACGAAGTTTACAGGACCCTATTGTTAAGTCTCTGTTGTGTGTCTGCAACAGGGCAGGTAAAGGCAGGTTATATACACAGGCAGGTTACTTTTATTATTAGATTTGTAATTTATTTTTTTGTAATTGAATTTAATTTGATTATTGTAATTAGTTTTTTTTTAGATTTTTGCTTTATCGTAATTTAATATGATTATTGTAATTTGAATTTTATTATTTATTTTATATATTTTATTTAGATTTAACTCTTATAATTAATTTATTGTATTTAATTGTAATTTAATTGTATGGCTATGTTTTTTTTCTGTATATTGGTTGTGCTTGCCTGAAATAAATGAAATTTAATTTAATTTAATTTTAATTTTATATCTCTTCACTTTTAAACATCAGGAAAACTGGTGTTCCATCATGAATTCATGACAAATCATACAAAAGCCTTCTACTACGGGATAATTGCGTAACCCACTTAAAATCGCAATGCCATTCATTTTGACAGTTAAATAACATTCATTACGGTAGTCTGTAGCTGGAAAGAATCTTTGTTTTTAATGAAGCTATAGATTTAGAATTTCTTTTAAAATTCCTTCCTAATATTGATTGAAATTCAGGCACGCAACTGGTTAACCTGTATTCAGATTACTACTCATTGTTATATTCATTGGCACGTACAAACGAATTATCGTTTGTTGTTAATAGTGTTTGCCTGATCTAATGATCAGGCAAACACTACAACACAAACACACAAAGCTCACAGCACAAGTTCACAGTTTGGCTCATCGCCGCAAGGTTGCCAGCTTGTCGGTCTTCTATAAGTTGTCGCTTCGTTGAGTGTGCGCAAGAACTCCCACGACCTCATCCCACCGGCCCCCTTCTACCATCGGACATCTAGACGCACTGCTAGTTACCATCCCTACCTTGTTGCTATTCCACCATTCGCACTAAGCGGTTTCAAAGGCTTTTTTATAATGCGCACAGCAAAAGAGTGGAACTCTCTGCCTGCGTCTGTGTTTCCGAACGCTTACAAGTTCGATTGAACAGGCTTCTTTTGGGTAAGCTCGTACCATCGTCGAATTTGTTTTTGTCATCTCTGACCTAGACTAGACTCAAGAGCAAACCCATCTCAAATAAAAAATAAATCGCTTCACTATTAATCATGGTTGACCTATTTTAAACGCAAAACTAATCCTTACCTTAGTACCAATACAGATATTCCCGCATACCGCAGCACATTCAGCACAAAATCCGATAAGAAAAGACCCACCTACTCGTATATCCTGATTCCCTAGTACCCTGGTTATAGCGTGCAGTTTGATCGCGGGTGTTAAATGAAATTGTTGAAACGCGACGACGGCTCGCACCTGCCCGCCCGGAAACCGATTAAAATGATAAAGCGATGCGCCCAGGATTTTGTACACAGAACTACTAAGTATTTGTAACTAGATGAACCTAGAAGGGTACGAGGATTACCTATTTATCGGTACTCCAATTATTCTCCTAAAATTGTTTGTACGAAAATCATTTATCCTTATCACGCGTCTGCTCTAAACTTCAGTAACCATAAAAATTGAAAACATCAAAATTTTATTTTACACTATTTTCTATACTTCTAAAGCTATTCTGTCATGATATCGAGTACTATTATAGTTAAATTTACTAATTTTACGTGAAATAAAGTCATATGTCCTAAGTATTGTATTTTATAATTTGTATTATTTCAAATGTTCTTTTTTAACAAAATTATTAGTTAGTCGCAAACATAGATTAATTAATAGACAACCTGACACTAACTGACAAATTGCAAAAAAACGTTGAATTTCGTCGGCTACCCTGGCACTTCCTCCTTTACAGCTCTTCACCTACACGTCATCATCTGCCTAGCCTTTCCCCAAACTATATTATATTGGGGTCGGCTTCCAGTCTAAACGAATGCAGCTGAGTACCAGTATTTTACATGAAACGACTGCCTATCTGACCTCCACAACCCAGTAACTGGTTAATACGATACCTTTTGGTAAGACTGGATGTCAGACTTTCGGCTTCTGACTACTCGTAGCGACTGTCAAAGATCTACAAATGATAGCCGGGACCAACGGCTTAACGTGCTTTCAGAGGCATGGGGGAAACTCGGTATGTAATTATGATCACCCATCAACGGACCAACCTCGGCAGGCCAGCTTAACCTTAAAGATCGACCCGTGCGGCTGTTATTATTTAGCCACGAGCTCCTCCACCTACACGGGTAGAACACAAAAACAATATTTATTTACTGAAAATAATTGCTCATTTCATGTCTAATGCAAAAGCACGTTAAATCCGATCAAATATGAACACTTTTCAATATTTCCGTGTCTCTCAACAGGGTGAGTTATTTACTAAGTAAATAAAGAGGAATTGAAATCCCTTTTACTGTGTCCTTGAATAATTCCTTTGTTTAGTGAAACATTTGTTTTTTCGGAAAGAGATTGCTACAGTAGTCTCCTGTTTTTTACATAGATTGACGCAAAAAGTTGTTGTCACAATGTTTTATTTTTATGTTTGTCTCGATTTTGGTTTTTAATTCAAGATCTTCGATTATTATACTAAATTCGGAGTTATTTATTTAGAGGAAATTCCAATGAACAACTATCCAACACCTCAATTGCGTAATACACACTTATAAAACCATCCGAAGAATTTTAAAAGAAATTCGAAGATCTTTCACTTAAATTATGTTAATAAAATTCATCTGCTCAAAAACGTAAATAATGAATATTGTTAAAATTATAGCATTGGGTTTAAGAGTGTGCTACTCAATTCACAGTTTTACGAACGAATAAAAACTTTCACTACTTGTTTAAGCAATAATAATACAATGAAATATGATCCAGGCCACTTCCATCACATATAAATCCACGTGAGCACCGATTTAATCTTTCATTCGTGTCGTATTGCCTCAGTTGAAATTTTTCAAGCGTTCCGTCCGTTTTGACAAATGTTTTGGGTGCCAGCAAATACCATTCTGTCCCGCAACGATTTAATTGGCGTGATGTGTGCCTTTAGAATCACAATTCAATGAGTTATTGTAGCTTTTGTAGGCAGACAGAACATTTTTCCCGTGTTTTTTCAACTGAGTTTTGGTTGTCATGTTTTTTTGGTTTTAGTGATGAATTGAATGCCTCAGTCTCTAAAAGCAGATATTATATATTTTAGTTTGCTTGTCAAAGAATTTCACAGAGATTAAAGTAGGTACTTACCTTTGAAGTAATTTTATCTGACAAAGCTTCAGGAATCACTTTGAAAGATCCTAAACTAAGAACGCTTTGAGCAAAGATAAGACTGTGTACGTTTTAATCAATAACGGACGGTAAGACGGGGCAATAACCGTCCTTGAAAATCTGACTGAAAGTTGATTATCAATAGCGGTATCTAAGTCACGGTCGATAGTTTGATTGTGGCCTTATTATTACTTTTTACTTATAAGTAAAGAGCATAAGTCATTGAAACGAATAGCTCTAAGACTTTGCTGAAGTCCTGGTACTTGGTTAAATGAAGATATCACATAAAAACTATAAAAAATATAATTACAAAAACATAATTAAATAATACCACTCACCCACAAATTATTTGCCATAATAATTAAAATATCGTCAATTACAGCAATGTTTTCGCAGGGGCCGACGATCCGTTTGTATATCATTAACAGAATATCTCATTTTTTAATTGACAACCCCGGGGACGGCAAACAATCCCCGCTGGGTTCATTAGTAGGGTCTCTGTCGGTAATGTTGGAAAAACGAGTTGGTTTATGTCTATTTAGCAAATATGTTTGAATGGGTTGTAGTTTTGAGTCAGTGTATTTTACATAACTTCATGCTTTTGTACGTAGAAGGGGTACAAAGGTGTACCTTAAGTACTTACACCGATATTGCGTTAGTAATACGTCCAATGTGATGACGCTAGCTGGTAGCCTTTTTTTACGGATGCGAAATCATCAAATGACCCCCGCCGCTCCGGGCGGAGCTGAAGGGAGTGTCAGACTTGTACTAACTAAAACCCAACCATGTTCATTCTTAGCCCTTAGTGTTCCAGGGCCACAGTATCTCTTTCGAATAGTCCGGCAGTCCTGGAAGGCATCGGCCCTTTCGGACCCCTTCCGAATTGCTGGCATCTCCTTGAGGCGCGCGGCCTGTCGTCATAAGATGAACGGACGGGCTGGTAACCTTTAAACACACGCAGTAAACACGAAATTGTAATACCCAAATTTAGATTAACAAAAACTAGCAAGTCTTTTCTTATAAACAGTATACGCTTTTATAATAAGTTGCCAAAGTCAGTTACGGAACTGACTAATGGAAAGTTTAAAAATTGCATCAAACGTGTCCTAATTAAAAAAGCATATTACAAAATTAAGGACTACGTTGAAGATAAAGAAGTTTGGCTCTAGTTCCTTCTGCTCATGCGGCTTCCCTGGTAGCTCATAAACGACACAAATGTGTGGTCGTCTCTAACTATTCCCAATTTTATCTTTTCCATTCTTTTTATTATTCAGATGTTTTACAGTAGTTTTCAAATAATTGCATCGTTCATTAATTGTTCAGAATAGTTACAGCACTGATGATAACATCTGTGTCAATTGTTTAATTTAGTGTTCTTATAATGTTTTATTTTTACTTTTGTATAGATTCTTTTTCATTTACCTATTTTTGTGAATGTGTGGACATTGTAGGCCTTGTAAATTAGTTTTTTTTTTTTTATATTGTCTTGTTCTACCTTTTGTAGTAAGCAACGACTTATTGTCGGGCCTACGCTGTCCTCCCACAGTTATGTACTAACGCTGTAACACTCAAATATTGTAAAATCAAATGATTTTAAAAGAGTAACCATGGAGTTTCTTGCCGGTTCTTCTCCATAGGAAACGACCAACCCGAACCGTGCATCCTTTGTCGACGTTTTATAAGTGCCCATATAGGCCTATGTAAAATTAAATATTTTGATTTTGATTTTTTTTTTGATTTTGAATCGGGCTCTTACCCAGTCCGGCTCCTATTGAAAAATGACTACTGGAATAATCCAATAACACTAATTTGCCAGACATGGAAACTGAAATCCAGATCCTAATGCTTAGCTGGTGACCAAGATCAAAGATGCAGTCAGATTGCAATGGTTGCTTTCAAAACGGTGCAGGAAAATATAGGGAGGAAACCCGGTACAACAGGTCACCGGTGGTGGATCATGGCCTAATCCGTCTCGCAGGGAGAAGGCGCATTAAATCCTAGCAATATGAGCGTTATAAGCTGATTTTGGGCCTAAGATTTGTTAGTTTTGGAAAGTACCACATTACAAAAGCTACTAATTACAAGAAATATTGAGTATTTTTCATAGTTTCTCCAGCTGAGAGCTGCTTGGTAGATATGGATGAAAAACTATCGGAATCTGAAGAGGCGAGCGAAACAATATTTTGTTTGATTTCGTATCCGACTTGCGACTGTATCGGGTGCCGTAGGGCCCAAGTGTTGAGCTTTAGCGGACAAATAACTTTTGCTAGGGACCAAATAGAACGGGGGCCGCGTGGTGGATTACAGCCCACTCGAAGACAGAAGATCTGCGTCCCCACCAGACAGTGGTAGTGTTTATAAGATACTGGCGACCCAGCCCTGCTTCTCGCGTTTGCAATGATGACTAACGATGAATAATTAGCAAAACATCAGTATATCTTGGCTATGCCTAAGTTAATTATGAACGTAGTAAATTCATAAACCTTCCAGTATACATTTTCCTAAATTGTAGTGAAAACTACATAAAAAAGGATAATATTTTTGTGATCACCAAAAATCTAAAGGTACATCTATGTATGCATTTCTAAAATATTGATCTTAAACCCGTTTAATTGTTTTACTATAATTAAACTACTCGGCCAACAAAATATGTTACATCAAACAAATTCCAAATTAACACCAAGATATAACACTTTTTTATTGTAGTGCGCTGCAAATATTCTATTGTAACAATAACTATTTTATTCTTCCCCGAAAAATACTGATCGTGCACCAAATATTCCTGAATGTTACACAAAATATTTAGTATGCATCCTAGTACCGTATACCCATTTAAAACGGTTTTATACAAGTTTTATGTTACTGAAATAAATATATAATAATAGAAAAAAAGGAAGGTAGACCGATGTCACGTTAACATTGAGTCCGTATTTTAAAAATTATTTAAAAATAGTTTAAGTCATAGTTTAAAGATAAAACTAAGTGTATTTGTGAAAGGACACATTGATAAACCAGAGACATTGTTATCAAGTGAAAGTATAAACAATCAGCTGTGATACCAAAATAAAAAAATGTGTGCATGAACAGTGTTAAACTTTTTCTTCGAACAATTGAAAACGTATTTTATACTGCATGTTTTGTAAAGATAATAACTACATTAGTGATAAACTGCATATTTTGTAACAAACATAACCAAAAAGTGAAAAAACTGTGACTGTTAACAAAAAGACAATTCAAATTTAAACCGTCTCGTACACTACAACAAAAACAAAGAAATTGGACTTTGAACCCAGTTGACACTTACATCTACGTTATTTAACACAAAAACCTCCAACTAGCTAATCGTTCCTTATTTCGTCGAAGTTTCTAAAGTTCGTTTGGCTTAGCGGTTGCAGCGTACGCTTTTTGTCTCGTTTACCTGTAGGCACTGCGTTCAAACCCCGCTTCTTACATTGTCTTTTTAAAAGGTTTGCTTTGTTGAAATAATACAACAAAATGAATTTCTTTGAGAATATTACTCAACGACGAACCCGTACAAAATCACTGACAGAGACGACAGTTAACGATGTCAGTACTAACGATGTTAGTTGTAACAACACGACACTAGATGGCACCACCAACAGCATGCCAAACATATCGGATGACGAGGAGAATGATAAAGTACAAGACTTACTGCGGGAAATCGGAGAACTAAAGTCACAACTTTTGGCAGCCCATGACGAGATAAACAATTTGTCAATAGAAAATAGCGAGTTAAAACAGACCATTAATACCATTAATAACAAATATCAACTAGTAAAGAATGCAACAAGAAAGTTAACCAGCGAAACTGGAACTCCTAAAAAGAATGTGCGACTGTCTACTCCCAACAAAGAACAACATTCCACAATTCACTTAGACCTAACACGGAATACCGTACAAGGAGGCTACAAACAAGGATCTACATCTAATAGAGTAAAAACTACATTGACGTTAGATAAAGAAACTATTGGAAATCATCAGAAAAATTATAACATCTTGTCTCAACTCCAAGCTAAGAAAAACAAATTGTGTATAATAAGTAGTAATAAGACTAACAACGTATTATCCATAGCACAGAACGCCTTTCCGAACCATCAGATATGCCACTATATCACAACTAACTGTGGAATAAGTACGCTTGTTAGTAATCTAGACTCTAAACTAACTAATTATACTATGCAAGACTATTGTGTAATTTTTATAGGTAGTGAAGATTTTAATAGAACTAGCAACTATTCAGACATAATTTCGAACATTAGGGAAAACCTTTTAATGTTATCCCACACAAATATAATTCTTTGTCTGCCTACATATAAGTGCAATGATTACTCTAGTATGTTCAACTGGAGAATTGAAATGTTCAATAGCTTACTATATCATGACATACAAATTTATGACTATGCTGTAATATTTGACTCTAATTTAAACTTATTATATGATTGTACCATGTTTTCTAACAGCAGTGGTAGATTAAATAATTGTGGTATGACCAATATTTTTGACAATTTAAAATATAATATTAATGACTATGGCAATGCAAATAATATAATTCCCGAAACTGAAACGGATCCTGAAATTCCGAATTCCTCAAGGAAATCAGATTTTTTTCGTATATAAAAGTATAAATATCCTTCATCAGAACATAAATGGACTTGCTAGGAAAATGGATTTATTATCTATATCTCTGTCGTCACTCCAAGACGCAAAAAATCCAGTAGATGTCGTTTGTCTCACAGAGCATAATATGCTGAATACTGATACGGATTTAATAAATATTCCAAATTTTGTTCAAGGGTCCTTCTTCTCAAGAAATAATCGCCGAGGGGGCTCATGTATCTTAGTACGCAATAATCATGCGTTTAAACCGATCAATACACTTAAACAATATTGCGTCGAAGGCGTTCTGGAATGCTCTGGCATAGAACTTCTCAATCACCATATCTTAATTTTCTGTATATACCGACCACCAAGGTCAAAAACAGGTGACATAAACACATTTTTTGACACTTTAAACCAACTACTTGGAAGGTACTGCTACAGTAAAAAGAAAATAATAGTTTGTGGCGACTTTAACATAAATGTATTAAACAAAAACAAAATTACTACAATGTTTATGGAAACACTAGCTTGTCACAACCTACAGTTAGGATTGTTTGAACCAACAAGAACTATTAGTGGAGCATGCATTGATAATTTCATGTATAACATTCGTGGATGTAAGTGCAAAACTATGGAGTTTGCCTTATCTGATCACACGGCACAATTACTATCTTGTCCCGTGAAACTTAGCTGCTCCCAAAAACATTGGTATGTAAAAAAACGAGACTACAGTAATGATAATATAAAAAAATTTAATGATTGTATAATTTCAATTTCGTTTAATGAAGTATTTGAAAATAATGACCCACAGGAAGCTTTTGACATTTTTTATGATTTATTTACTTTATTTTATAATTTATGTTTTCCATATATTCGAATTCGAAGATATTCTCAATTACGACCCCGGTGGATGACTAAAGGAATAAAAAAATGCTGCAAGCGTAAACAACAATTGTTATGGAAGTATCGTAAGAATCGAAATATCAAAAACAAAACCAATTTTAAAAACTTTGCGAGTAGATTACAGCGGGTTATAAAACTGACAAAAAAGTCTCAGAATAATTACTTTATCCACACAGCTCAAAACAAATGTAGGGCTACTTGGAACGTTATTAGTAAAACAATGTGTAATGTGCCAAAAAGCGAAATCAATGAAATTAATATAGACGGTAAACATTGTACTGATGATCCCCAGACCATTGCGGACAGTTTTAATAATTTTTTTATAGACCAAATAAAAGGTAACTCAAGTTGTACTAATAAAACAGAGACCTTAGCTAATCACTCGGAAACATTATTCATGTATCCAACTACACCCCAAGAAATACACAAAATAATTTTAAACTTAAAAAACACCAACAGCACTGGATATGACAGTATATCGACTAAAATTCTGAAACAAGTGCCAATTAAAATATCCAACATTTTAAGTCACGTCATTAATCTGTCGATTCTAAATGGATACTTTCCTGATAAACTTAAATTAACAATCATTAAACCTCTATTCAAGAAAGATGATCCCTGCAATATGAATTGTTATAGGCCCATAGCACTAGTACCGGTGCTCTCTAAGGTCTATGAAAGAGTTATTTATGATAGAATAAATGACTATTTTGAAAAATTTAATTTATTTGCTAAAGAGCAGATAGGTTTTAGGAAAAATAAAACCATTAACATGGCTGTCTATGATTTTCTGACTACAGTTATGACTAGCTTAGACAATAAAATTCCGGCGTGCGCATTGTATATGGATCTTAGCAAAGCCTTTGATTACGTGGATCACCAAATTCTGTTAAATAAATTATATAAATATGGAATTCGAGGCACTTCATTGAAGCTGATAGCTTCTTATCTTACCAACAGAAAACAATCCACATTAGTTACTAGAGTATGCACCAAAACAAGTACAGAAATTAACTACACTTCAGAATACAGAGAAATCAAACAAGGTGTCCCGCAAGGAAGTGTTTTGGGCCCTCTGCTATTCATCATTTATATAAATGACCTTCCCAAAGTAACTAATCATCCCACAATACTTTTTGCTGATGATAGTACTGTCGTTTTTACAAGTAAGGACAAATTATTCCTAGAACAAGATATAAACAGCACTCTAAATGATATTATAAAATGGCTTACTAATAACAATTTAAAAATGAACTTTGACAAAACTAAAATTATGATATTTCGAAATCGTAAAGCCCAATTTACTGACATTAAGATAGATTATTTAGGAAACAAAATAAATGAAATAGCTACTACTAAATTCTTAGGAATGTCAATTGATTATAATTTGAATTGGAAGACACATGTCAATACTTTAAATCAAAAACTAAACAAGCAATCATACGCCTTACATATGCTGGCAAAAACGGTAGGCACTTCTGCTGTACTTGCAGCATACCATGGCTATGTGGGATCCTTGATAAAGTATGGTATTATATTCTGGGGTAATTCCACCAATAAGGATATGGCATTCAAGGCGCAAAAGCGGTGTATAAGGGGAATGTTTAATATCAAACAGACTGATAGCTGCAGACCATATTTTATCAAACATAATATATTGACGTTGCCGTGTGTCTACATTTATGAGATTGCTAGCTTCGCAAGAACTAACAAACATCTTTTTGATAGGTATAGAAGTAAGCGGCATAGTGATAAAATTTGTTGCAAATCTAGCAAGACGGCCTTATATACCAAAAGCATTTTCAGTATGGCGCCGCGTGTATACAATCATTTACCAAAGTCTATACTAGAAACCATTTCCAACGATGAATTTAAAAAGAAATTAAAAAAGTTCTTGCTATTTAAATGTTATTATAGTATTCAGGATTATTTAATAGAGGATGTAAGGACATTTTGTTCTCGGAAATAATTATTGATGTGGATATGACATGTGATTAAAGCACTATATATAATGATTAATTTTATCTATTAGTATTATTTTAACAATTATTTACAAATTTATTTTGACATTTCTCATTAATTAATACATGACATTTTACATTTTAATTATTCTAGTGACTTTATTAATTGCTAATGTTTCATTATTATTTGCCACGTTGAAATTACCAAAATTATGTTATTAATATTATAAATGATTGTTGCAATTAATTGTATAATAATGTTGTCGTACAGGACTCAAAACTTGAGATTTGCATGCCTCAAGGCGTAATATGGTTGAACTATGTTTTATTTTAACAACTTTATGTAATTACCCATATTAGCAAATAAATGAATTTGAATTTGAATTTGAATTTGAAATAATTATAATTGAAGAACAAATAATGCATTTCGTAAAACATTACTTCTAAGACTTATATTTATTTTACTGAAAATCGTTTTGGCGCGCTTGCGACGCGCATATAGGCCTGCCTATTGCTCTCTGTTGTGCGACGGAGACGGCGCGCGGCGGCGTGGCGATGGCAGGCGGGGCGGTTCGTTGAGTGAGATAGAGATATTGCAGGATCATAGGAGAAAGCGAGACGTTAGATACACGTGCGACGTTACCGGCATGCTTCTAGTGTTTGTTAATTTACTATTATCCTGTGCGCGGCGAAGAGATTCTGATTTATTGTTTTAAATGTGAGATCTTTTGTTTTAATTAAGGAATAGTATTAAACAAATAGTTAGTTTTAGTTGTTGTTGAATATATCAAGTATTTTAGTATGGAACCAGAACAATTACCACTTGATACCTATAGAAAATCAAGATGATATTCCCGTGTATTGTTCGGAAAGTGAATCTGAAACGGAAGAACCATCTATTAAAAAGAAGAGGAGAGTAGGTAAAACCTGGGTATTGGTATCAAGATACGAAAATGTTCAAGAAGCAGAAAAAGCAGTATATGATGAGAAAGTATGGTCATTGAGGAAGACTTGCAGAACAGAAGAAGGTATAAAAAATACTACCGCTGTAACCAAGTCAAAGCTCGTGGCCCTCAGTGTGCATCACAATTTTATTTACTTTTTGAAGCCACTTCTGATGCTGTTATTATTTATCGCTTAGACGCTGATCATGATCACGAGAGTATTAGTAGTCAAAGAAAATATGGTATTTGTCAAGATACAAAAGAAGATATAAACAAGTTATTCTCATTGCATTTAAAACCGAAGGCTATATTACACCGTTTAAGTCAGACACCGGGTATCACAGTACCTACGATAAAGCAACTGAACAACTACTTGTCCGATCGCCGCCGCGCAGTTTACGGACGTTCTGTTATCAGTCTGGGGGAACTGGAGAAATGGCTAATTGATAATTCTGCGATACCTGAAGTTGAAAATGAACCGTATGTTATCTTCTACTACGTATATGAGTGTGAGTCTCCTGTTTTTCGTTTTGGTGTCAGTACAAAGTCTTTGCTAAAATTGACAACAGTGGCAACCAACATACACGCAGACGCTACGTATAAGATTGTGTGGCAAGGATTCCCCGTGTTAGTGGTGGGAACTACTGATAAAAACAAAAAAAAATATCCTTTTTGTTTGGCCATTTCTAGCTCAGAACGCAAAGAAGATTTTAAAATGTTATTTGAACAGCTTAAACATAGCGCTTACACTCTGTATTCGCATGTAATGCAGCCGAAGGTTTTAATTTGTGATGCAGCCAAGAGTATTCAAAATGCGTTCACGGAAGTATTTGGAGTTGAGACTACAGTCAGAATGTGCTGGGCTCACGCTAAAAAGAATATTCAGAAACAAGTAGTTAAACTAGTAGACAAACGACTGCAGAAAGATCTTCTACAAGGCATCGACATTTTACATTCTGTCACAGCACCGGGCGTGTTCAACACCGCTTTAGCAGCTTTTTTGAACAAATATAAAAGTCAAAAGGCTTTTATTACATACTTCAAGGAAGAATGGGTAATACAAAACCCGAATTGGTACCTAGGCGCTTCGGACGGATCTCCATCTACGAATAATGCACTCGAGGCTTTTAATAGGAGCATAAAAGATAGCCACACCCTTAGAGAACGAATTCCACTGTCCCGGTTTCGTGCTGTTACTCTTGACATGGTCAAGCAGTGGTCCGAAAATTATAAAGTGGACTCGTTTTCAAGCACACCTTTAATAGAACTATCTGATTGGACATCAGCATACCAATGGGCGAAATTGATCAAAAAAGTGAAAACCATATCAACAACAGCGATACAAAAATCTTATCTAGTCGAAGGTTCAGCAACCAATAATGTTCCAAACGGGCAAAGTTGGGAGACATTCGATGAATTCCAGAAATTTGCCTTTACTCACTGGACAGTTGTCTTGCCATCCCAAAATAGTGACTGGGTAAAGGGTCAATGTAACTGCCCCGAGTTTTTTAAAAATTATAAATGGAAACATGTTACTGGACTTGCGATGAGGCTGAAATACATAACACCTCCAGTAGAAGCCAAAAACATAGCCATCGGGCAAAAACGAAAACGTGGGCGTCCTACAAAGGCAAAGTGCGCTTTATTGGTGCAATAATTTAAAGAAGTACTGCAGAGATTGAGTGGACTGATAATGTGAACATTGTAGGAGTAAAGACTTTGTTTAACATTTTGAATTATTATGGTTCGTACTGATTAGTATTAAAAAAAATTTTTAGTAAGCATTACATTTTATAATGTGTTCATTTTTTATGAATAAAGCTACATTGGACATTAATTGGTGTTTGATTCAAATACATTTTGCAGTGCATTATCTGAAGTAAAACTAAAAAAATAAATGCTTGTTTTTAAAATTAGGTGTATTACTATTTTTACAAATTTGCAACATTTGTTAAATAGATGCTCGTTATGACATATTTTAATGCACATATTTTGGTGCACATTCAGTATATTTGGTGGAACACAGGCAAAATTAGGTAAATGAAATGGGAATGAATTGAAGTACTTTTAAATACCATCCCATAAATAATAATAGAAAATTTTATGAGATTAGCGCGGTCTTAAAGACAGACATGGAAAGCGACTTATATTGTTATGTGTTGGATAATGTAGTGAGCAATAATTGTGATTATGTTAACGATTATGAAGTGTAATATATTCGGTTACCCGCATTTGTAAATTATCATCCAGTAGTATATAAGGAGACACACCTGTATTCATCGGTCAATTATACGCTTGCTATCGACTCCCGCCTTTCATTACTCAAGTACTTCTCAGTGGCGACGAGGATTGGATAATACCTTCCGACAAATACATTTGTGTACGGTGTAACGTGTTAATATAATAAAATAAAATAAAAATGTCGAGCGGACAAATCGGTAGAATAAGAGACTTCGATGCGACAACAGGAAATTGGACTTTGTACGTGGAAAGGTTGGAAATGTATTTTAAAGTCAATAACGTGGATAAGAACATGTGGTTGGCGATTTTAATCACCGGAGTTGAGGATCAGACATATGAGCTACTAAGCACTTTGTGCAGCCCAAGCAAGCCGGCGGAGTTAACCTACGAAAAAGCCGTTACAATGTTAAAAAATCATCTTCAACCGAAACCAGCTGTCATGGCGGAACGTTACCGGTTTCGTCAAAGAAGGCAGAAGGACGATGAAAATATAACACAATACCTAACCGAAATCAAAAAACTGTCGAAAACATGTGACTTTGGCGGGAATTTAGAGGAGAATCTGCGAGATCAGTTGGTGTGCGGAGTTAAGAGTGACGTCATCAGACAGAGATTATTTGCAGAAGACAATCTGACGTACTCGGGAGCGGTGAAATTGGCTTGTGGGTTGGAAGCGGCGGAACGAGATGCGGCCGTGGTTGAACATAAAGCAAACGCGGAGGTACCTGTAGTGTATGTAGATATCATTACATCGCACTACAAACCGATTACAGTACTGTGACGTTGCCTCGGGCGCGCACGTCGCACGTTTATAAATACCGGTCCGAGTAGTGGGGCGGGCAGTCGTTGTCGAACTGTCGGCCTGTGCGGTGGCGTGTTGGCGAGTCAACTATTAGTGTAGATAATTGTGCATATTTTACATTGGCGACGAGGAGAAAACCGTAAGTTTTATATTTTTATAAAAAAAAAAAGGAAAGGTAGTCTCCTACAGGTAGATAATTAATTGTATTTCGGAAAGAAATATTGAAAATATTAATACATTAGAATCTTTCATTGGACTTATTAACTGTAAATAAATAATTTTGTGAAGGCTGAAACAAAAAGTGGTTCGTTAATGTATTGTTTTGCAACATAACATCATGCTTGTGTTCCCCAAGGGGGTAATCAGAGATGTGTGATGCAACCACGTTTCACCAATTACGTTGAGCATGCCTGTTACCATTAACCGGACGCCAGGGAGGTTCCTTATGGAGAAACTCAGTGACACTGCCTGACCTGGGAGTCGAAACTGGGACCTCATGTTTAGTTATTTGATTTGTGCTACATGATTAGTAAATCAAATAGCAGTAGAATATATCTACTGGTCATTAAATTGACAAGTCATCAGTGAATGACGGTAATAGCAGTATAATATACCTACTGGTCATTAAATTGACAGTCATCAGAGAATGACTAACAGCAGGAGAATATACCTACTGGTCATTAAATTGACAGTCATCAGAGAATGACTAACAGCAGGAGAATATACCTACTGGTCATTAAATTGACAAGTCATCAGAGAATGACGAACAGCAGGAGAATATACCTACTGGTCATTAAATTGACAAACCATCAAAGAAAATTTGGTCAACAGTAGTGGTACTTTGGATGTACATACTGGTCATTAAATTGACAAACCATCAAAGAAAATTTGTGTCAACAGTAGTGGTACTTTGGATGTACATACTGGTCATTAAATTGCCAAATATTTTAACTGGGCAGATTAGTGCAAACCCTTTATATAATGGTTCCAGGTTATTTATTAATAACATGAGTTCTCAACTCACGTTAGAGAAATTTGATTGTGAGGGTGAACCTTCAACAGTAGGAACGAGACGGGAACGCTGGAAGCGGGCACTATTGATCTACCTGGAAGCTGCTGGAATTGAGAGTAGTGCGAAGGAACGTGCTTCGCTGCTACATTTTGGTGGACTATAATTGCAGGAAATATTCTATAATATACCAGATGCAAATGTATCACCAGCAGATGAAGAGGATGTCTTCGGAGTGGCTATAACCAAACTCGACGCATACTTTCTACCTAAACAAAGTAAGATCTATGAACGTCACCTTTTTAGATTAATAAAACAAGAGGCAAACGAAAATTTTGAAAAATTCCTAGTACGGCTTTGGCAATAAGCTGACAAATGTCAGTTTAAGGACAAAGACGATCATATAATCGATCAAATTACAGAAAAGTGTTTCTCTAAAGAGCTTAGAAAGAGAATTATACAAACAGGAGACGCAATAACACTAACAAATACAATTGTCGAAGCAAATACTCTTGAATCTGTAAGTCGACAAATAGAAGAATTCGGAGAAAGCAGCACATCAACTGAAAACATAAACAGAGTGAATAACAGGAAAACAAGATAAGAAGTGGAAAAGAAACACAGGATGTGGAAGATGTGGGAGCTCAGGATACGCGTCTCAAGACAGCAAATGCCCAGCAAAAGAAAAAGATTGCCACAAATGTGGGCCTAAGGGACATTTTGGACAATTCTGCAGGACAATGACACAAGACAGAACGAATTAAAGGAAATATGAGGGAAACAACAACAAATAAAATGAAAAAAAAAATAAAAAAAAAAAAATGAAAAGAGATAACAAAAGAAACGACACAAACCAGATAGATCAAACAGAGCCCGAAGACATACAATATGTGTTCAAAATCGATGATGACAGTGTATTAGATTGCCATATTGGCGGAATGAAGGTTAAAATGTTAGAAGACTCTGGGTGTAAATGCAACTTGATCACAAACAAAACCTGGGACAATATGAAACAAAATAAGGTAACGTAACCAAACAGTTGCAATAAGACTTTTTATGGTTATGGAAGTAAGAAGCCCTTGACCTAAAAGGATCATTTGACGCAAATATAAAAACCGCTGGTAGATCAGAAAATGCAACTTTTTACGTCATCGCTGATGGAACCAGAGATCTGCTTGGGAAAGAAACTACCATGGCTATGGTTTTCTTAAAATTGGATTAGAAATCGACCAAATGGAAACTAAGACAGAGTTTCCCAAATTCAAGGATGTTTTAGTGGAGGTACCAACCGATGAGAAAGTACAACCAGTTTCTCAACCATTAAGAAGGATCCCCCCATACCACTGGAAGAAAAAGTTGAAAAAAAAAAAAAAAGAACTTTTGGAGAAAGACATTATTGAGGAAGTTCAAGGATCCTCAAGTTGGGTATCACCAATAGTGCCGGTTTTGAAAAATACTGGAGATGTTCGCATTTGCATAGATATGAGGCGGGACAAATAAAGCAATTCTACCTGAAAATCACCCATTGCCCAATATGGACAAGCATCGAAAAATTTAAAGTGCGAAGTACTATTCAAAACTGGACATAAAAGATGCTTTTCAACAGATTGACTTACATCCCGACTCTCGACACATTACAACCTTTATTACAAGTAAAGGCCTGTTCAGATACAAAAGGCTAATGTTTGGAATATCCTGTGCCCCGGAAATTTTTCAAAAAACCCTAGAACGAATGTTATTGGGAGGGATGTAATGGCACTATTAATTTTATAGATGACATTTTGGTATATGGAAAAGATTTGAAGAACATGATCGAAGATAAGAATCAGTAATTAAAACTCTAGAAGAAAATAATGTGGTACTGAGAAAGGACAAGTGCATTTTCATAGAAGAAAAGGTTCAATTTTTAGGATACGAATTATCACAGAGGTGTAAAACCATTAGATAAGTACGTGACAACTAGTCAAGAATTTCGTCCACCTATGAATATAGGTGAGCTTCAGAGCTTCTTGGGATTAATCAACTATGTTGGAAAATGGATCCCTAATTTGGCCACAACTACAAAACCATTAAAAGAACTGCATAAGAAGAAACAGACCAAAACCACAGAATTAAAGTCTTTGGGGCAGTAAACAGGAATTTGCATTTAACGAATTAAAATTGGCCTTGTCTAATATTCCTACTCTAGGATACCATGACGTCAAAGATCGGACTATAGTAATAGCAGATGCTAGTCCGTTAGGACTAGGAGCAGTATTAGTTCAAATTAATGATCATGAACCTCGCATTATTGCGTATGGTCACCGGACACAAACAGACTGAAAGGCGATATTGCCAGACAGAAAAAGATGCCTTAGCTCTGGTCTGGGCTGTGGAACATTTTTATGTTTTTCTGTTTGGAAAAGAGTTTGAATAGGTGACCGACCATAAACCACTAGAGGTTATATTCGGTCCTAAATCAAAACCATGTGCAAGGATAGAAAGGTGGATACTACGCCTTCAAGCATATGCATTTAAAGTAATATACAAGCCTGGCAAAGAAAATATAGCAGATAGTTTATCAAGATTGTGTAAATTAAGTAAAACGTCACAGAACAAGTCTAAAAACTATATACACCAAGTTGTTGAAGGAAGCAGGCTAATAGCAGTTTCACTGAAAGAAATTATGGAGGCATCAAAACAAGACAAGGAAATATTAAAAGTAAGTGATGGCCTTTATAACAACAAATGGGATGAAGAGGTAAAAAAAATTACAAAATCTTCCAAAACGAATTATGCTTTTACGACGGAGTTTTATTGAGAGGCACTAGAATTGTTATTCCAAAAAACATTGCGCAGTCAGGTTCTGACAGCTGGTCACGAAGAACACCCAGGAATAGTCCTAATGAAGGTGAGACTAAGAACCACAGTATGGTGGCCTAGACATGACAAGGAAACCGAGAATTTGGTCAAATGCTGCAAAGGCTGTACATTAGTATCAGCTCCAAAACCTCCAAACCCATTGAAACGACGGGCATTACCATGTGAACCTTGGGTAGATACTTGTATTGATTTGTTGGGCCCTTTACCACGCAGCGATTACATATTAGTAATCGTTGATTATTTCAGTCGATACAAGGAGGTAAAGATTTGTCGTAATATTACCAGTGGCGACATAATAAAATCTCTAAAAGAGATTTTTGCAGACTTGGTAACCCGATGACGATAACAGCTGATAATGGCAGACAGTTCTGCAGCGAGGACTCCAAAAAAAATCTGTACTGAAAGGAATATAGTTTTGCATAATACGATACCATAGTGGCCTCAACAGAACGGAGAAGTGGAACGTCAGAACCGAGACATTCTAAAGCGGAAAAAAATTGCCAGTTGAGCGAAAAAACTGGCAAGAAGCTTTGTTACAGTATCTGGCTATGTATAACAGTACCCCGCATAGTGTTACAGGTAAAACTCCTACAGAATTATTTTTCAAACTGCAATACCGTGACAATATACCTATGGCAGGAGACATCACACATACACATAAACCAGAAGATTCAGATGTCAGAGACAGAGACCAAGAAAAGAAAGAAACTGGGAAAGAATATACAGATAAGAAAAGAAGAGCTCGTGAATGTCAACTAGTGCCTGGGGATAAAGTTTACGTTAAGAATATGGTCAAAGATAAACTTAGCCTAAATTATGACCCAACTTCCCATACTGTAGAAAAGAGTAAAGGTGGAGATATAAGTGTTCGAAACGATATAACTGGGAAGAGATCACGAAGAAATGTAGTTCATTTGAAGAAAATTGAAGGCTAATGGGAAGTTATAAGTGACCAAAATAAAGAAATTAACATAGGAGAAGATATAAATGAATCAGAAAATGAAATAGAAGAAGAGGAAGGGTAAAAGGAAACTTTAAACTAAATCATAGTATAATGATTTACTAAATATTATTGTGCTGTGATTTTGTTGTGCCAGAGATGCTCAATGTCTTATGGTTTTGGTTACATAAAACTTGTTAAAACAAGGAAGGGATGTAGTGTATGTAGATATCATTACATCGCACTACAAACCGATTACAGTACTGTGACGTTGCCTCGGGCGCGCACGTCGCACGTTTATAAATACCGGTCCGAGTAGTGGGGCGGGCAGTCGTTGTCGAACTGTCGGCCTGTGCGGTGGCGTGTTGGCGAGTCAACTATTAGTGTAGATAATTGTGCATATTTTACAGTACCAGCAACCGTACACGCGTTTAGGACAACGCGTGGCCGTGATCAGCGAGGAGGCCGCGAGTGCGCTACGCAGGAGACGGAAAAAGGCGCCGGTAGCTGCACGGCGTGCGGCTGGCGCGGGCATACCGCCGACCAGTGCCGATATAAGAATTTTGTATGCAGTAAATGCAAGAAAAGTGGACATTTGAGACGCGTGTGCCCTCGGCCGAGCACAGGAAGAGGGAAGAGGCGCGGGGTGAACCACGTTGAAGCTACCGGGAGCGAGCAGCCGGGGCAGCTAGGAGCCGGTTCTAGTTCGGACGAGCTAGAGGAAGAATTACACCAGCTGTGTTTGAACGGATATAGTCCGGTAAGCTTAATATTACGCATTGATAACAATGACATTAAGATGGAGGTAGATACAGGCTCTGCTGTTTCCTGTATAAGTAAAAAAACATATGATCGGTATTTTAGTACTAGATCAATTGAGCCATTCAATTTAGTGTTAAGATTTTATGATGGTAGCAATATCAAGCCTTTGGGGTAATACGACCGAAAGTACAATACAAAGAGAAAATAAAATATTTAGAATTATTTGTGATCAATGGGGGTACAACGTCTTTATTAGGCCGACAATGGTTATCCGAAATGGAAATAAAAATACCTCCATTTCACCAAGCCATTAATTATGCCAATATTTTTAATACAAAATCTGATACTGCAAATGTTTTGTTAAATAGGTATAAAGAGCTATTCAGCGGCGGATTGGGACGGTACACAGGCGGCAAGGCAACGCTCCAGTTGCGGGAGGGGGCGACCCCCGTGTACTGCCGGGCGCGGCCGCTGCCTTACGCTCTGAAGGGTCAAGTCGATGCGGAGCTGGACGCAATGCTGCACGCGGGCATCATCGAGCCTGTTGAGTGCTCGGACTGGGCGACACCTTTGGTACCGGTACGTAAAGCTGACGGTGGACTCCGTATCTGTGCCGACTATAAAGTCACTTTAAATCCTGTCTTACTGGTCAATAGGTATCCGCTACCGAAAATAGACGATCTGTTAGTGAGTTTAAATGGGGCTACCTTCTTTTCAAAAATTGATTTATCCCAGGCTTATAATCAGATAGAATTGGATGATTCTAGAGATTTAACGGTAATAAATACACATAGAGGTCTGTTTAAATATAATAGACTCGTGTTTGGGTTGTCTTCGAGCCCGGGCATCTTCCAGCGGATTATGACAAACCTTCTTAGTGATATACCAGGCGTAGAAGTATTTCTTGATGACGTAATCATAAGTACGTCAGGGACACAGGAAAAACACCTACAAACTTTAGGAAGAGTATTTCAAAGGATACAGGATCATGGAATGAAGCTTAAAAGAAGTAAATGTCTATTCATGGTTGATGAGGTCAAATATTTAGGTTATGTTATATCTAAAGAGGGTATTAAAGTGGATACGGATAAGGTAGATGCAATAGTAAAAATTCCTAGGCCGAAAGATATTACAGAGTTGCGTTCTTTCTTAGGGTTAGTAAACTTTTATGCTAAGTTTGTTAAGAATTTGAGTAGTATATTATCACCACTCTATGAACTTTTAAAAAAAAATGTTACTTGGACTTGGAATGACCAGTGTGAAAGGGCGATGGTTAAAGTTAAAAAAATATTAACGGGTGCGGAAGTATTGGCTCATTATGACCCAGATAAGCACTTAGTGTTAACGTGTGACGCCAGTGCGCGAGGTATTGGTGGGGTACTCACACAGCCAAGCGCCGACGGCCGCGACCGGCCGGTAGTATATGTGTCACGCGCATTGAATGACGCGGAAAAACATTATTCCCAGATAGATCGCGAAGCGTTAGCTATAGTATTTTGTTTGAAAAAATTGCATCAGTATGTTTATGGACGACGCTTTACCTTGCAAACGGATCATAAGCCATTAGTAAGCATTTTTGGGCCAAAGCACGGCGTTCCAGCCATGGCGGCAAGTAGATTACAGCGTTTGGCGATAATTTTATCAGCATATACATATGATATAGAATACGTCAACACAAAACAAAACGGCGCGGACGGACTATCGAGATTACCGGTTCCGGGCGGTAGCGATGAGTCATTACATGCGCTCCCCGAGCAAACTTATTTACATTTCGCACAAAATGCATTGTTACTAGATTATAATATAATAAAGCAACAGACTATGAGAGATCCGAGGTTAAGCAGAGTTCTAAGTTAAATTAGAGATATGTGGCCTTCGGATAATGAAATTCGGGAATTACAACCCTACTTTAATCGTCGTAAGGAACTGTACGAAGAGTTAGGTTGCGTCATGTGGGGGCACAGGGTAGTGATTCCGGAAAGCTGTCGGGCTAGGGTATTACAAGAGTTACATGAGCCCCATATGGGCATAGTAAAGACGAAAGCGTCAGCTAGGAGCTATGTGTGGTGGCCGGGCATCGACGAGGCGGTGGAGGCGACATGTCGGGAGTGCACGGTATGCGCGGGGGAGGCGGACGCGCCGCAGCGACACGTAGCCACGCCGTGGCCCTGGCCCAATAGGCCATGGGCGAGGGTACATCTAGATTTCCTAGGTCCTATTTTTGGTAAAATATATTTAGTAATGGTTGATGCAAGGACGAAATGGTTAGAAGTATTTCCCGTACCTAGTACCGCGGCTAATTTCACTATAGAAAAACTCATAGAAGCTTTTTCAAGATGGGGTTTACCTAGGCAAATAGTTTCAGATAATGGCCCCCCGTTTACGAGTAAAGAATTATCAGACTTTTTAACAAATCATGGCGTAGAACATGTCTTTTCAGCTCCATACCACCCAGCATCCAATGGAGCAGCGGAAAATGCAGTGCAGACTGTCAAAAGAACAATTAAAAAAGCAGTCCAGCAAAAAGAAAATATTAATTTATTTTTGAGTACCTTCTTATAACATTATCGGAATACAGAACACTGTTCTACAGGGGAAAGTCCAGCCACGCTAATGTTAGGTAGGAATTTACGTACAAAGTTGGATGCATTAAGGCCCAACAGGGAAGTGAAAAAAGTTCAGGAACGGCAACAAAGGGTAGGTACGGAACGTTCCTTACAGTTAGGGGAGGAAATATGGATGAGGCAGTATAGGGGTAGCGAAAAATGGCTTCCTGGGCAAATAGTAAAAAGAATGGGCGCCACTGACTATAGGGTTGTGGATGGATCGGGGAAGGAAACACATAGACATATTGATCAGTTAAGACAGCGATCGCGTAGTTCTTTAATTTGTCCAACCAGTACGACAGAACGGAGTTCTCTCGAGGTGGAGCTTTCCAAGGTGCCGGAGGTGACGCCAGCTCCAATCAGCACAGAGGTACCACAGGTGGAGTCGCGGACCCCTCGGAGCGTAGGGAAGGGTAGCCCGGACCGAACCATGACGGTCGATGTGCTGCCGTCCCCATCCGCGGACAGCTCAGTTTCTGCCTCTAATGTTCCAAACCCTGATCCCGGTATAAGTGATCCTAATTCCGAGAATCTTGTTCCGGAAGTACCTCGAACCCGTCTTATACGGGAGTGTCGGTTAAGAAGACCACCTAAATACAGTAATAGTTAAGTAGTTTGTTTTAGTAAGTTTATATAGATAGTAGTTTATATTAATAAGTAGTTACGTTCATACTACAAGTACATACTACATACATACTACATACATACTACGGTACATACATACTACATACATACTACATATACATAGTTACATACTACAAGTAGTTACGTTCGTGCAACAACACAGAGATTACTTTCGATCAAACATAGAAGCAAACCAAAATTATAACCGAAGAAACAAAAATAAGTTAATTACACCGTCACCAAAATTAAAAATAATGAAAAATAGCCCCAACTATAGAATCGCGACAATTTATAATAAATTACCGAATTACATAAAAGATGACGAGAATACAAACTCATTCTATAGCAAACTAAGATTACTCTTAATAGGGAAATGTTATTACACTGTAGACGAATTCATGACGGATAAAACTTTATAGATGTTGTTACCTACTTAGCTCATAACTTTTGTTAGATCCAGCCTAAGATCAAAGTCATAAAAATAATATAGTCTATTCCAGTGACATAACCTAATCTTTTTATTTTATTGTAAATGACATACCATATTGCAATTTAATCTATAACTTGACATGACACGATTGTAAAGCACTACCTATTACCTATTTCATAATTATTATTATTTTATTCTTCTTTTTACTACCTACCGACTACTGCAATCTGACCAAATATGACTTTATGTGTGTTATTGTGTGTGTTATTGTATACTGTTTATTATTGATAATTGGACATCATAACTAATTCTAGACATGTATTTTTTATTTTACTTTATTTCTGAAATGTATTGTGTTAATTACGAGTATTAGGTATTGTTCATAATCTCAACAGCAAACCAACATTGTGCTTTGCAGTGCCCTGACAATTCATGTACAAAAACCGACAGTTAATTATTGTAAAATGTGTGATGTGCATGAGAGCAAATAAATAAATAAATAAATAAATAAATAAATAAATAATGTTGTAGATCCTAAGGAAGGTTTTTGATGTATTATTAATTTATTAGTTTAAGTATTACATTACGTTAAAAAGTATTGTATGTAGACTTTTAAATTGTATTTAATAACTGTTGTCTACTTTGTCATTATTTTAGTTCCTTGTACTATTGATTGTAATGATTCTTGTTTCAAGGATACATGTATTATTTAGAGTGGAGGGTTGTAATATATTCGGTTACCCGCATTTGTAAATTATCATCCAGTAGTATATAAGGAGACACACCTGTATTCATCGGTCAATTATACGCTTGCTATCGACTCCCGCCTTTCATTACTCAAGTACTTCTCAGAAGTATGTTATATTGTTGTGATGACGAATGAGATAAAAACCCTGAGATTTTTGTTTATATTGTTTGGATTAAGTAAAACACATTTTCTTGGCAAAAAATGCATGAAGCGTTAACAATTTTTATCCGTAGTAAAAATAAAACGTTAGAACTTTTTGAAGTTTTCCCACGTCAAAGACACTATCGTCAAAGACACGATTGTGAGTCAGAGACAATGAAAGCCTAAAAATATCTAATTTTTATTTTATTCTTATTGTTTCGTTGTAAGTTGAAAAAATAAAACAAGTAGCGAATTATAATTACACGAGTTTTTCATTGGAAACCACAATGTTTCTGAATCCAGTTTATATTTTTAGCTGTCTTCAAAATCCACTATCAAAGAAATTACATTTATGACTTAAAATTCTTGGCTTTCGGAATAGTATATTTCATTACGAGTGTGGAAAGCCTGTCATTGCAAAGAGTTCCAACAAATGTCTACCCGAGCCGAGGCGCAGCCGAAGGTGAGGGTTGACAGTCGGAACAAGTTGCAATGACGGTTCCGCACGTGTACTGAACAACTATTTTTAATACAGTTGCGAAAAAATTAAGCAATTTTATAAACAAGTTTTTTGGAAAATGGCGCCAACCGTAAAAGAATATAGGCAAAGATTTTATTTGTTTTCTTCACACATTCTGGGTAGGCAAAGGGAACTATGCCCATACAGCCAAGTCTTCAGTAGTTTTTTTTTTTTGATATGGAATGAAAATGAAATGAAACCTAACCTAACTCATTGAATCAAATCATTAAATCTGATATTGAAACAAATTAGTATCTTCTTTTTAGAAATATTTGCAAGAATCATGAAAACTTCTATGAAATTTTTTTTAGTAAAAACTCCGTGGTTGGTTTTTTTCTTTTTAATAGACATTTTTTTGACAGTTGGGAAAGAGAACGCACGAGTTCGGAAAAGGTAAACGTCAAACTATACGTCCCTGCAATATGCCACTTTTTGAGCAACTGTATTAAAAAAGTATTTCCCGCCGTAGTGTTAGGAGGATCAATGTCTGTACTTAAAGGTTTTGAAATTTTGGCAAAATCATACGTAGTACTACTGTTGACTTTGAGGTTTTGGGTTGAATTAGGTCGTGAAAATTGTTATTGGGTGTTTTCATCTGTAGCCAGGGTGGAATCTGGATTTGTGCCTCTACGATTACAATAGGCTCACCTATTACATGAGACTTAAAGATGGACGTACCCACTTCCGGTTCATCTTTGTCTATCCCTTCAGGAAAAACAAGCATGATGTAAATCAACTACTTTCTTGTAACTTGGACCAGACTCTTGGCCACCTAAACAGTCTGGTCACGCTCGCACCCTGTGGAGAGTTAACGTGCGTCGAACTCCCAACCCAATACTGATTTCTGTTACCCTGGTTGTTGAATTATACAATTTATGGCAGGCCTGCTAGTTTGCCGAGCCAACGAGTCATCGCTTCATCGTTGCATTGTGTTTTTCACTTTGTGAATGAGGTCTTTAGGTTTCTGTTATCCTGGTATAAAGAAACTTCTAATTTTTTTTATCACCGTGTTTGGTGAAACATGGCTGCTCATTTAATGTCAATATTACTGTTTTCTGGGAACAGTATAGTAACACAGTACATAGTCCAGTAACCTTGTCGCCTGAAAGTACGGGATGTGTCAAATCCGGTAGTTCTGTTTTTTTTGCAGACTTGTTTATGTTGGCCCAATAAATAATCCAAGTTTGTGACCTCGAGCGCCAAACGCAACGTTGTCAAAAATCGAAACCCCATGATTTCGGATTTTTTCCAGATTTTGGCGATTATAACCCAAAGGACTAGTTTTTTGACAATGTCTTCATCACCTTAGAATATTGCAAAAAAGAGCGTTTACGCCTTACCATTTTTATACAAACATTCATGTCCACATTTTCCGAAATGACCGAACCGATTTTAATGAAACTTAATACGCATAAGCTGGATACAAAGGTCAAAAAAGTTACTAAAAAACATTTTCGAAATGTTTAAAAAGAAAAAAGACAATTGGAAAGGTAGGCGTAAACGCTCTTAAGAAAGGAAACGATAAACTGTAAACCTTTATCTCGGAAAGACGATTCTAGTCTCATACTGTAGCAAATTTAGTCTACTCTAAAACGTCCTGTGAAAGTACTATCAAAAAACTAGTTCTCTAAGGTTACAATCGCCAAAACTGAAATTTTCATGTTTTTTTCGATGTTTGACTAATTTGCGTTCGGCGCTCGAGGTCACAAACTTAGATTATTCATTGGGCCAACATCATAAATAAGTCTGCAAAAAAACAGAACTACCGGATTTGACGCAAACACTAATGTCTATAGTTACTGGACTAACAACCCATGTTTCATATTTCTGACAGTAAACGGTTTAATTATAATTTCATGTTTAGTAGCTTTGAAACAATTTTTGTAGATTATATAAATGTAAACCATTAATTGTGTGTGACGTTGGCCGCCCGTTACGAACCCTCGCGCATTAGTACAGTACGCCGTCCTCGGCATACCCTCGTCACTCCCGATGATGCTATCACCCTCCTCCAGGAGAGTAGCAAAGAGACTAGCAGCACTCTTAAAAAGTTCAGACACAAACCGCCGTCTTTCCGACCTCGCCGTCGAGGTCCGTCGCGACGTCCCGGTCCATGTCCTCCCCGACCCTCGCTCGAGCCAGCCCGCGATGCTGTGCCAGTAGTTTTAAATCAGCCCCTAAATAATGATATCATTCAGATCCAGCCTGTCCCCATGCAGTCCTCCCCCAGCGACGCCCTGAGCCGAGGCTCGTACCCCACAGGGGGTGCCCTCAGCGTATAGTCGCTTAGTTTGTAAGTTTTTATGCCCTGGCTGGAGGCCTTACTCTTAAGGCACCCACAGGATAGTCCGGTTAAGCAGACGACAACCTCCTAGGTTGAACTGCGAGATGCCACTCATAAAAAAAAAAAAAAAAGTGTGTGACGTTAATTATAATAATTTTGTTAAATATATTAAATATTATTAACAAAATCCCTCCATATTGTTAATAATATGGAGGGATTTTGTTATTAATAATTGAAGTATCGTCTAATGAAATCAGAATTAAAATAATATTTTCAATGTTAGTTCGTCAAAATTCACTTATTTCCAATAGTTTTGGGCTGTACCTAAAAACCTACCAGAACCGTACCAGGTGCAAACTTGATTGAGTCTGACGACATTCAGACACAGTGCAGCCAAATTTTAATTTTATTCGACATACCTATAATTTCTGTTCTTTTTCCACTTCTTATTTCATCCAAGAGAATTGATCACTATGTACCTACTTCATGTAACATAGATGTTAATCACGCGTGCGATGCGTGGACGGAGGGATCCCCACCACTGTTCAGATTGGTGGTAATGCCAATTTCCTTTGACGTTCATTGTAATGGTCATACGACGTCTTCAGCAGAAGCTGTTGTGAGCTACAATGAAAATGCTATTTATAACTCACTTTCAAAAAGAGGTTATCAATTTCTCTGATTGTTTTTTTTTAAGAATTTGGATCTGAAAAAACTCACTCTTGGGCAAAGGCGAACCCACGCGTCCTCATTCCTGTTTTGACGGAGTCTGTCCAGTTCGTCCCGCCATTTTTTGTGGCCTGCCGCAACCCCGCTGCAATGTCTCAGGGCACCAGTTACCTGCTATTTTGGCCCACATCATGCATTAAAACAACAATGGCATGTCAGAGATCAAAAATAATGTAATAAAATGTGTGAACAACAAATTTTTTTTTAAACGTTTCCCCAGACTAGGATTTTTTCCTGTACCATGGGTGCGTTAACAAAAAGTTAAACTCAAACAGCCAGACCAGGAACAACTATCTGTAGGCCATACAAGTATTTTTTCCGTGTGGGGATCGAACCCGCGACTCGCAGCGCAGCAGTCGATCGCTCAGCCACTGCGCCAACCGTCTCGTCAAAATAATAGAAGACGATAAAAAAATCATGCCTACACCAGACCAATGACTTTTAAAATCGGAAACCATAATGAAGCTGATCAAATAGAAGATTACCAACACGGTTCATTACTTTATCTACTGTTACGTAGTATCCATCACTACATATATCCATTTCTTCTGAAAGTCGGGTTGAATGTTATGGTTCCCAAAAATATGAGATCACAAAAATATTTGCCCATCTGACCAAACTGTTTATTCAATATCTTACGTATCACGTATCGTCTAAATGTGATAGGGGAGAGAAAATATATATTGGGAAAAATTATTTTGTGGAGCAGATAAATATGTCCCATCTCTCCCCGCTTCGGTCACGAACATCTATCAAAAATCTAACAGTCATTCCTGAAGGAAATCTGAGATGGAACTACAATTAGAATGATGTGGTATTTTTTATGGTTTTTTGACCCACGTATAAAAACAGAAATCAAAAAGTCATAGTTCCCAAAAACATTTAAATGTAGGTTTATGGGAGCTATGACTTCACATTACACGTCAAGTCACGTCTATGACGTCAGAAATGAGCAAATAACTATGTTTTATCACCATGTACGTACAGGTAAAACGTTCTGACTTATTGGCAATTTCAATTTGTTTTTGTCAGTTCCAATTTGTCTTTACAAAAAGTCTTATGGACATAATGCAACATTGCTCACCTCCCAAAGTTATTAGAATGTTACTATATAGTCTATGTCCTACCCCAGGTATAAATCTATCTTCTTGCCAAATTCCATTAAGATCCGATCAGCCGTTTAGTCGTGAAAAGGTAACAAAACAAACAACTTTCGCATTTATAAAATTAGTAAGGATTAAATTTCCTACAAGTTATTATTTAATAAAAAATATGGTCAGTAGTACGTCACTATATTTTTTATTAAATAATAACTTGTAGGATACTTATTCAAGTTTACAAGTTAGGTAATATATTATCCCTGCAATTGTAGGTATTATTGTAATAAATAAAAATGTTCAATGGAGACGGTCCTTTGTCAGTCATCGTTCATCAATATTTAATTTAGTCTCGTATCAAGCATTCGCAACTTTCCCAATGTTTTAATTACCTTGCTCCTTTCAGTACACGTTCGCTCCAGCCTTGACCGGCCCCACAAACCTGCCGTTCTTTATGAAAATATTTAAATTAAAACTTGCAGGCAAGCGTGCTCCGTCCGCCCCAGGCCGCATCATCGCTTCACATCAGGCGAGTTGCACCAAACGCCACCCCAATTAGTGTAAATAATAATTCTTTGTGGTTTCCTTCGGGTAGGTACAGGTCTGTAATTACTATTATATGTTCGTACGCATAACGACTAATCAATCTAAACAAAACCAGTGCAAGCGGATCTGTCATTGTACGTGGAATCAATACAAAGCGAGGCCATTTATACTGGAAATGTTTAGCTGGGCGGGTCGCTGTGTGTTTTTTCGTGTCCACTGCTAGGATCACCCGAGAGCACACCGTGGAGCTCTGCGTCGCTTGGTCTGAGCACCGCCGTGTCCTCGTAGCGGCGATTGGCAGCGGCGACCTCGCACTTGCGGCCCTGGTTCAATCCATGGTTCGGAGCGAGAGGGAATGGGAAGCCGTCGCCTCCTTCTGCGAAGGAGGTGGCAGAACGTGAGACGCAGAGAGCCTCACGTGTCAGCCGCCGCAGGAGTCACCCCGGACGACAGGAGCCACCAAGTGGCCCCCGGCTACCGTAGGCGCGGGCCTTTGGACGGTGAGTAATGGGCTAGCTAGCTCACCGTCCGTCCGTCTTATAACGACAGGCCGTGTCGACGGCGCGTTCGTATTCCACGCGCGCCTCAAAGAGATGTCAGCCAAACGAAAGGGGTCCGAGAGGGCCGATGCATTCCAGGGCTTCGGGACTGTTCGAAAGAGATACCGTGGCCCTGGAACACAAAGGGCTAAGAAGGAACATGAATGGGTTTTAATACGTACAAGTCTGACACTCCCTTCCGCTCGGCCCAGAGCAGGCCTAATGACCCCTTCATTTGATGATTTCACATCCGTAAAAAAAAGAAGGGTCTTTTGGTGTGCCATCTGTTTGATAACAGCCAGAGGAAGAGACTTTTGAGTGTACAATAATGTGGATTTATTTTGCCGCATCTACCAGACGAGTTGTTCTTACTCAGTGCCAAATAAACCGGTTGAGCGGATTACCGCATGGATGCGCCCGCGTCATCGTGGCTAACGACTATATGTCGTCGAGCTATGTCTGCCTCACACGACACGACGCTAACTCTGTGGGTTCCGCAGATTTCAGTAGAAAATATTGTTTTTGGCTGTTATAGGCTTGTCGGACTTTAAACTTGTTTTATGAAGACTGATTGTAATCACTTCTATTACATAATCTACGTAGTATAAAACAAAGGCGCTTCCTCTCTCGTCTGTACGATCTTTTAAACTACGCAACGGATTTAGATGCGGTTTTCATCAATAGACAGAGTGATTCAAGAGGAAGGTTTATGTGTATAATACTCTAGCGTCTCGCCTCGGCTTCGCACTGGTGTATCACTCCACACTGACATCACATTTGTATCTCTGATCTACATTGCACCCGTACAAAGCAGGGGCGGGTCGCTAGTACTCGGATAAACGAAACTGACTGTATCAGATATTTTCCTTTTCACGCCTTAATAACTGAACAAGTTTTAATGAAACGTATGGTCTTGATTTGGATAGATAATATCTATGAGATGAGAAATAAATAATATCAGACCTCCATGCGGGTGAAGGTATAATAATATATTGTCAATCTAGGAAAAGACTGGCCTCTCGTTTTTCTCTTCTGATAAGTTCTGTAGTCGGGGCTTTTAGATTTGAACCTTGCATTAGATATAAAAATTGTAAAAAAAAATAAACATTTTCCGAGACCGGATCAAGCTGAAAAAGACGAAAACGCGTTTTTGTGAATAAAAACATGGCAAAAAAAGTTAACAGGACAAATTTAGTTACTTTAGGTATAGAATTGGTGACAGTAATATATATTTTCAGAATTAAACATTTTCGTCCGCAGAAATTACGGTAAAAAAACATTTACGAAATTTTTGCATTGTACTTAAGGCAAAAATATAATCAGCGGTTTTTTTACATAAAATAACTTATTTATATTACACCGCCATTAAACAAAATTAAACAAATTGTACTACTGGAAGTTATTATTGCCAATTTTTTTACAATAGCGGTTTAGTCAAAAAGGTAACAGGGTTTAATTTAGTTTAACTTTCATCTAAAGGCTATTTCTAACCTATTTACACGAAAATTAAACACTTTAAAGCAAATCGTGAAAAAAAATCAATTACTGTTTACGTAAAATACGCCTGCAAGCTTTATTCTTGTATTTGGCGCAGCACTTTCATAGGAATTTGATCTTTCCGAAATAGAAATAAGGTGTACAATCGCGTAACTCAATAAAACACCGACTCAAACAACAACACAGTCATTCGCACACAATGAACGCAGCGCTTATCTTGTTTACGCACACTAGCACACGCCGTACGCCGCACACTGCTTAGCGCTGACACCGTGCATCGTAATATAATTTTTACTTTGACAAAATTAATTTTCGCTCTAATCTGTTTAATTTTGGGGGATTAAGGTTTGGATTTATATATTTCTCATTATTAAATTAATTTAACTCCTGTTACTTTTTTGCCGTAAGTAGTATTTAAGATTTTTTGATTTTCTGTGAAGTCCGGAGCAAAATTTGTTTAATTTTCAAAAAAATAGTTAGACATGGTGATATAAATCATTTTAGCACTATTTTTGTCCTGTTAATATTTTTGCCTTAAGTACGAAGTCAAGTTATAAGATTTAAAAAAAACCGAATATTCCGTGGACGAAAAATTAATTAATGCAGAGTTAGCCTCATATTCGGCGTAAATTCCCCGGACTACTGTGGGCAGTCCTGTCTTTGTCTTGGTATGCCACGATGCACCCTAACATTATATGGACCAGTAAAAACTTTAAGAAGAGAAACTACACTATCCTAGTATTTTTTCCTTATTAGTTATGTTGTTATAACAACATGTTCCCCTTTTTGGTAGCCTGAGGTTTACCAGATTTATATAAACGTAGAAATTATAATAAGAAAAGCACGGCCACTTTATTGATTATTCCGGAATATGTAGTCTGATTTTTCCTTTCCATTTTGGCTTCGACTCTTACGGTTGTGCGTTGTTTCATCGCAAATTGCTTAATCGAATTTCGTTTCACATAAATTGTTTCTCTTATTATCATTTCATAGAATAATCAATACGCAGAATACTAACTATTGAAGAAATTTTTAAATCATCGATTTTTGTTTCAAATAAAGTTTAATGTTAGAATATTCATATCATAGAATAACAAATCAAATATTCTTTATCCACATATTGTTTGTTTCACATAAAACGTTTTACCAAGAATCTTCATCGAATGACAGTATGTAAACGTTTCAATTCATACCTTTGTTAAAATGCATAGGGTTCCTATAAAATTACAACACCGAGGTCACAAAAAAAAATGCGGGTAAATTCTTGTGAAGCAGGAAAATAAACTTGTTAACTCACTAGTAGTGTTCATACCAGTTGCATGTTGTATGCATAATGCAAGCAAGCATGCAACATGCAGCGTGTAAGCAAGCATGCAATATGTAGCAGGCATGGTTTCTGTCACGGCTCCGGCGCTGCGGGGCTCCGGTGGTCCCATGCGAGCTTATCGTCGCAGATGTGTTTCACGCTCACCACTGCGCCTTCGTCTTGCTGGCCGACTTAGTCGGCCAGCCTCAGCTGCGGCGGCGAGTGTTAAAACCACCTGCTCCTCAGCTCGCTGGCCGCTTAGCCTCTCCGTGCCTACGCAATTTAAAATAACACTCTAGGGGTAGGGCAGATAAGTCTACGTGGAGTCGGTTTTGCAGCCATTCGTTTCTGTCACTAACTTTTGTAGCACAACATATTGACTTTTAAAGACAATATTTTAATTTAAGGTTAAAAATTTCGGTGAAATAAAATACGATGGAAACATACATCGATCAAACAATATTCATTAAAAAATAATTCTACTGTTTGATAAGTTTGTGAAATAACAAAACGTGATTATAAAATTCATTGAATTGTGTTTCTGTAACATATTTTTCATTCAAATAAATAGTAGTTGAAACAAAAATATTCGAAATAAAAATACATGGACAAATATTATGTGAAACATTTTCTGGGAAACGAAATTCTGGGAAATTTTATGTCTGCGAAACAAGGTGACACCGACTCTTACACGTGTAACACGAGATATTTATTAATGTATTTACCTTATACTTCTTTTAAGCTTTTAGCTGAAGTATTACGTATTTCTCAACTGTTGTTTGAACAACACGTGAGAAATACATAATACTTCAGCTTTACCCTCGACAAACAATCATCTCTGCCTACCAAACAAACACACTCCTTCATGAAAACTACCAGGATCTCATGAAGAGAAAATAAAAACCCAAAGACATTAAACACAGCTCTTCCCTCAACCTAGCCCAATAAAGGTTTCTTTTTACCTAAAAAAGAACCAATTAAGGCAAAAGTCGTCGTAATTATAATGACCTTATTACAAGATTCATTATGAAAGTCATGTCAAAGTGGAGAAGAATATTTTCGATAAAAGCTTCGTTCGTTTGCTAGTGAGGCTTCAGTTTTCGGACGAATGGTCGCCGGCCGTAATGAATTTAAACTTTCGTAAGTTGAAAACTAGTTGCTGTGTACGTTTTTATTTAATTGTTTTTATTTATAACAGCCTGAAGAAAAAAAAGATCATCGTCACTCTCTTGCCTTTATCCCAATTTATTTGGGGTCGGCGCAGTATGTCTTCTCCTTCCGTACTTCTCTATTACTTGTCATCTCATCAGACAGCTCCTTTCTTGCCTTATGATCCTTCACACAGTCCAGCCTACGTTTCTTTGGTCTTCCTCTAATCTTATACCTATACACATATAGTATACACAAATCTTAAGAAAAAGATCAAGATCTAGTTTTGCCGTAGAACCGATGATCAATAGGCTACCCTATTGATCATCAGTTCTGTGAATGTTGTCAAGACCTGCAATCGTGAGGTAGGGCGGCCTTGGACTGGCTATTAGCTAGACTGAATATCTTCACAGGGTGGTTGGAGCAGCTGGATGATGGTAGCTGACTGTCCAGCAGCGGAGTGTTTTATGCCTCTAGAAGTCTTACTGCGGCTGGTTGGACAGAGGGCCTCTAAGCTATAGTATTGGTTTACTACAGACATTTTATCCTCACACTTATCATCCATATTCATACTTTTATTGGTTTTACATTAGCATTTTACTAATCGTTTAAATTTTTATAAATATTTTCTTTGTTGTGACATTTTTTACATCAAACTTGTCATTTGTCATTTACTTTTAATTTTAATTGTTACCAACCAAATTCTCTATGAAGATTTCATTTTTAGATTTTATATTACTAAAATGATTATCATCAATACGTGAGTTCAATTGTTGTATTAAATAAAAAATTACGAATATTTGCTGTGTAAAGATATTCTAAGTTATATTTATAAAAATATTATGCGCAAGGTTTTTGACCTATTGTTACTGGCTGTTTTGAATACTGGCTGGTTGCGTTTTGACGAGCGCAACAAATTTGAACCTATGAAGAAATAAATTCGAAAACAAGGATCAGGGTATAAAAAGGCATTTCTGACGGATGCCAAGTCAGAGTCAACCTAGAGAGTCAACGTAGAGAGTCAACCTAGAGAGTCAACCTAGAGAGTCCAGAAGACAGTCCTATAGAGTCAAGCTGGAGAGTCAAGGGGACAGTCCTAGAGAGTCAAGGGGACAGTCCTGGGCAGTCAAGAGGCCAGTCCTGGGGAGTCCATTTCTACGCAGTAATGTAGTGTTTGGGGTGGAGTAACCCTAAATCTGCCCCACTTGTAGCACGATATGCACTGGGGAAGCTATTGTGTGAAACCCTTCCGTCGCGCTCCGAGAGTCTCTTCTCGCCGCCGGATGAGGTGAAGTCCGCGCAGGTACTCTTACCTATTAATCCTCAAGAGTCAGAGTCACTCATGAAGAGTCAGTCAAGAGAGAGTCAAGAGAAGCTGACCTACGTACTTCATCACTGCCCAGGAGATCCTACTACAGACTCGTGGGACCACTACTTCTGATCTTCAGCAGCTGTGATTCATCATCTTCAGAGTGACATATAGAGACCTTAATAGTATATGATAAGCATGTTTTTGATAATTATTTGTCTATTTCTAATAAATTCATTTTCCCCTTTTAACTTATTTAATGTACAAATTAGCTTATTTCTTTTTCATCATAAGGAATAAGCAAGTTTGTTACAAAGCCTAGAGGACCTATACATATAAAACGTAGGACACCCACACCTTAGTCATGTTGAGTGACACGTATTGCCATCAACCGGGTACAAATCCAGGATCTAGGGTCTGAGGGTTTCTTTTACTGAAAACCCCAATAACACTGTCCGACCAGGCAATCGAACCCAATAAATCATGCTCAGCAGTTAGTAGCCCTTTTTTACCCCTAGACTCATCGATCAATAAATGATTGATCGAAGTTTAGACTCAACGATGCATAACAGTAAAATAATTACAGCTCTATATTATATGTTATTATTATTCTATTTAAATAATCAAACAGTTCGTACAGCAATTTGTTTTTGTTAAATGTATAACGTTACGTTAGCAATCATTTGAAATACTTTGAAACCCTTTCATAAACAGAACTGGAATAATTGTCCAATGGTAATTTGAACTTTAATGCCAAACCAGAATATCTAATCAAAAACGTTGTTTAAATTTAATATGAAGCTTAGTTTGTTAATGACAATATTTTAACTACGTACATAATTACTGTGTACATAATTTAATTGAAAATTGCAATTATGCGTTTTAGTTTAGTTATAATTATACATGGATCATAGTACCAGTCCCTTTCATTAAAATCCGTACAGCTGTTAGGACGTAAAAAGGTCAAAATAATAGAAAAACAGCCAGACATACAGATAGACAGATCAACCGACGGACGGACAGAAAGACAGACATATTTACTTTAGCATTTAAACTAAAAGTATGAGTAATAGTATGGATTAATAAAACAATTAACATATATGCGACATCAGACTCAATTGCCATTATTTATAATGTCCGTCGCGGTTTCAATTAGTACTGACACTAATTATCTAATTGTAGCTGTGCTTACTGATTGAAAATCAGAGCGTGTCTGTACACAGGTATATAGGGAGGTATTATAATCTATCGATTGTATAGTACACACTACGCTGTACTGCGTGTCGCGGGTTCAATTACCGCTTCGTAACAAATATTTTTCCGATGTAATATTATTTTACCAAGTTGCAAGGTCATTTCAATCAATTAAGTTAGTTAGTAAGTTAAAAAAACAGTTTTTTTTTTTCATTTTATTCATCTTAATCTGAATTTCTTAGGGTTATTAATACAGCAGACCATTTATCAGAATGTCAATTTCCCATTCTTTCAAAATAAATCATCACTTATCAAGAATGTAAATAAATATTTCCAATCTTGCAAACATGTATGCATTTGTTATCAATAAAACTTGTTTACGACGGTCTATTAATACCATTACATTTCAATGATATCTTTACTATCATTTTGTAGGTATAAAACAATGCTTTTATCAATCTAAATTCGGAAAATCAACTATGAACTCTGTCGATTGAGAACACAGTGGGAAATTGTTTGTCACGAGCTGGCCCTCTTGAAACCTACTCTAACATCCTTGAACTCTACTTTATCAATTAAACTCATTGACGCTTCAATTTACTCAAAAAGGCTGACTTACTGTTTACTTACTAGATGCAGACAAAAAATACAATCTTCAAACAACTTTAGGTAGCATTAAAATCAAAATATTTTTATTTTACATAGGCCTACAGGTGCACTTATAAAACGTCGACAAAAAGGTGCACGGTTCGGGTTGGTCGTTTCCTATGGAGAAGAACCGGCAAGAAACTCCATTGTTACTCTTTTAAAATCATTTGGTTTTACAATATTTCTGTTACAGCGTTAGTACTAAAGTATGGGAGGACATCGTAGGCCTGACGATAAGTCGTTGCTTACTACAAAACGTAGAACGAGATAAAAAGTTACCAAGGGTCTAGAAATATATAAGACCTTACAATGTCCACACATTTACAAACAATCGGTAAATAAGGAAACGAGCAGTTTTTAAATAAGTTTGTATTAAACTTGTTTAGTAAATAAATAAATAAAAAATAATAATTTATATAAAAACAAATTAGGTACTGGTCCTGCATCCAGTTAGACTGGAAGCCCAAAGTAATTGGGAAAAGGCTTTGCAAATGATGTGGTATAGTTCCGTCAATTGCAACCCAATATTTTAGATTTACATACCGAGAACCTTCGATGCCTCAGAAAGCACGTTCAGCTGTTGGAAACTTGGAAGTCTGGCAACCAGTCTTGCCCTTGCCAAGCGGTATCGTATCGTAGTAACTTGTACCTTTTTCTAACCTTCTTGAAGACGGCTTCCAGTTTAACTGAATATGTACCAGTATTTTTATCTTGACGGCACGGTTGGCGGCATGGTTGAGCGATCGACTGCTGCGCTGCGTGTCGCGGGTTCGATCCCCGCACGGAACCAATATTTGTATGGCCCACAGATAGTTGCTAAGGGTCTGGCTGTTCGTGTATGTGAGTTTAAATGTTTGTAAACGCACCCACGATACAGGAGAAATTCCAAACGTGGGGCAACGTTTTTTTAAAAAAAAAATTACATCTCGGCTGAATTATCGACTGTCTCATTGTTCTAGCTGTCGCAATCGCTACTACCTGGTTTCGATTCCCGGGTCGGGCAAATTGTTATTGGGCTTTTCAATCACGAATTTCTTAGTAGCAGCCACGGAGTCTGGATTTGTGCTCGGTTGATGGCTATAGGCTCGCCCTCTGTTGCATGGGACTTAAAGAGAACTGGCGAAATGTGGGTGTACAATTATGTACACCTCTGCCTTATCCTTCAGGGATTACAGTTGTAATGTTATGTTATGAATTATCGGTCTGTGACCCTTACATGCTATCTGTCCCTCTATATATATCCTCATGACTTAAGAGGGGACTCTAGTCGGTAATTGAAAGATTAGAAGGTATTTCAAGAAACTATTGCCGTCGCGCTGCGCCCGACCAAGCCCCCGTAAAGTGCGAAAGGGACAACTGCAGCTCAGGCTGATTTTACCTACAAAAGTTTTGACCAAAAGACGTTTTGTATTCCGCTGTTTTCTTCTTCAAAACTCATCATTTCAGCCCAAAAGACGTGCACTGCTGGACATAAGCCTCCCCCAAGTGTACATAAGGGGGGTTTTGCAATAATCTCCACGCTTGGCAGGCGGGTTGGCGATCGCAGTACGGTTGTTACAAAAGCAAAGAGAATGCTGCTGCTCATTCTCTGGCAAGTCCCTTAGTCGCCTCTTACGACACCCACGGGAAGATATGGGATGGTGCTATTCTTTACGTCCGACATCATAAAGAGCAAAACTTCAAAACTAAATTGATCTAAATAATTCTTATATATCTCTTCTTATATCTTAATTAAAAGTATATCTTTGCTTCTATTATTTTCTTTTTTGTTAAAAACTTATCTAATTTGTCCGATAGTCGTCTGAACATGGCGATAAAAACGGGCCTTTTTTCGTGTTTTTGGATTTTCAGAATTCTTTAAGTGATTATGTTTAAAAAAAAGGAAATGATAGGGAGATGATGTATTAATAAGACCTAGATTTTTTTGGCTAAAATCATTGCTCTAGACGCATTATCCACGAAGAAAACAGCGGAATACGTTTGCATGGAGAAATACCGACTAGAGTCCCCTCTTAAGTCTGTATGCCAGCCCATGCCCGTGCGCAGCCTACATTCACAGTCGACTCCCGTCGCGCGTCGGATATCAACATGATCCTCGAAATATTAATATTTTTCCTAACTTCCCTCGTGGGGTACTTCATTTATACTTACAAGAAAATACATTACTTTTACAATGAGCGCGGTGTTAGGTACATTCCTGGGGTACCGTTTTTCGGTAATATGTATCACTCCACGTTCCAGAAGAAGCATTTCCTGGATGAACTTCAAGAGGTTTATGATGCGTTTCCGGAGGACAAGTGAGTTTTTTTTTTGTTGTTTCCTGAATTATTTCCCGGGTTTTTTTCGGTAATTGTCCTAAGGTCGTACTATCGAGATAAAAAGTTTTCTATTTGCGATTCCAGATCTATCCTTGTGCCAAATTTCATTCAAATCTATTCAGCGGTTTTGCGTCAAAGACTAACAAAAACATCCATCCATCGATCCATCCATCCATTCACCCACCCAACAACCCAAATCCATCCATCCAAATACAAATAAAATTTATTTTGATTTTGATCCATTCATCCTTACAAACTTTAGCATTTATTATTTTAGTAAAAAGTAGGATAAATAATAAAAAAAAAAATATGGGCCCAATGGGGTTTCACATCGGCAAAGATATCGGCCCATCACACAAACTTCATCACTTTTAATGTCCCATTGTTCATACAATATTCTGATCAATATTACACCACCTGCAGATAATAGTATCTGCAGGTGGTATGATAATGGTATGGTATGGTGGTGGTGGCGGTAGTAGCTTTAGATTTAAATAACAATTATTATTATTAAGCAAACACTATTAACTTCAGCGTTGGTTCTAACCAAATGTGCGACACATATTTTTCTTCAGGCAACATAAATCTTAGTTAATTCGTAGAAAGGTACCATATACAAGATAGACAGACTGAAATACAGACACAGAAGAGTTACTATCACATTTGTAATTATAAGGTGGCTATAACTTTTCCAGATATGTGGGTTTTTCGGACTTCACGCTGCCTGTACTGATAATACGGGACCCAGATCTGATCAAGACCATCACCGTCAAAGACTTCGATCATTTTACTGATCACAGACAGTTCTTCACCGATGAAACCGACTCTCTGTTCGTTAGCAGCCTGGTTTTCATGAAAGGTATGTGCTTAAACTTTGTTTTTTTTTTTTGTAGTTGTTTGTGTTGCTTTTGACTACTTGGTGTCTTAATTTGTCAATATTTTGGCTCAGACTTCAGATAGGACACCGTTTTTTTTATGTGCTAGTCTACCACACTGGCTAAGGTGCAGCTTGGTGGATTTATTTCTGCACTAGCTAATGTGTATGTGTGAGGGAATGCTTATGTGCTATTACAGACTATAATCTATCTCCGTGCCAAATTTCATTCTCATCTGTTCAGCCGTTCTGACGTGATTTAGTAACAAACATCTTTCCAAACGTTCCGACACCCGGGAGGCGCTCGCCTGGATTCATTCTTCTGCGGAGAAGAATGAATCTAGGCAACCGCCCAGGTCGATCTTTAAGGTTAAGCCGTGCTTGCTGAGGTTGGTCTGTGGATGGGTGACCATAATTACGTATCGAGTTTCCTCTGTGCCTCGGAAAGCACGTTAAGCCGTTGGTCACGGCTGTCATTTGTAGATCTTTGACAGTCGTTACGAGTAGTCAGAAGCTAAAAGTCTGACACCCAGTCTTACCAACGGGTATCGTATTACCCAGTTACTGGGTTGTGGAGGTCAGATAGGCAGTCGCTTCATGTAACATACTGGTATTCAGCTGCATCCGGTTAGACTGGAAGCCGATCCCAAGATAGTTTGGGAAAAGGCTAGGGAGACGATGATCTTCCCAAACGTTCTCATGTATGCGCTAGCTGTTGCCCGCGACCTTGTTTGCGTGGAAATTTTGATGTGTATTTGTCGGAAAAAAAGTATCTTACGTGCAATTCCTTAAACAAGATGTAAACATACTCGTTACGAAGTCATCCAAGCAAGTCATCCAAGTACACCAAACTAAGTAACCCTACGCAAAAATTATTGCGGGGAAAGGAGTTTTTGTTCGGGTGAAAAATCACGTTTTACCGTAAAACTCAATATTACTCACTCAAAACAATATACTCATGTGTGCATTGAATGGTAAACGGGTAATGAAGGTATTTTTAAAGTAAAATTTTTAACTTAAAAGCTAGTATTAAAAAAAAAACTTGTGAAGAAGTTGGAACTTTGACCTCCAATATCTCAGTAACTAGAAGGTTCCCAGGTATGGTGCAGAATCAAAAAAATATCGCAATATTGAGGAAAACCGCGTGCCTTTTGTCTTCATTAAGGATCTATTTTCACCCTTTATTGTATAGATAAGTAAAGTTTAGATGGAAACCGCACTTTAGAGACCAGCTCAAAGTCAAGCGCTCAGTACATTTCCCAATTTACATCATAGACTACGTATATCTCACGTAACAAAGACAACAAAGACCCATTTGGCTGCGCATGCACTGTCTGAATGATCCTGTTATTGTGGATCCAATTTGGTCATTACACCGGGTCACAAATTAGGCCAATGGTAGATTGTTATATCATGCCGAGTGACGAGTTGATTGTTAGTGTGTGGGGGCGTGAGTGTGAATAAGCTAAGTGGTTTATTTTCGTGGGTTCCTGGTCTCCTAGTTGCAAAGTGTGTTCAGTTATTGTGAACAGAAAGTTCCTATCGTACGTTTTCTGTACTTTCAGCGAATATAAGCGCAAAACATTGTGTTGAATAAATCAGTTAATTATATTGAATGGCAAAAAACGGAACACTTATAGATTCGTCATGTCTGTATGTCACAGCGACTTTATTCCGAAACTATTAAGCCTACACAGTTGAAACTTGGTAGGTAGATGTATTGTGTGAACTACTTTAAGATGAGTATACAAAAACAAAAGGTTAAGCGGGGCTCCCATTACAAATTGAAAGATAGATATTAACAAAGTGGGAAAATGTGTGCCCCGTGTGTGTGTGTTCAAGTTTCTAAAGTATGTCTAGGAAAATTCTGAAAATAATTTAAAGACATATTATCGTGGTTCTCTTTTGGCGAAGTATTTAAAGGTTTTCTTTTGTGGATAATTTCGTCAAAAAATCAAGTATTGATAACGTTTATATTTATGTGCCACTGCGTTTCCCATAATAACTTTAATTTAAAAAATTTAAAATCCATGCACAGATCAACTTCGGCAAACGTACCCATAAGCCACGATTTATGTTTATTTATTTTACTGTTTATTTTCAGGCGAAAAATGGCGGGAAATGAGGACTACCTTGAGTCCAGCATTCACTGCTTCCAAAATGAAGTTAATGCTTCCGTTGATGGTGGAAAATGCAAACAATATAATCGAGTACCTCCACGGTATGAATACTACCTATACTACTAATAATACCTACGATCAATACTAATCAAGTTGTGTATTAATTACTCTGAATGCCTCAATTGTCAGTGGTCGCAAACGCGGACTGAACATGAGATCCTGGTTCGATTCCCTGAGTGGTTAAAGAATTATTGGGTTTTTTGCATCAAAAATCTAACAGTAAGCCAAAGAGTCTGGATTTGGGTGTGTGTCCAGTGTTTTTTTTTATTAATTTGATGGCAATGCGCTCGCCCTTTACCGTTTCTTCAATCTTTGTTCACGCTCTGCTACCATGTTATTCTAAATAAAAAACAACAAATGCAGTGCACAAGAGAAGATACACCTCTGCCTAACGCGTGTTTTCTGACAGAATTTGCCAAACTCCGTTGTACTATTACTTAAGTTAATTCGAGTATAGTCTGTTTCAGTAATAAGTTGCCGAAGTCAGTTACAGAACTGACCGATGGAAAGTTTAAAAAATATATTAAACGCGTCCTAATTAAAAAAGCATATTACAAAATTAAGGACTGCGTTGAAGATAGAGAAGTTTGGCTTTAGCCCCTTTGCACATGCGGCTTCCCTGGTAGCTCATAAACGGCATGTCTCTAACTATTCTCAATCTTATTTTTTTCCTTTCTTTATAATCAGATGTTTTACAATAGTTTTTAAATCATTACACCTTTTGTTTAGAATAGTTACAGCACGGATGACAACATTTGTGTCACTTATTTGATCTAGTCTTTTTAGGATATTTTCTATTTATTTTTTGTTGTTGTATAGACTCTTTTTCTTATTTACCGATTGTTTGTAAATATGTGGACATTGTAGGCCTTATAGATTCCTAGATCCTTGGTAACTTTTTATTTCGTTCTACGTTTTGTAGTAAGCAACGACTTATTGTCAGGCCTACGATGTCCTCCCATACTTTAGTACTAACGCTGTAACAGAAATATTGTAAAACCAAATGATTTTAAAAGAGTAACCATGGAGTTTCTTGCCGGTTCTTCTCCATAGGAAACGACCAACCCGAACCGAGCACCTTTTTGTCGACGTTTTATAAGTGCCCTTGCAGGCCTATGTAAAATAAAAATATTTTTATTTTGATTTTCTGTAGTGCAATGTGTAGTGTAAATCAGGATGTAATCCGACCAACGCAAAAGCTATCAGTTTTCTATCTTCCGAAAGATTTGTACAATCATGTATCACACAATGAGCACATGAAAGAGCAGCACACCAACGCTCTAAACAACCACCCTAGAGAGCCATCGAATGTATTCGCTGTGGCCGAAATCGGATAGATGGCATCACCATCACAATGTATCAACATAATTCCTATCCACATTATTTTCCAGCCCATCAATCGGAGAACATAGAGGTGGACGACCTGATACGTCGGTACACAAATGACGTCATCGCGTCAGCTGGCTTCGGCCTCAAGATTAACTCTCTACAGGATCGCGATAATGACTTCTATCAAACTGGCAACGAATTATTCGTCTTCACCGCAAAACAGAAAATATTGATGGTTGTAAATAGTTTATTCCCGAATTTTACTAAGGTAAGTGTCATTAGAGTGAACTATGGTGAACCGTTTTCCATACTTTATCATCATCCTCTTCTCGCCCTTCATCTTCTCCCTTACTAGAGGGCGGCGAAACACGTTTTCTTCTTCCATTCTCCTCTGTCATGCTATCATTTACTGCTTTTTGCCTTCATATCATGTCTCACACAATCCATCAATCTTTTCTTTGGTCTTCCTTCTCGCCCTTGTTCCATATTAGTTGGTGTGTTCTCGCCTGTCAACCGTTAAACTACCATTCACTCTCTTTTCTTTCATATATTTCCACAATCCATACATCTTTCCATCTCCCTTTTGGACTCATGAGTTTTATTCATTATGAGATATTATTAGGTAAAAATAATTAGAATCTACTAAAGGCCATTTAAGTGTTTTGAAACCCGAATGCTCCACCTGATCTCTTTCTGGTAGTATCGGATTCTGTTCCGTCGGACTATTATGAGAGTGTGCCCTGTCTGAGAACCAAGGTAACCGACGTATCCCGAAGAATTGCTAAAATTAAGTGGCAGAGGGCAGGGTACATTGTTCGCAGATCGGATGGCAATAGGGGCCCAAAATTTCTGAAATGGCGACCGTGAACCGGAAGACGACGCGTTGAAAGGCCTCGCACGGGACCGGTCAATGTGGCGACAGTTGGGGGAGGCTTATGTCCAGCAGTGGACATCTTTCGGCTGAAATGATGATATCATACAGTGTGGAAGGGACACCGACGCACAAACGGTAACCATGTATTCAGTACATCATTCTAAACACCCCTACATAGAAATTGTTCACCGATATTTTTTTTTAAAGCAGTTTCGTACAGAAGTGCAATACTTACACGGCCAAAATGTAATGTGTATAAATTAGTTTTTTTCTTTTGCCGTACAGAAATTAGGCTTGCGTATATTTCCCGAAAAAACGAACAATTTCTTCAGAAAAATCGTAGCTTCTACGATGGAATATAGGAAGAAGGAAAACGTGCAGCGACCTGATATGCTTCAACTGCTCATGGAAGCTAAGGGAGGTAAGTTCGTCTAAAACAACTCCTGCAATAAAATATGAAAATTAAACGGTTATTCCTTACTCCTTCCATTATCCCAAATTATTTGAGTTTGGCGCAGCATGTCTTCTTCTTCCAATACCTGAGTCGGAGTGAGGGGAGTAGGAGTCTATGTTTTAAGTCTGAAGTCTTCAACAAGTGCTTCCTGTTTGTTATGTTTATGCATTACAGTGTCGAAAACCGGGCAGTCAGCTCCACAATTCAAAGCCGTAAACGTGCCATAGACAGCGTTATGCTTGAATAAAGAACGCCAACCAAAGTTTTAACCATTTCATCTGGCAAAAATTATTGGTCTCTAGGAGACTTTTAATTCTTATTTCCCATTACAGAATGGACTCCAGACGATTTAACATCGCAAGTATTCATATTCTTTGCTGCTGGCTTTGACACTTCAGCATCAGCTCTAGTAATGACTATTCACGAGCTTGCCGTAAACCCCGAAGTCCAACAGAAATTGTACCAGGAATGCAAAAAGTCAAAGGAGGCTAACGAACTACTTACATTTGAAAAACTCAGTGAACTTAAGTATTTGGATTGTGTTATTAATGGTAGGTCTGACGACTTCTATTCCTATTGTAAATCACTGATGTATTGTGAGATGTCTAAGTGATTATTATTTTATATTTTTAGAAACTCTGAGGAAGTGGACTCCAGCTATTTTTATGGATAGGGTCTGTTTAAGACCATATGAGCTGCCGCCACCAAGAGAAGGGGCAAAGCCTTACGTGGTAAGTTATACACTATATTATACTGAAGTTTTTTTCCGTAAAAGTAAGCAACCCTCGATGTATTTCAATGTTATAATCCTTTCATAATTATTTCACCTTTGATAGCTGCAATACAATAGAAATCTTGTTTTCACGAAAATAGGGATCACTATGACTTGGACTGAGTTATCAGTGATACGAACAAACAATTATTTACAATCCTATTGCTGTAAACCTAAGCATCACTTTGATTTTGACAGCGATGTAAGGCCGGAGGTAAAATAATTGTGGAATAAGTCAAATTGTTCATGGCCTGTTGACAGTTGCAACCCGGGGACATTGTCTACAACATGGTGAACACCCTTCACATGGATTCCCGTTACTTCCCGGACCCACACAAGTTCGATCCTGAGAGGTTTTCTGAAGAGAACAAGCATAATATTAAACCTTGCACTTTCTCGCCTTTCGGAGGTGGTCCGAGAATTTGCATCGGTAAGGCATTAAATGTTTTTAGCCACCAATAACCTTATAGAGCCACAAGGATTTTTTGGCGTTGAAAAGAAGGAAAGGCTGCTGGTTTTTTTTTTTTTTTTTGTAAAATGTTTCAAAAAGCAGAATGTCGATTTTAAATCAGATCCTTTACGTGTAAAATATTCAATTTTGATGAGTGAGCTGTCGAACGAGACGCATGTGAATTTCTTGAATTGTACCAGGACTGTATAATTAAACAGGAGGTTTTGTTTCGCAGGATTGAGGTTCGCGCTGCTGGAGATCAAGGTACTCGTGTATCTCATAATGCTGAACTTCAGCATCGTGAAGACTGAGAAGACTATGGACCCGATCAAGTTGAGACCTCATAACTTCAACATCAAGGCCACGGACGGAACTTGGGTTAAATTCCAGAAGAGAGAATAATGTTATGTAACTTTGGGATTCGACATTAATAAACAACGCGCTTGTAAATGTCTTCTTTAACATTCTCAGGAGCTTTAGGGGATAGTTACTAGCTAGAGTTACTAGCAGTTATTAGTGGTATATTGAGTTGAAATGACGCTTGACGTCACGGTTGAGTAAATTTTATTTTGTGATTGTGAATATATTATTGATCTAGTTGTGATTTAGTGAGCCACTCTCCAACTTTAATGCGTTTTATCTAAGTCTTACTTTGTTAATTTGATAAAGCTACAAATACGTGTCTAATATTTTTGTATAACCTGACTGACGGGCAAAATAGAATTTCGTTTTCTTTACCCTATAATCACTAGGTTCGGTGAAGGAGATATTTCTCGACGTCATGTAAAGCCAAGTCAGACCCCATGGGCCATGGGCGGCATAAGAACTGTGACATCAATGAGCGCAATATGACACCAGATCACGTGACTCCTTGGTTATCTACGCAAACTACCGCGGCTGTGAGACGTCAGTTATAACCTGGTTAAATTGACCGCTTGGGCATAGCGTAGCAAACTCGCAGGAAAATACGCCTCAGTCCGTAGTATCCGTGAAAGTGTGGTGCTGAACCGGGTTGGCGCAGCCGTGAGACACGCAATACTTACCTTTTGTGTGTTTAGATTTAAGTTTTCTTTTTTTTTGTTGTTTAATGTTGTGTGCAATGTGCCAAATAAATAAGTTGTATTTCTTTTTTTTTTTCTAAGAACCAACTTCCTAAATTATAACCGGCCAAGTGAGTGTCGGACAACGCACTGAAGGGTTCCGTAGACCCGTGTACCTATTAAAATTATAGGCCGCAAAATAAGTTTATATTTACATAGCAAATGTTGGGGCAACTGAGTTAATCGATAGTAATTCTGCTGTTGTAACCATAAATGTCCCATAACTTAAAAGCATCGACTTAAATAGCAGTCACTTACATATAATCATCATAATCTTTTAAATAATGGGATTCTTTGGTCTTCCTTCTCGCCCTTGTTCCATATTAGTTGGTGTGTTCTCGCCTGTCAACCGTTAAACTACCATTCACTCTCTTTTCTTTCATATATTTCCACAATCCATACATCTTTCCATCTCCCTTTTGGACTCATGAGTTTTATTCATTATGAGATATTATTAGGTAAAAATAATTAGAATCTACTAAAGGCCATTTAAGTGTTTTGAAACCCGAATGCTCCACCTGATCTCTTTCTGGTAGTATCGGATTCTGTTCCGTCGGACTATTATGAGAGTGTGCCCTGTCTGAGAACCAAGGTAACCGACGTATCCCGAAGAATTGCTAAAATTAAGTGGCAGAGGGCAGGGTACATTGTTCGCAGATCGGATGGCAATAGGGGCCCAAAATTTCTGAAATGGCGACCGTGAACCGGAAGACGACGCGTTGAAAGGCCTCGCACGGGACCGGTCAATGTGGCGACAGTTGGGGGAGGCTTATGTCCAGCAGTGGACATCTTTCGGCTGAAATGATGATATCATACAGTGTGGAAGGGACACCGACGCACAAACGGTAACCATGTATTCAGTACATCATTCTAAACACCCCTACATAGAAATTGTTCACCGATATTTTTTTTTAAAGCAGTTTCGTACAGAAGTGCAATACTTACACGGCCAAAATGTAATGTGTATAAATTAGTTTTTTTCTTTTGCCGTACAGAAATTAGGCTTGCGTATATTTCCCGAAAAAACGAACAATTTCTTCAGAAAAATCGTAGCTTCTACGATGGAATATAGGAAGAAGGAAAACGTGCAGAGACCTGATATGCTTCAACTGCTCATGGAAGCTAAGGGAGGTAAGTTCGTCTAAAACAACTCCTGCAATAAAATATGAAAATTAAACGGTTATTCCTTACTCCTTCCATTATCCCAAATTATTTGAGTTTGGCGCAGCATGTCTTCTTCTTCCAATACCTGAGTCGGAGTGAGGGGAGTAGGAGTCTATGTTTTAAGTCTGAAGTCTTCAACAAGTGCTTCCTGTTTGTTATGTTTATGCATTACAGTGTCGAAAACCGGGCAGTCAGCTCCACAATTCAAAGCCGTAAACGTGCCATAGACAGCGTTATGCTTGAATAAAGAACGCCAACCAAAGTTTTAACCATTTCATCTGGCAAAAATTATTGGTCTCTAGGAGACTTTTAATTCTTATTTCCCATTACAGAATGGACTCCAGACGATTTAACATCGCAAGTATTCATATTCTTTGCTGCTGGCTTTGACACTTCAGCATCAGCTCTAGTAATGACTATTCACGAACTTGCCGTAAACCCCGAAGTCCAACAGAAATTGTACCAGGAATGCAAAAAGTCAAAGGAGGCTAACGAACTACTTACATTTGAAAAACTCAGTGAACTTAAGTATTTGGATTGTGTTATTAATGGTAGGTCTGACGACTTCTATTCCTATTGTAAATCACTGATGTATTGTGAGATGTCTAAGTGATTATTATTTTATATTTTTAGAAACTCTGAGGAAGTGGACTCCAGCTATTTTTATGGATAGGGTCTGTTTAAGACCATATGAGCTGCCGCCACCAAGAGAAGGGGCAAAGCCTTACGTGGTAAGTTATACACTATATTATACTGAAGTTTTTTTCCGTAAAAGTAAGCAACCCTCGATGTATTTCAATGTTATAATCCTTTCATAATTATTTCACCTTTGATAGCTGCAATACAATAGAAATCTTGTTTTCACGAAAATAGGGATCACTATGACTTGGACTGAGTTATCAGTGATACGAACAAACAATTATTTACAATCCTATTGCTGTAAACCTAAGCATCACTTTGATTTTGACAGCGATGTAAGGCCGGAGGTAAAATAATTGTGGAATAAGTCAAATTGTTCATGGCCTGTTGACAGTTGCAACCCGGGGACATTGTCTACAACATGGTGAACACCCTTCACATGGATTCCCGTTACTTCCCGGACCCACACAAGTTCGATCCTGAGAGGTTTTCTGAAGAGAACAAGCATAATATTAAACCTTGCACTTTCTCGCCTTTCGGAGGTGGTCCGAGAATTTGCATCGGTAAGGCATTAAATGTTTTTAGCCACCAATAACCTTATAGAGCCACAAGGATTTTTTGGCGTTGAAAAGAAGGAAAGGCTGCTGGTTTTTTTTTTTTTTTTTGTAAAATGTTTCAAAAAGCAGAATGTCGATTTTAAATCAGATCCTTTACGTGTAAAATATTCAATTTTGATGAGTGAGCTGTCGAACGAGACGCATGTGAATTTCTTGAATTGTACCAGGACTGTATAATTAAACAGGAGGTTTTGTTTCGCAGGATTGAGGTTCGCGCTGCTGGAGATCAAGGTACTCGTGTATCTCATAATGCTGAACTTCAGCATCGTGAAGACTGAGAAGACTATGGACCCGATCAAGTTGAGACCTCATAACTTCAACATCAAGGCCACGGACGGAACTTGGGTTAAATTCCAGAAGAGAGAATAATGTTATGTAACTTTGGGATTCGACATTAATAAACAACGCGCTTGTAAATGTCTTCTTTAACATTCTCAGGAGCTTTAGGGGATAGTTACTAGCTAGAGTTACTAGCAGTTATTAGTGGTATATTGAGTTGAAATGACGCTTGACGTCACGGTTGAGTAAATTTTATTTTGTGATTGTGAATATATTATTGATCTAGTTGTGATTTAGTGAGCCACTCTCCAACTTTAATGCGTTTTATCTAAGTCTTACTTTGTTAATTTGATAAAGCTACAAATACGTGTCTAATATTTTTGTATAACCTGACTGACGGGCAAAATAGAATTTCGTTTTCTTTACCCTATAATCACTAGGTTCGGTGAAGGAGATATTTCTCGACGTCATGTAAAGCCAAGTCAGACCCCATGGGCCATGGGCGGCATAAGAACTGTGACATCAATGAGCGCAATATGACACCAGATCACGTGACTCCTTGGTTATCTACGCAAACTACCGCGGCTGTGAGACGTCAGTTATAACCTGGTTAAATTGACCGCTTGGGCATAGCGTAGCAAACTCGCAGGAAAATACGCCTCAGTCCGTAGTATCCGTGAAAGTGTGGTGCTGAACCGGGTTGGCGCAGCCGTGAGACACGCAATACTTACCTTTTGTGTGTTTAGATTTAAGTTTTCTTTTTTTTTGTTGTTTAATGTTGTGTGCAATGTGCCAAATAAATAAGTTGTATTTCTTTTTTTTTTCTTAGAACCAACTTCCTAAATTATAACCGGCCAAGTGAGTGTCGGACAACGCACTGAAGGGTTCCGTAGACCCGTGTACCTATTAAAATTATAGGCCGCAAAATAAGTTTATATTTACATAGCAAATGTTGGGGCAACTGAGTTAATCGATAGTAATTCTGCTGTTGTAACCATAAATGTTCCATAACTTAAAAGCATCGACTTAAATAGCAGTCATTTACCTATAATCATCATAATCTTTTAAATAATGGGATACAATAGGTTTATCGCTTAATTATCATCATCTGCCTAGCCTTTCCCGGTTGTCCCAACTATGTTGGGGTCGGTTTCCAGTCTAACCGGATGCAGCTGAATACCGGTATTTTACATGGAGCTACTGCTTATTGGACCTCCACAACCAAGTTACTACTGTACACTACACGCTCAATATTTTTTGACGGCACGGTTGGCGCAGTGATTGAGCGATCGACTCCTGCGCTGCGTGTCGCGGGTTCGATCCCCGCACGGAACAAATATTTGTATGGCCTATAGATTGTTGTTCCGGGTCTGGCTGTTTGTGTATGTGAGTTGAAATGTTTGTAAACGCAAGGATATTCTGCCCCATTGTTTTACAAATTTTAATCAACTATTATTGAGAGGTTTTCAAAATATATCTTTTTGAGATTCATCGATATAGTGTAGCGATTAAAATGCTTGTTGATATCCGGATATATCGAAAATATGAGGAGTCCGAGTCCGTGATTTCTCTGGCTACGGATCCCTGAACAAATGTTAGTGTTTCAGACAAAATATTGAAGTGTCCATTTGAATAATTAGTAATAAGATGAGACAACAGATAACAACTTGCGTGCGACCATTGTTTCGTGCGTCATAGTTTTTTTGTGTGTGGTATTTCTTCTGATTGGATAGGATGTAGATATTTTGTAGACTGTGTATCTTATGTGGTGTATTTATGAAGTTTACAATGAATGAAAAAAAAAAAACATGTCAACCATGACTACCCCGTTGGTTTAGTGGTGCAAAGCAGAGCATGAAATTCTAGGTTCGATTCCGAAGTCGAGCAAAGTGCTATTGATTTTTCCATTAGGAATTTCTCAGTGGCAGCTCAGAGTTTGCATTTGCATCCGGTTGATGGCAATAGGCTCGCCCCTTATCACCTTGAACTCCAATATAACAGGCAAAATGGGGTGAAATAAATAATACGTAAACTTCTGGCCCAACCCTTCAGGGTTTGGACACGTGATGCTATGTATGTTTTGTGAAACTATATCGTTTTGTGTAAGGTTTTGGATGCTAGGATCATAAAGAGTGACAAGGCAACTATTAAGTTTTGTTATTTTTTTATATATGAAGGACTTTCAAGCATTTTGGACAGCTAAGCTAAAGTGGGAGTGGACTGGCCCCGTAGCACGAATGCACCCGGATAGGTGGGCAAAGATCGTCACGCACTGGACGCCTGACGGAGGAAATCGCCGTCGAGGTAGACCGCGGCGAAGGTGGTTTGACGATCTAATCTTGTTTGCCGGGCGATCATGACCAGATATCGCACAAGATAGAGACTGAGAGGTCTAGAAGGAGAAAGAGGAGGCCTTTGCCCAGCAGTGGGACACATGAGAGGCCAACAAAAAAAAACAAATGACCCATTATTTTTTATTGTACTAGCTGCTATCCGCGAGTTCGTTCGAGTGAAAATTCTTATGGGTTTTTCAGGGATAAATTTTACATATAAGCCTTCTCCTTGAATTATTATATCTATTGAAGAAAACCGCAACGAAATCCTTAATTTATAAGATTTAAGCGGCGGGAAGCGACTTTGTTTTAGACTATGTAAAGATATGATATGAAGATAAGGCCGTCCATTCACAATAAATTTACCCCTGACAGCTGCAATGTAACAATAACACTATTGTTATAAGATGTATATTTGCCCGAAATAAAACAAAATTTATTTATATGATTTATTACCGCACAAAAAACCGTTTTAAAGTATTATTAACACAACAATTAAATATTTTAATTTGACTAAATAAAATAAAAGATAACTGCGCCATTATTGACGTAAGATTTTTAATTACAACAATTCCATTTTACATTATAAATACAGCTACTTTTCTAGAAAAACATCATTTTCACAATGTTAACTCAGCTAGTTCTGTATGTTGTTTCTGTAGTGTTATTTTATTTGATATATGAGTATAAGAAGTTGCATTACCATTTTGAAAAATGGGGGATCAAGTTTAAACCCGGTGTGCCAATATTCGGAAATACATTTTGGAGTACTTTTGCTATTAAACATCTTATTGAGGATATTGATGAGGTTTATAAAGCGTTCCCTAACGAAAGGTAAGTTATATTAGTTTTGTTTTAAAACCCGTTAATTTATAAACAAACTCAAAAAAGACAGTCAAGTAAGAATAGGCCAAAGTGAAAGTTCTATAGGGTGTCGGACGTAAAGAATAGCACCATCCCATGTCTTCCCGTGGGTGTCGTAAGAGGCGACTAAGAGACTTAGCAGAGAATGGGCAGCAGCGTTCTCTGTGCTTTTGTAACAACCGAACTGCGATCGCCAACCAGCCTGCCAAGCGTGGCGATAGCGAGGCGAAAATGAATGAATGAATGAATGAAAGTGAAATTGGGTTTTTTCCATTAGGAATTATATGGCACTGGGACTTTAACATAACTAGAGAAATGTGAGTGTACTATGAGGTTCACTTCTGCCTAACGCTTTGAAGATTACAGGCTTGATGTTTTGTTATGATAGGGAAGCAAAATAACTATTTTACAAGCAGACTTAAAACACCTGAAGGGTTGACAGTGTCACTTATAGACAAATGGCAATCACTTCCAAAACGTTCCAAATTTCTACAGGATGCGTAGGACAGTACAGGATGGTATGCTTTTAGGTACTATAAGAAAATTCAATACATTGAATTTTCGAAAATGGTAACCGCCGATAGGTTATCACGGACCCGAACAAAGCGATTTGCTTCCTTTCGGCCGCCCTTCCACGTTCATAGTGTGTGTGAAATCCACAGTCTGTATTCCACAGTCTGTGGAATTCTCGCGGGCTTCTATGGTCCCTGATCCTTACCATCTAGATCTCTGCAAGCAGGCAAGCGTGCTCCACCCTAGGCATCGGCATCGCATCATTGGTTCACACAGTGGCTTATTTTAAGATTTGGCGCCCCGGGCCAAGATTATACCTACTGAAGTGACTTTGCCAAATTATGCATAAAGTTTCATAGCAACTTAAATACCTTAGGCTATAACAGCGAGCAAAGCAAACTCAAAAATTTGTTAGAATTTATTTTCAACAATGATACAGATTTGCATCATACAGTATACTCTTACCGCACCGCGGCCCTCTGTCTCTCTCCTATGGATATGAAATTAAGTCCAGCCAAAAAAAAAAGTGAAAAAAGGGGGCAACCTCGGAATTAAGAGATAATAAGCTGTATTTTCGTATATATCTTTATTTTAGGGTTATAAAAGTTTCATAAAATCTGGTGTCTGGGTCGTAAGTTATTCCAGGACAAACGTAAAGAACAACAGTTGTTCACGATTATCTCGGTGTCGATGCTCCAATGATGTTAACATCTAGTTATAGAGTTGTAGAGCATAAAATTTGCTACAAATTATGTCTGGAACATTTTTTCATGCGCTCAACCGTTTTTGTGATAGAGGGCAGTGAACACGCTACACCCAGCCACCGCCGATTTTGTGATTATACGCGCAAAAATACGCCAATTCATTGTTATTTTATTGACCTCGATACACAACTTCGATTGGTCTGGGAGATTGAAGAATCGCCTAGGGCGTCTAGGAATCGCCTAGGGCGTCTAGGAATCGCCTAGCGCCTATGAATCGCCTAGTACAGTCTGCCACCCCGGGCCATGGCCCTTTTGGCCCTAGAGTAAATACGACCCTGCCTTCAGATCAGGCGAGCTGGGGCCACGCAAGCCAATTTAGTATTACAAAATAAAACTTTGCCAGGGCCTCTGGTCTGCTTCGTTTCTATATAAAGTAGTTACTACTGACTATTTCTCCATCTCTTAGATACGTGGGTTTCATAGAAGGCATGAAGCCGGTCATCTTAGTGAGGGACCCTGAACTGATGAAGAGCATCACCATCAAGGACTTCGACCATTTCGTGAACCGAAAGGAGTTGTTTCCGAAAGAAATTGAACCTCTGCTGGGATCCAGCCTCTTGAATATGGAAGGTCGGTTTTTGCACCTCTGTAATGCGCCTGCCTGGGTTCGAGCTCACAGCTCACTGCTCGTAAGTCGGGGCTGCCGCCACTGGGCCACCTTTGTCTAGCATAATCAGAGAATTGTTTGGCTCTCCATGAAAGAATCTGTATTCTACCACGTGGACCCAGTACCGTGGGTACAGTAGTAGGTGAATGTTACGTGTGGAATTTAGGTTCTTGGATTATGTCGGTTTCCTCACGATGTTTTCTTTCACCGTTTGTAGATGTCTTTCAACTCTGTGTAACATTTTAGTAAAGAGGGTGTTATATCTTGTGAAGTGTTTTGAGTACATCAGCTGTGTGCGATCCTCGGATTAAAACCCAGTTTATCGTTTTTATTTTAACATTTAATTGAAGGTTCCATGTTTCAAAAACATGAAATCTAAAACCGTCTAAAGTTTTAATGCTCAAGTTACACAAAATTAATTAACCCTTCCAGAAATAGAATACGTAACGTGGAAATTACGATATTTTGAGGGATTAAAAGTACTTAACTGAAACCAACTTCAGTATTTTATCATTTTATCTAATCAGCAGAAAGAGACACAAGGGATCGTACAAGGGGGTCGAGTGTATTTCTAATCAGTTTTATTTTAGAGTTTGCTAACTCCTTAAATTAATGCTTTCCTGGTACAGGTGATGACTGGCGTAAGATGCGAGGTCGCCTCAGTCCAGCATTCAGTGCGTCCAAAATGAGATGCATGATGCCTTCAATGTTGGAAATCAGTAACAGGATTGTGGAGTATTTGAAAGGTTAGATTATAATATGAATTTATGAAATCATCTTGTTTGTGATAAAATAAATAAATAAATGGATGGATATGTGGATGGATGTTTGGTATTTCTTGACGTTAGACTAGATTTGTGTTTTATAAACTTTATTTACAGGCCATCAATCCGAAGACATAGACGTGTTAGACCTGATGCGTCGCTATAACACTGACATCATAGCCTCCACAGGCTTCGGTCTTCAGGTGGACTCCATCAGGAACTGTAAAAACAAGTTCTTCACCATTGGCGAAAATGCTGCGTCCTTTACGTTCTGGAGACGAATTTACTACTTTTTGACGATTCAGTTTCCTGCTGTGGCTAAGATTATGCAAGTAAGTATCACAAACATACATTAATTGCCGACTTTTTCCATGAGATTAGTCTGACTCTACAGGACACTGTCTACTATGTTACCTTCGTATAAAGAGACGTATAGGTGTAGGTGTGGTCGAAGCACATAATTCTGGTTATACACTTACGTGAGTACCTATTACGCACCTGAAGCCACCTATTACCACCTTACTGAAGAAACCCTCTTAGTGGATTCGCTCTTGGTGTTTGCACTCACATCTCAAAATTTAAATATTTTTAATTAACGTAGGCCTACATGGGCATTTATAAAACGTCGACAAAAAGGTGCTCAGTTCGGGTTGGTCGTTTCCTATGACTCGGCAAGAAACTCCATGGCTACTTTTTTTAAATCATTTGGTCTTACAATATTTTTATGTTATAGCGTTAGTACTTAAGTATGAGAGGACATCGTAGGCCCGACAGTAAGTCGTTGCTTACTACAAATATGGCTTGTGCATTCGCATGAAATTATGTTTTGGGATAGTTACCTATCTATTTCTCTCTTTCCAGTTTTTAGGAATCGAACTCCTATCATCGGAAGGCACAGAATTCTTCAGAAAGATAGTATCCGATGCAATCGAGTACAGAAAAAAGAACAACGTAGTTAGACCTGACTTAATTCATTTACTAATGGAAGCTGCACAAGGTTTGTTTTCCTATTACATTATTTCATTCCTTACTTCGATAACTTGTTCAACTTCTTGGCTTTTGAGTGGTACTCGTAGTCCGATCATAATTGTCTTTTTAATACAGTTGCTCAAAAAGTGGCGTATTGCAGGGACGTATAGCGTTCGGGATGTGAGCTATTACACACTCGAGCTTTTTCTTTACCTTGTCCGAACTCGTGCGTTCTCTTTCCCAACTGTCAAAATAATGTCTATTAAAAAGAAAAAAAACCAACCATGGAGTTTTTACTAAAAAAAAAAATCATAGAAGTTTTTATGATTCATGCAAATATTTCTAAAAAGAAGCTACTAATTTGTTTCAATATTAGATTTAATGGCTTGATTCAATGAGTTAGGTTAGGTTTCATTTCATTTTCATTTCATATCAATTAAAAAAAAATCCACTGAAGACTTGGCTGTATGGAGTATAGTTCCCTTTGCCTACCCAGAATGGGTAAAGAAAACAAAAAAAAACTCTGCTTATATTCTTTTACGGTTGGCGCCATTTTCCAAAAATGTTCTTTATTAAATTGCTTCATTTTTTCGCAACTGTATTAAAAATAGTTGTTCAGTACACGTGCGGAACCGTCATTGCAACTTGTTCCGACTGTCAACCCTCACCTTCGGCTGCGCCTCGGCTCGGGTAGACATTTGTCGGAACTCTTTGCAATGACAGGCTTTCCGAACTCGTAATGAAATATACTATTTTATAACGTTGCTCAAAAAGTAGCGTATTGCAGGGACGTATAGCGTTCGGGGTGTGGGCTATTACACACTCGAGCTTTTTCTTTACCTTTCCCAAACTCGTGCGTACTCTTTCCCAACTGTCAAAATAATGTCTATTAAAAAGAAAAAAAACCAACCACGGAGTTTTAATAAAAAAAATCATAGAAGTTTTTATCATTCATGCAAATATTTCTAAAAAGAAGCTACTAATTTGTTTCAATATCAGATTTAATGATTTGATTCAATGAGTTAGGTTAGGTTTCATTTCATATCAATAAAAAAAATCTACTGTTGACTTGGCTGTATGGGCATAGTTCCCTTTGCCTACCCAGAATGGGTGAAGAAAACAAAAAAAAAAACCCCGCCTATATTCTTGTACGGTTGGCGCAATTTTACAAAAATGTTCTTTATTAAATTGCTTCATTTTTTCGCAACTGTATTAAAAATAGTTGTTCAGTACACGTGCGGAACCGTCATTGCAACTTGTTCCGACTGTCAACCCTCACCTTCGACTGCGCCTCGTCTCGGGTAGACATTTGTCGGAACTCTTTGCAATGATAGGCTTTCCGCACTCGTAATGAAATATACAATTTTTTTAGCGGCTTTCTTTTTCTACAAAAATCGACATCATTACAACATTAACATGAGTTTAACTTGAACCTATATTTTCGCACTCAGATTTAACTCTAGACGAAATAACGGGTCAAATATACTTTGCATTTCTGGCGAGCTACGAGTCTTCCTCCTCAACTCTGACGATGTGCATCCATGAACTGGCTCTCAATCCACACGTCCAAGAAAAATTATACCAGGAGATCAGAGCTAAGCAGGAGAAATTCGCAGAACTGACTTTTGAATGCATTGCTGAGTTGAAATATTTGGATTGCGTTTTACATGGTAAATTTCTATTTAATTATTATGAGTTCAAGCATTTCAATACTTGTTTGTTCATTCATCATTGTCAGTGTACAACAAACTACTTCTGTACAAACAAGTACTTATGCCTGTATCAAGCCTGTATCCTTAGCCCCAAAGCTGTATACCGTATGCCCATACGGTATACAGCTTTGGGGCTGTACAAAACGCACCAATATTGAAATAATCCCAAGATTTCAAAATAAGGTACTTCGGAGCATAGTCAACGCTCCCTGGTACATTAGAAACGAGGACATCCACCGGGACTTAAGAGTGGACCTTGTCGCTAAAGTTAAAAAATTACGCCGAAGCTCATGAACAAAGACTTCATAAACATGTGAATGTTGAGGCTATTCAGCTCCTTGACACCACGGACATAGTAAGGAGACTGAAAAGGACTAAGCCTTTTGAATTAGTTTAGTGATTGTTACGGAGTGCAGTGAGTGCTACCTTTTAAGAACACAAGAACGAAGTGTCTTTCCGTCATAACAGAGACTATAAGAAAAGTGCCAATGGACACATTCTTTAGTATAAATTTACTAGGAAATTAAGTTAAATTTCTTACTAGCCTCAAGGCTAGATTGTAATTGTTATTAGGTAACCATTCGGTTACAACATAATGAAAAAAAAATACTTGTTTGTAAAATTTGCTAGTCAAAATAGCCGAGTTCAACGCATATGTTTTCAGTAGATATATTTGTTGAAATTCTATAAGTCCTTAAATATTCGTAAACCCCTTTTTCTCATCATAATTAAAAGTGCATTTAAAACCGTATTCATATGTAAGAGTTTCATTTGAAATACATTCGTTGAGTTATTTTGAAAATTTTAATTTAATCTCTTTGCAGAGGTTTCTAGAAAATGGTCTGTGGCTGTTACGATGGACCGAGTCTGTACAAAAACATACACGATGCCACCTCCAAGAGAAGACGGTTCTCCTTATGTAGTAAGTAGCAGCGATTTTCATAATATACTTTTATTGATCCGTTCCTATAATAAATATAAACAAAAAGACCTAAGAGTTTCAAAAATAATGTACAGTATTACAAATGCAAAAAGATTGTGCAATCGTAGGTACTTCCAAAATATGTCATGACGAAACTGCGAACGAAAAATCTTAACAATAGTAGTGAACGAGGACAAACAAACAAAGACACATAGACACATATGCACACCCCCCCCCCCCACCCCTCCACACACACAATCACACACACACTTTTATACGTTAAAATTATTTTATTATGACTTTTAATAAAACGTAACTTAAACTTTTAATTGTCAAACTCAATTTACCGAAATAGTAACCGTATCATCACAAGCACTTTGTACCTTTTACGTCATTATACCAAACTGCTTCTCCTTAACACAGGTTTTCATAATCTAGCTAGGAGAGCAATGATCACCCAAACTTTTGTAGATATAGATACTTATACCTATTTTGAAAAACTGTATGTTTAGCATGTACTACAATGCCTTGTTTTTGAGTAAGTAAGTAATTATAATTTTACGGGTATGAAGAACATGTTACGGGTACGAACTTATGAAGAACAGGGTGTAATGTTCCTCGATACTCCAAAGAAAAGGGATGATCGTCCGACCAGACAGGTGTTATGTCTGGTGGGCAACTGCCCGACAGTTGTTGTCAGGTTTCTCTGGGTGCATCTTAAGTCGATGTAAACTTTGCTTGCGAGATTCAGACCATATTAGGTCTTCGGTTGTGCTTTTTCTAATAACTTGCTTTTTTTGGTCGCTACAATAATAATTATTTATTGAAGATTATGTCGTTTAGACCAAAGCGCATCAGGCGTATGTAACGCGCAAATTTTCTTTCAGTATGAAAACGCAAGCTGCATATACACACCTACATTGTTATCTCTAACTCTTTAAGTAACAAGATCAGCACACCTAATCGGCGTTCAAGAGCTTTTAATATTGCAAGAATTTTCAATATTCTAGGTAGGTACATACAGAAATTAAAAAAACAGACAGCCTTTGAACGCGGTTTAGATGTGCTAATCGTGTTCACTTTCATTGCTGAAACTCGCACTTTATCTTGTGTCAGAAAATAGCGAAACCTAAATAGTTTTACATCATCAGTAGTAAGATTTAATATATTAAAGCCAGCTTCAACTCTCAGAGGTCGTGAAAACTGCACTAAATTCTGCTAGTTTCTGAGATTAGCTTGAACTCATTAGATCTTAAATTAGCCTGGGACTACCCACTGCCGGCTTCGCTCTGTTGTTTAATTAAAAAAGCTGTAGCGGAATCTTTTTGAATTATGAAAAGAAGGTTTCAATGTTGTGGTGTTTTTGTGGCTGATAAGTGAATAGATTTTTCTTGTGTAATTCCTAACAATACGCGGAAACGGAGTATAAAAATAAACCAAACTTGAACCTCAAAAATATTTACGCTAAACTTATTATAAAACTGTTATTTGGCCGTGTAATAAATAAATTATTACCTATTTCCTTTATTTAATTCTTAACACATTAATAACATTTTCTAATATTTCTATTCTTATTCTTTATTGCACACAAAATTAAAAATATACACACAAATTTCAATATCTAGCTTATGCACAAAGTGTCAATGTGGTAATACTTGGGGGAGCCCAGTCCAGCAGTGGACGTCTTTTGGTCTGAAATGATGATGATGATGAAGTCTAAATGTGGAACCGACCAGTGTTCCACATTAAGACTTGGGTCAGTTGGTATTTTCTTAACTCTTCGTTGATTTATAGTCATAAAATCATTTTTGTCTTGTTCTCAGGTACAACCAGGAGACATAGTCTACAACCTCGTAAACTCCGTTCAGATGGATGACCAGTATCACGCTGAGGCAGATACCTTCAACCCTGACAGGTTCTCTGATCAGAATAAGCAGGATATTAAGTCGTTCACCTTCATGCCTTTCGGAATGGGACCAAGAAATTGTCTCGGTAAGTTTTAAGTAATATAATAAAACCTTCATCATCTCCCAAACTATCTTGGGATCGGCTTCCAGTCTAACCGGATGCAGGTGAGTACCAGTATTTTACATGAAGCGACTGCCTATATGACCTCCACAACCCAGTAAATGGGTAATACGATACTCCTTAGTAAGACTGCATGTCAGACTTTTGGCTTCTGACTACTCTTAACGACTGTCAAAGATCTACAAATGAGAGCCGGGACCAACGGCTTAACGTGATTTCCGGGGCACGGACCATCCTCGGCAAGCAAGGCTTAAACTTAAAGATCGACCTGCGCGGCTGTTATTGTTTAAAGTAATTAAACCTTATCACGTTAAAATAATAGGTATGTTTCGTTGGTCTACTGGACTCAAGCGCCACTGATGAGCATGAGGTCTTAGGTTCAGTTCCCAGGTTAGGCAAAGTATTATTGGGGTTTTCTATCAGATGGATATCATGGAGCTTATGGCAATTGACCCACTTTCTATTACAAGGGATTTTAACATATATTTGACGAAAGGTGGGTGTAATAAATAATGTACCTGTTTGCATGTTAAAACACGGCTGAGTTTATATCATATCATCACAACTATTACGTGTATTACCTTTTATTAACAAATGAAAATTTATACTTTTTATATAATTATACATTTATACTAATATACTGAGGAGCTCGTGGCTAAATAATAACAGCCGCACGGGTCGATCTTTTACGTTAAGCCGTGACCATAATTACATACCGAATTTCCTGCGTGCCTCGGAAAGCACGTTAAGCCGTTGGTCCCGGCTCTCATTTGTAGATCTTTGACAGTCGTTAAGAGTAGTCAGAAGCCAAAAGTCTGACATGCAGTCTTATCAAGGGGTATCGTATTACCCAGTTACTGGGTTGTGGAGGTCAGATAGGCAGTCGCTTCATGTAAAATACTGGTACTCAGCTAGACTGAAGCTGACCGCAAGATAGTTTGGGAAAAGGCTAGGCAGATGATGATTTATCCTAATACTATTCTCCTTCTCTGCAGGTATGAGATACACGACGCTTGTGATGAAAGTGCTGCTCTCTCACATCGTACTTAACTACCAGATTGTCCGATGCAAGAGGACAGCTGACCCCCTCCGCTTGCAGCCGCTGGACTTTAGCATCAGAGCCATCGGCGACACTTACGTTCGATTTGAGGGTAGGGACAGGGTGGGGTAGGTACGCAAGACATATTGAGTGACAGAATTTAGAGAATATAGACTTTAAACAGTAGATGGAAAAGTTGGCTTTAATAAAGACTCATATTTATTTCGATAATACCTATATTTGTTTTTTATTGTTTATGAAGTCCCTAATAAGGTAATATGATGTTATTCTGGTATGTTTGGGAAGCAATGAAACGACCAGGTGGCGCTGAAGCTAGTTTATTACTGAGGTATCGAAGAGGCGCGCGCGCGCGGGCCTTGAGCCGCGCGCACGTACATACGTACATGTGCATACATACACCACATTTTCCCAATAGACTTCAAATAAATTAATTAACAGTTTATAATTGCAAATTTGCGAGAAGAAGCACACCATCGAGAAGGGAAGAAGTGGAAGGAATGGAGGGAAACCTTAACCAAAGAAAGGGAAAAAATGGACCCCTTTTAATCGCCTGCAGTGCCTGCAGTGCCCAAAAACAAATGTGAGAGTGCCTACTCCTAGTTGCATGGCATCCGTAAATATTGTGATAAAGCTAAACATAAACAAGGAAAAGCAAAATGGCGCCTTCGCATGCATTGACAGATACTGCTGGTGAAAGATTTGTGAAAAAGAATTGGGAAAAGCAAGATGGTGGCTTTAGTTCTGATTAATACAACGCTCCAAATGTAATGTGTACGATAATGATGGAACTCGAGGCTAAATAATAACGCCACTCAGATCAACCTGCAGCTTAAGCCGCACTTGCCTTAGTTGTTATGAGGATGGATGACCACCCATTACCTGCCCAGCTTCCTCTGTGCTTCGGAAAGCACGGTAAATAAATAAATAAAAATAAATAAAATTCTTTTATTTCAGACTACAAGTCCATTTGGTTAGGTCAACCCACAACTTAGAAACTATTGTTAGTACTTACATCTACTAGAAAAAAAAAAACAACTATAAGTCAAGTCTTTAATGTCTTCGGAAACCCAGTGGCCCACATACTTGAAAGAGGTGACCTGATTTAAGGGACTTCCGCAAAGTTTCAGCTGTGGTGCAATCGGGTAGGTTTTAGTGCCTGCCTTGAAAACCAGTACTTCACTCTTCTTAACATTGTATCTGAGCCCATGGGCCTCTGCGTACCTTTCACATATCATGAGCAGACTCATCATTGAATTAATCGATGGGCTCAGCAACACCATATCGTCAACATAACTAATATTGTTGACGCATATTCCGTCTACATAACAACCTTGATAAGTGTTGCTGAGCTCAGCGATCAACCGGTTTATGTACAGACTGAAGAGACGAGGGGAGGTCAGGCCGCCCTGTCTCACTCCGCACTCCAGCCCGTACACATCCGATTACGAGCCGGTCCACCTCACACAGTTTGTCTGGTTGTTATACTAGTACCTTAGTATTGACATAACACCCCTATCCACTGTGGTATCGTTCAGCAGTTCCTGCCACAGTAAGTCGTAAGACACCAGATCGAATGCTTTGGAAAGGTCTAGGAAACACGCATTAACAGGCGTTTTCCTAGACGTGTAATACTGGACAGTATGCTTGAGGGACAGTATGGCACTTTCCGTGGAGAGACCAGGTCGGAATCCAAACTGCGCATCATGCAATTAGATGCGGGTCGCCATATGCTTATCGAGCAAACTGTGCAGCACCTTGGCAATGACAGTAGCCAGTGATATAGACCTATAGATCTGATGTGTCCCCAGTCTTATCCTTCACAATAGGTACGACCACAGTTTTCATAAAATCGCTAGGCAGATGAGCGTGGCTCAGACAAAGCGAGAAGAACAGCGCCAGCAACTTTGGCAGATAAACTCCTGCAGCAGCTGGTGCTCGATGCTGAGGTAGTCATGCCCCGGAGACTTGCCCCTAACCATATTTTTAATAACAGTAGCGACATCTTGCGCTGAAAATCTGACATTTAACTCCATCAAACAATCCTCAGCATCGACCTCCAACGATACTGAACCAAGAGAGGATTCCACTTTAAAATGGACCACAAACAAGTTTGCTATAGCGGTAGGCTCATGTTGCCCCACCACACTCACGGGGACGCCCGGCCTCGTATTCAATCTGTTGGTGTTTTTCCAAAATCCTGAAAAGCTTTTAACTTTGTGATGTTTAGCTAATTTATCCATTTTTATTTTATTCTGATTATTCTGACACCATCTTAACTTTGATTTGAAGACTTTTCTGGTTCGCACATATGTTTATACACATGACCAGAAGTAGGTTTACCGGACATACTCCAGATTTAAAAAGCAAGCCGGGCATCCGAGTGAGCCTGCTTAACATGCCTATTCTACCCGGCGACACGTTTACCCCTTCTTCCCCCTCCTGCAACCACGCTACTGGTGCATTGGGCAGCCTCGGTAAGTATACATACAGTATTTAGCGTTAGCACATTCTTTAAGCTGTTGGTCATTTATAGATCAGATAGTTTCAGCTAGGCAGTAGCCCGATAGTCTAACAACCAGTTTTACCTAAGGTTATCGTATTACCTAGTGCTAACTGGGTTGTGGAGGTCAGATAGGCAGTCGCTCCATGTAAAATACTGGTATTCAGCTGAATCTGGTTACCCTGGAAGCCTACCCCAACATAATTGGGAAAAGGCTAGGCAGATGATGAACAGCCAAATGAGGCCGTGAATGTCATTCGCGGATTTGCGAGCAGACCAGGAAAACGAAAAAAGGAGGAGGGCCATTACTCGGAAGTGGTTTCTTGTTAACGACATCTCCGCTTCAATACGTCATTTATTATGATAATTTCATGCGGAATTTGTAGTTGATGTTTTATCAAAGTGCACATTAAAACTTTCCAGAATCCTACCATAAAATAAACACTCGCCATATCAACATAGTGTGACATGATATACGGAAGAACATTTTGATAAAAACCGAAGAGATTTATTTGTGATACGGACGGCTAGCTGTAACGATATTGTGTAAAGAAATAACTAAATACGTTATTTTTTAGTTATAGCGTAATTCTCGCATAATTAAACCAGTCAGTCCACACTTGGACACAACTCAGGCTGGCTCTAAAATGTAAATTACTACACATATGTTTGTCCCAGCATTGCACATATAATAAGTACGCTACTTTGATTTAGACATATTATAGGGTGGTAATGGTAATAAAATTAGTGACTGATACATAAACACGTGATTATACTCATGATAACAAACAGCTTTCCATAGGAAAACTTTTTTATACTCATTCACTTTTACATACCGTTTTCGTTTGCTAATTACCAGTCCCTATATGTAGGGCCTATAACACAATATTTTAAGAATCATGTTTATTCAGTGTCACATAGATACAAAGGTCACAAAAAATATTCGTAACTCGTTTTGGTAGACGATATGAACGTCAAAGTAAACGTTTCATGCTGCAATACGCTCCCGTATCTCCGAACAGCTAAATAACGTACATTTGGCAGCTTTTCATCGTGTTTTTAGAACAAGCGTATTTTAACTTGCCGTGCCGTTGCGGCTGAGCATAGCCATAACTACAGAACAGCCAGGATATCCCCTTTATTAAATTAATAATAAGGTTATATAATGGAAAAGACTAGCAGCGCAGAACGTTTACCTACAATGTTTTATGTTTATTACGGCAGATAAGGTGAATTAACTGGTTTTTATACTGTGGAGAAAAATCTGATACAAACGTGTTTATGTTATCGTGTTGTGAGCTGGAAAACACGTCTTTCAAGGTGATTTTGTGTTTTGTGTATTCTCAAAGAATCTTTAGATTTTTTGATAGACGTTATTTTAAGGAAACACATTTTTTGTACAGATTGGATGAATAAAATTGTCTATAATTTCTACAGTACCTACCCATTGCAGGTATAGAGAAGCAATAAAAAGGTGCAGTAAAAAACCTGGTACCAAGGGAGGTGTAACCGACTTCAAAAAAAGGAGGAGGTTATCAATTCGACTGTATTTTTTTTTTGTGTTTGTATTTTATAGTATTCAGAGAATAAGATTACTTTCTCTTCGTTTAAGGCTTGAATAAAATAATTACGAGTAAACCTACCCGCTCAGTACACTCATGTCCTACTGTGATAGCCACCATGGTCACACTAAGCAGTTAGTGTGCAATTTGCGAGTTATTTTAATGTTAATCCAGTGCCGGCAGAAGCCAGCCTGACCACAGACTATAAATTCACCGTGTCACCGCTTTGCTGGCAAATAAACTGTTGCTATTATTGAACAGCCTGTACTTTATTAATCTGTTATTAGTCTTCCTGTATTTTGGATGGAAGGCACTTTCCACGTAATCATCCATCGGCCTTTAATTATTTGGAAGCGGATTCCTGTTTGATGTGGCTGAATTAAAAAGGGGTTGATAAATCGTATTTCTGTAATGTAAGGCTTAGTGGCTGATACTTAAATTCTGAAGCATAAATCATACATCATCATAATGCTGATTTAAATTTTCTGATTGTTCCTGTCCGTGGGCTACTAATTTTTTTGTCGAAACAGAGTATGTACCTCTAATTAATTAGGTAAAAATAAATGTTTGTTTGTAATGTTGCCCAATGCAAATACCAGGCAGACACTGCCGTAGAAACACGTACTAGGAAAACATAGAGATATGAAGTGAACAACCGAAGTAAGTATGAACACGTAGGTACAATAATAAAGTTCTGCATCAAACGGAACCGAACGCTGGCGAATAAACAATAAATTGGCCACTAGTCAAAAACTTAATAGCGAAACTGCGATTTAAACTTCCATCTGCAGGGATTATATCCAGGGTATTGGGTTTAAATCGAATTTAGATGCTTCTTAGACGCAGTTTCGAGGAAGATACGACTTAATAGCTATAACTTGGGTATTTTATTGGCTCTTACGTAAGACTAACTTTTATTTATGCTGTCCTGGTACATTGATTGCTTGGATTTTATAATACCTGTCATCGATAAAGGTAACTAAAATTAAATTAAAAATTTAAAAAACCCCCGACACAAAAAAACCTCTAAAAAGCCAAAAATAAATTAATCCAAGCGTCGTAGCGTCGGGGGACCGCTAAGAAGACCGCTTAGTACAAGCACAGAACAAAGCGGACCCCCGACGCTACGACGCTTGGATTAATTTATTTTTGGCTTTTTAGAGGTTTTTTTGTGTCGGGGGTTTTTTAAATTTTTAATTTAATTTTTTTTCATGCTTTTTAAACTTATTTTATTTTTTCCTAGCCTTGACTGTCCTACTCCTGGTTAACGAAACCAAGGAAAGATATAAATTAAACAAAATATAAATTTTGGGGGGAGGGGGTGCACCCCCCCCCCCCCTCAGCAATGCCAAGTGACAATGGTGACAAGCGACAACATTTCAAATTTCAAATAGACTAAATGTGATTTTTTTTAAATCCCTACATCAACTAGAAAAGAGGTGATGATCTTCAAACGGCTGAGCAGATTTTCATGAAACATAGCTAAGAACACTCTCGATTAAAATACCTTTCAAACGACACCACTTTTATCCAAATCGGTTCATCCGTTTAGGAGCTACGATGCCACAGACAGACACACAGATACACAGATACACAGATACACAGATACACAGATACACACGTCAAACTTATAACACCCCTCTTTTTCGGTCGGGGGTTAAAAAGATTGAGCAATTACGGCAGAACGTTGATGACGCTTTGATTATAGAGATTTATGCAATGAAATTCTGGAAGTAAAAACTAATATACCTACTTTCTCCTACTTTGGATTTATAAGCTCCTGGTACCTCATCAACACGCATATTACTGATTATGACCGCAAACACCTCATGACAGCAAAAACATGTAAATAATCAAAACCAAAATCAAGTTGATTACAGCTCCATTTTTCCCAAATAAAATAAAAGAAGCGACAGGTGACATTACAGTATTGCCATACGTAGTCCTAATGTTTGGCGTGGCCTCGTCGGAGTCACAAATAATACGCTAATGTACGACTACGCCGCTCATTATGCCTAATAAACCCCATTTGCGTTAAACATTGTAGAGGTAACAGACGGGAGACAATAAGTTGTTTTTTTTTTTCAGACAAGACGATGTAGACATTTTAGTCCTGGAACATTCTGGTTTTCATCATCCCAAATGATGTTTCTATAAGGGATTTCTCTTCGACAGTTAATAGTTTGTATAATGTGACCTGTTGATAGTAAAATACTCGTTCTCTGTTTCAATTGACGAAATATAGGCTGAACTATTCCGAGAATACGTACAGGTTCTGTAAAAGGAGTATCATTCATGCGCCCCGATCACGACCTCCAGATGCGACTTGCATTAAGCTACAGCTACACGCGTCGCATGCGTCACTTGTTTCCTTTGCGTGAGAAAAGTCGTGATAGAATTCGTGTCGCGGTTTTTCGCGGCACAACAAAGTTGCCGCTAAAATTGAGGCCAGCTTTTTAGTCTCCCAGTCTGTAAAGTTAACGAGAGTCAAGTTTCGAGTTTAAAACATTACACCCCCTCGCTACGGTCGGTTTAATGGAGCCCCGAGCTCCGAGCCACCCTGAGCTATGACAATGTAAATAAACGCTAAAAGCCTCCTGTAATTTTTTTCTTTAAGTTTCACATTATTGTGTAGACGAATATAAATTAGTCTAATTAGGTATGATTACAAGAAATAATTTAAATTGATGTCTTTTGTGTGTTGGTTTTACTTTGTAAGAGTATGAAATAAATGATGTGGTTTTGCAATTTAGGTTATAAGGTTTTGTAGGTTTATTTTTATTTGCGTTGGATTTACCCTTGACTCTAGCCTAGGTCAGCGATGACAGAGACAAAGTCGACAATGGTACGAACCCAGAAGAAGCCTGTTCATTCTGTTTGTCCGGAAATACAGACGCAGGCAGAGACATTAAAGAAAAGGCGATATTTCAGTTAAGTATAAAAGCACTCGCTTTATCATCCTAACGCGTACATGATCTCAGGCAAGACAAGTGACACAACTTGCGTTGTGTCGTGTGACAGTTGTTTGTTTCGCGCGTCGCAAGTCATTATGCGTCGCAATGACTAGCTCCAAGTAATTCCTTTCATTTGTTTCCTCAGCAGCCGCTGTCGCAGAACGCGTCGCACTTAGCGTGTAGTTTGTGACCAAGCAGAGCCAAGCAGCAATTCGAACTTCTAGTCAAGGTGCAATTTACAGGGAGTATTTGTAAAAAGCGGCCAAACAATTTACTAAGGTGACTTCAATTTCTTTCCACGCGCTGTCCCCTAATCTGCCCAGACAATTCGTCTTAAATATGCATGAGGATAAAAAGTGATTCTATTATGAATGAGTTTGGTACAGTCGCCATGTGAACTGACTGCAGAGGTCGCGTACAACAACCCCCACAGCTCCTTGTTGTGGCTTGTTTAAATGCCACCCCGTCAGGCCAGAAAAACAGAGACTTTTATGGCAATATAGTAGTGATTGATTGATTTGGGGTGGAATATGGTAGTAGATAGGTGAACCGAGGACCTTTACATTTTGTGCCATCCCGTTATACTGCCAGAACATGGATCCACGATAAAACGACCTCTCGTTATATTTTTCAGATATTTTTTTTGCTTTAATTTTGGATTTCAAAAGTTTAAATGTGATTCCTTTATTCATTCGTTCATTTTATTTTGTAAATTTTTAAATATATCTTTAATAAAACGTATTAAAATAACCACCCATATAGATACGCATTGTAAGGAGGGTTCCTTACAATGCGGGCCGTACCGAGGCCTGATAAGGCCTGGAAGGGCCTGATGAAGAAGACAGGACTGCCTTATGAATCAGGCCCTTGATCCAACCAATTATTGTTAAGTTAAATATAATTGCAGAAAATCTCCCAAAACCCCCGCCCTGCACTACTTCTTAGCGTTATAGCTGAGGAAAAGAAATGGCTGAACCAACCCTGCCCTGCCAACACAATCTGATTGTTAAGATTTTGAAATGTTTAAAATTATCTGACGGATTTTCATTCCGCTGGCTTTGTGAACATACCAAGCATCTACTGTTCCACGATATCTCATTTTATTACGCTATTATTATAAAATTGCATTGCTATAGTACCTACGTCTCGACAAGACCTTAAAAAGGACTTATATTGTCTTAAAATAAAAATAAAAAGTCCAATACTAGGGCCAGAGTGATGTTTTTAGAAAATTGCATTGTATTTGAAATGCTATTGTAAGACACAACAAATGGTGTTTGTATTGTTGCTATTGTGTAACCAGTGTGTTCAATTCTTTGTTGATTCTGTTATTAATTGATCTCTTAGATTATAGGTGCTGGGTTGTAGAGAAAACAAAATGATGACGTACGGTAAAGCTGTCCTTAAACCTTTTGGTGCGTGGTCAACATCGAATCTCCACCTTCTCGTTATTTACCATACATGTATTTCAAAACGTAATTAAAACTTTTGTGAAATTTATAAGAATCAAGACAATGTCATTCGAGTGCCAATAGATACGTAGTTATATTGTAAATCCCAGTATTAGAGAGAGATGCCGTGATCACCAGACCGTCATTTTATAAAAGCTGTAAAATTTTCTGCAGTAGTACCTTACTTATCTTACTATATATTATTTATACAAACCAGACTATAAAAAATAGATAGAAATTATTATTATTTTATTTATATTTGTCGGAGACTGTCATTAGCACGGACTATGAATCGAAAGCGCGCCAAAGGTCAAGCGACCTACTTACCAGTCTACCCACACCTAAGCGCGCTTACTACAGAGTCGTGATGTTTCGAGCCCGCTGCGAGTAGGACAGTCTGTGTCTGACCGCGGCGGAGTCAAGATGTCCCGAAACTGTATCCCGATTCATGGTGCCTAGTGTTATTATGTTGGATTGTAATTTCAAGAAATTTGTCGATAAAAGCAGTGTACCGTGTGTGTTTTTATAGCACGAAACCCATGTTCTGCCCACATGATGACCGAGTCTAACAGAATAAATCATCAAACTAAGACATATTTATTATTATTTTATCGTATTTGGCTATTATGAAAAGTCTGCCGTGATGGTGGTTGGCACTGTATTTGTATAGAATGTGATAAAAACTCTCAAGTTACGTCATACTGTAAAGCTTGTTTTTATATTAAACATAAATAAGGGAAACCATGATGATTCACCTCCAGTGCCAGACACTTTGTGTGGAGGAAACCACCGCAAGACACCATTTATATTAAGTTGTGCTAGAAATGTTTGCAAAATATAATTATTATTTAGTTCCGTACACCATTGCTTCGTACGAGTAGTTTAATGTTTCTAATTAGTAATAGTGCTATGCGTGACGAACAAATTAATAGCTACCACTCAATAATACACAAGTATGTGATAATATGCAAGTGTCGTTAAAACACAATAAACATACATAAATTCAATATTCTTAGCACATAGACGAAAATGTTGTATAGACAAAGACTTAAAAGTTATATTATTTGTACGGTCACGACGTTATTATTATTTGATATTCTCATTGCGATCTGGGGAATGTTTGATGAGTTGCAGAGTCAATATCCAGTGATCATTTACTGGCCGCCGGTGGATACAAATATACAGTGTTATAGTGACGATACCAAAGATGCCTTGCAATCAGTGGATGATCCAGGTTTCTCACCGAAGTCTAAATCAATATTCTTCCACGAGACATCTTGCAGAGGTGGCATTGATTCGCGACAGGCGTGTGCCGTTGAGTCTGCAGCCAGAGCTCATCCAGAATGGGAGGTATACCTGCTGTTCACTGCACCTGTCACTGATGCCATGCTGAAGAGGAGCTGTCTCAAGAAACTCCTCCAGTTTCCTAACATAAGACTGGCTAGAATTCATACAAGCAGATACGCTGATCATACTGTTGTACAGTCAATAGTCAGACATAGTTTATGGAAAAGTCTACAGCCTGTCCAGCATACTGCAGACATCATGAAGATGCTGACTCTCCACAAGTGGGGCGGAATGAGCATAGATCTAGACGTATTTGTGATGAAGTCACTCAATAATCTACCGAACAATTGGATTGCAAAAGAGTCGCCTTATCTTCTGGCCTCTGGCATTATGAGGTTCTCTAAAGACGATGTTGGACGGAATCTAACCAACGCTGTTCTTAAGTAAGCTTATATTTACTTGCTGCAATTGACATGCTTCGTTCTATTTTTGTTCATTTTAATTTAAGACACTGCTGGGTCTCAGTGCTCCTCTCTATGCTAGATGGAGTGGGCTATAATCCACCGGCCAAGCCAATCCGGGTCCAGTGCGGGTAGGTAGATGTCACATGTCTTCGGTGTTTTGGTTCTAGGACATTCCGGTTGCCTCCCGATCATCAGCGTTCAGCGGTGGTATGAGGACAACCGACTCACATGAGTTCACGCAATGCGAGCAGTATATTTTACAAAGATCCGGCCTCCAGCAACCTTATCCAGGTTTAACAATGGAGACCAACCAACCACTTCAACGTAGGATGGCAAGGAAAGGTCTGTCTCGTTACCTGCCTGGGTAATTTGCTTGTCGGCCACGCATCTTTGCGAAGATTAGCCGTGAACCACTGTGGCCAGTGGCCTTAATGGTTTTGGAGAGATTATTAATGATTGAATTGATTTACCTTGCTCTCTTTGTTGCTTTGCTTAGTTAACATCTTGCAAGCTGAATTAGTACAACTTCTTAGCTGATTCTACACCCAGGATTGGCTGTAGATGAAGGAAACTCCTCAACGGTCAATAACATAGCCAAGGTATTTTGTTCACAGGTACAATTATGATTAACACTATTATAGGTCATAAAAGCATTTTATTACTTAGTATTTTACAGATCATCTTGTTACAGACAAATCGCTTCAACATATAATGCCTGGGCGTTTAATGGTGTCTCGGCAATCGAACGAGTGCTTAAGAGAAAATGCAGAATAGCATTGAGTAGAACCGGGTACTGTAAAGGTAAAGAATATTACTGCTATCCATCCATACAATCCATACTTCTATACTATTTACTATATTTACTTATATCCATTCTAATATTATAAATGCGAAAGTCACTCTGTTTGTTTGTTACCTTTCACGATTAAACGGCTGATCGGATCTTAATGAAATTTGACAAGAAGATAGACTTCAACCTGGGGAAGGACATAGGCTATATATCATCACGCTGCGACCAGTAGGAGCAGAGGAGAATTGAAAAATATTACGAAAACGGGGAAAATGTGACGCACACGAAATTGCGCGGGACAGGTAGTCCATACTAATATTATAAATGCGAAAGTCACTCTGTTTGTTTGTTACTAATAAAAACTGGAATCTATTTTGTAGATAAATGAACAATGTTTGATTTTCAACTGTTTGTCTAAGAGCGAAGAGTGGAAAATCAAACGTGCAATAAAGCTTGAACATAAAATTTTCGCGTTACTCCACATCTTAAATAAGACAGAGACTTTCATTTACTTTCACATACGTGGTGTAAATAGAGATTATGATGAATGCATTGAATAGTTTAGATAGATCATGGAGGTATTTAAAGTAAACTTAAAACATTAAAAAGTTGCATTTTTTATTTTAAAGTTGAAACTTTGACCTCCAATTTCAGCGAAACTAGAAGGTTTCGCTCTAGTATGGTCCAGAGTAAAAACGAGCAAAGACGGAGAGAACAAGACGTTTCTTTCGGCTTCGTTAGATCTGACAACACCTATTATTACGAGGATGACTATGTACCATTTTTCAATAAATATTCTTTTATTTTTCAGGAATCTCAATCTTCAGCCATAAATGGTTTTACCCGATACCGCTTTCGAGAGCCCACACGATGTTACAAAAGGGACCAAATCCTATAGACAAAGTGGGAGAAAACCACTTGAAATACACATATTGTATGTGGAACATATTAACAGGTCGCCATAAGGTCCATCAAAATTCAGCATACGTTCGAATGGCTAAGAAAGTCTGTCCTACGATCTACCAAATGTTTGGCAGCGAGTTTGGAGTTTAGTAATGAAGGAAAGAAAGAAAGAAAAGTAACTTCTAGAGCCATTCATAATCTTCATCAGCGTATAGCAGCCACGCGTGCTCCATGCAACTCGGTAAACACCAAAATCAAAGCATGTATTCCAAGAAGGCCAGTTACAAGAACTGTCGAAACAAAGACAACTATAAAAATGAAGCTAGAGTGTCAGTCACAAGGCATAATAACTGTGAAAGTAATGTAGTTTTCCATTCCAAAGTTATGAAGCTGCCACGGTTATGAAGCTGCTACCAGCTTCCAAGCGTTACACCACGAGCCTGCTTCTGCATTCCTAATTCGTGGTTCTAATTCAAGAACACAACTTCAGCGTGTATTAGAAAAGTGTGGTCATGTTTTCTAAGGATGTGATTGATCATTCAGGATCACCATCTGCCTGGCATTTTCCCAACTTTGTTGGGTTCGGGTTCCAGTCCATGGATACCAGGATTTTACATGGAGTGACTGCCTATCTGATCTCCACAACCCAATTACAACCTGGAAATCATCGTAATGCCCGAAAATCTGACAACCAGTTTTACCAAGGGGTCGATACTCCTTGGTAAAACTGTTAATACAGACTTTCGAGCCACTCGTAACGACTGTCGAAAATTTACAATTGGTCTCGACCAACGGATTAATGTGCTTCCCGAGGCACGGTGGAAACTCGGTATGTAATGGGTGGTCACCTATCCCTGGACTCAAGCAAGCGTGGCTTAAACTGTAGGTCGACCCGAGCGGCTGTTATTATTCAGCCTCGATTCAGCTCACTCAAGAGTGAGAGTCCCACTTGGGATCGACGTGGGTTGGGACTTGAGTATAGCAGTTTTTTATGGACCAGTTGATTAGGAAGATTTTTTGAGTTTGATGGTCAGATTCACACGACATTGTACTCGTAGATGGTATATTGTCGCTACCGTTCTTTGTTGGTTAATTACTTAATTTTGTATGTCTTTGGAGCAGGGTTCTGCTTGCATACTAAGGATTCATATTTATTTATTTCCACCCGTTATCACACTAAAGAAGTTTAATACAGACAGGAACAGATCGCAGGAACTTGTGTTAATTCAGCATTTTAGATATTTTAATCGCGAACACAGTACATGGCTCTTTATTTGCATTCATAAGTTAAAATAGATCCCGCATTTCTGCTGCTTGTAGTAAAACAATGTTGACTCCAATGAATTATTGCGCCAAGCAAAAACTTTATTAAAACAAGGAATATTCGAACAGATAACTTCGATATTCGTGCGGCAAGTATTGAGTGTGTTTCTTTTGTGGTGTGTTTTTAAAAGGACGTTTTATTTCTTGGGCCCTAATTAAACTCAAGAGCAGGTATTTAAATAGTGTTTTATTTTATTGGTTTGCGAAGAGTTTTTCGAAGTATTTCACTTATTTTACAAATTCACCGGTGGACCAGTGAATACCAAGTAGTACCAGGGTTCCATAAAACGTAGCAGCAACATTTTAAAGTCCCCCAAAAATTCAAAACAAAAAAGAAACAAGACGAACCAAGCCTTCCAATTAATTTGAATGCCATAAAATTCTTCCTGAAAAATATTTTTCAATTGAAAAACCTTTTCTGTGTAATCCCATTGTCTCTCCGTCGTAAATAAGGCAGTTAGTTAAGAAAACAAACGAAATGCATGAATAACAATAAGATGAGGCAGATGAAAGCTGATTTTATTTAATTGCTGGGAGGGCCGGCCCAAAAGATGAAATCTTGTGTTGTGGACCAAAATATACAGAGGGATTTGTTAAAAAAGTACAATTTATAGTCATAGATAATTTATAATGACGATGAAAATAAAAAGTTATTTCGGATTAATAACGTACGATTACACCTGTTTTTCTCGGAGGGGCACATTGTATGTATCTTATGAATTATATACCTAAGAATTAACCCACATTTAGGCAGTCAAGTTAAAGTTCTATGTAACAGGATGAGAGCCTATTTCCATCAACCAGGGTCAAATTTATACTCCGTTGCTACTTCTGAGAAATTCTTAACGTAAAAACCCAATAACTCTCCCAATCTAGGCATTCAACCCAGTTCCTCGTGTATAGCAGCCGCGCTAGCAGCCGGTTGACCAATAGGCCGCATAAAAGTTGGTATCCTATGTGATAATCCAGATTATAAATCATCTACTAAACAAAATTTTGGAAAAAAATAAAAAAAATAAGTAACATCGAAACGTCGCTCCCACTGTTTCTGTGTCCTTAGTAACTTGATTTACTCCTACCATTTGCTGTCTCCTCGCCTAGTACACGTCCGTACACACATCTAATCTTAACCGGCATTGCATACCTCATTATCGCGCTAATTTGCACATTAACTCACTAACTAGCGCCGAACCTTCAAGATAACCAGCTCTTTTACATCTATTTCCATTTTATTCTCTGATATACACTCGTTATCTCTGTTTACGCGAAGCTCTTCGACTACGTAAGTCCGTAAAGCTAGCGTTCCATTCAAGTGGAGAGAAGCGCAACTGTGTACGACTAGATTCTTTAAAAAAAATATAAACATCATACATTCGCTTTTGCGAAACAGAAATTATAAGTTTACGACAATGTTGCGCAGTTTAATTCTTATACGAGTAGGTTACAGAAAAAAAATAGTTTTATAGACTTCATGTTAACTGATTCTCATCTATCTCCCCTAAGATGACTTTTTACAACTGCTAGTCATGTTATTTTTAACCGACTTCTAAAAAAGGAGGAGGTTCTCAATTCGGATGTTTGTATTTTTTTTTTATGTTTGTTCGCTCATAACTCCGTCGCTTGCCGACCGATTTGAAAAATTCTTTTTTTATTGGAAAGCGTATACTTTCCAAATGGTCCCATGAAAATTTTATCGAAATCAAACAAGCAGTTTTTCAAAAAATCAATAAAAATTAAATATTTCTAACTTTTCGTTTACTCTGCATTGCGTTTTTGTTCGCGCATAACTCAGTCATTTACGAACCGATTTGGAAAATTATTTTTTTATTCCAAAGCCTATGCTTTCGATTTGGTTCCATAGTCACCAAGTCGGGATCTGAGGATGGAATCTTGGCGAAATCGAGGGAACTCTTCAAGTTTTATAGAAAAACGTACAGCGATTTTGGTATTTTCTACAACAAGTGAAGCATTTGCGTTCAATAAGAACCATTCTACCATCAGATCTGATGATGAAGCCAAGAGACAGGCACTGGAACTCTATAATAAGACAATGTATCTTAGCTGTGTTTGGGCTTGTTGGAATTGTAACGGTATGCACTTTCCAGGTGTACCACAGACTATTTTCTTGACTTTCCTTATTCAACCTACGTAACATGTAGGTCCTTTGACAGTCTGTTTTCGCGACGATCAGGGTTCTTATTCAAAATGCGTTGATTATTTTTTTCCCTAAAATCTTTTAATCGTTTTCCTTTTTTCTCAGTTTCAGTTCGACGCAAGCGTCGAAGCTAAATATACGAGCGAAGCAATATATACGATAATCAGCCCGATCACTATGTACGGTAAGCCTATCCCTTGGGCGAAGGAAGCCAAGTACTTAGGAGTCTTACTTGACAACCACCTGTCTTTCGCGGCGCACATCAAAGCAGCTCGCGACCGAGCTGCCTTTGCTATGGGTAGGCTTCATTTCATGATTTCGGCAAAAAGCAAGTTGTCACTCAAGTGCAAGTTGCGCCTTTATACCGCGGTGATCCGCCCCATTATGACGTACGCTTGCGTCGTGTACGCTCACACCAAGCCTAAGTACATCCATAGGATGCAAACCTTGCAGAACCGGTTCTTACGTAGAGTCACGGGAGCCCCTTTTTATGTCCGTAATGACCGTCTACACGTAGACCTTAGAATGCCCACCGTCCTTCAGTTTATGAAACGTCTTTCGAAGCGTTTCTTCGATAACGCCATTAAACACCGTAATCCCCTGATCGCAGCGGCCGCCCGTTACGAACCCTCGCGCATTAGTACAGTACGCCGTCCTCGGCATACCCTCGTCACTCCCGATGATGCTATCACCCTCCTCCAGGAGAGTAGCAAAGAGACTAGCACTCTCAAAAAGTTCAGACACAAACCGCCGTCTTTCCGACCTCGCCGTCGAGGTCCGTCGCGACGTCCCGATCCATGCCCTCCCTGACCCTCGCTCGAGCCAGCCCGCGATGCTGTGCCAGTAGTTTTAAATCAGCCCCTAAATAATGATATCATTCAGATCCAGCCTGTCCCCATGCAGTCCTCCCCCAGCGACGCCCTGAGCCGAGGCTCGTACCCCACAGGGGGTGCCCTTAGCGTGTAGTCGCTTAGTTTGTAAGTTTTTATACCCTGGCTGGAGGCCTTACTCTTAAGGCACCCACAGGATAGTCCGGTTAAGCAGACGACAACCTCCTAGGTTGAACTGCGAGATGCCATTCCAAAAAAAAAAAAAATATATACGATACTTAAATAAATATATTATACTAGCTGTTACCCGCGACTTCGTACGCGTTAGGTTCGTGATTTGCTTAAAATAAGTCTTTTAGTCAGGAGGTTCTTGATTCCAATGTTTTCTTTGAAGTTCGTTACCAGATGTCTCCAGTATTAATACAATCTGCCCAGCCTTTTCCCAACTAAGTTGGGAACATTCAGTCTAACCGGATGCAGCTGAATACCAAGATTTTACATGGAGCGACTGGCTATCTGACCTCCACAACCCAGTTAGTACTGGGTTATACAACACCTCTTGGTAAGACTGGTTGTCAGACTTTCGGGCCACTGACTACCTGTAACGACTGTCAAAGATCTACAAATGACAGCCGTGACCAACGGCTTAACGTGCTTTCCAAAGCACAATAAAGTCGGTACGTAATGGGTGGTCACCCATCCATAGACCAACCTAGGCAAACACAACTTAAACTGAAGATCGACCGTAGCGACCTAAATTGATTTTAAATGATTATTTTCGTTTGAAAGAACTTGCTTCAAGTGTGATCTCCTATTCATTTGTGAGTAAAACTTCGAAAACCGAGTATAACTCCTCAATGTATACGAACACGCTACCGACTACTGTAAAAAAAGGTTATGTTGAAAGTTGATGTCGATCAACTTTCATTATGAAACCCCCTTAGGGCTCATTTACGCACACGCGGCGCGTCGGGCGGGGCGGTGCGCGGGGCGGCCCGCTTTAAATTCAAACATATGGCGATGTATGAGAGCGTTTACGGAGGAGCGGTTTGACGCCCGTTTGCTTGAGATGTAGGCGGCCGACGCGGCGTTATGTCACTCTGACAGATACAAGTATACGGCAGTGCCCGAGTTCGATTCCCACACGGAACAAATTTACAACGTCGTAGTTTTATCCGAAAATAATCATTTTGTTTTTATTTTAAATTTTATAGTGATATTTTTTTCGTAAATTGGTCAATTTTTACAAGCTTTTATTTAACTTGCAATGTATGTATCTGTTTGTTCGGGTACATTCTTGGAAGCTAAATTAGAACCATTTGCCGATGACCGATTGAGCTGAAATTTTGCTCACATCTTTGGTTTTAAGCACAATATATTCTTATGAGAGACATAACTTAATCCTGCAGCCTGGATCGTCTCCTTACGAGAGAACTCCTCAAAGGTTAATAGCACAGACACGAAAATTTGTATAGAAGTTCATATCTGATCGATAAACATGAATTCTATCATGATCTCATCCTGCAGCCAGGATCGTCTTCTCACGAGGGAACTCCTCAACGGTTAACTGGGTTGTGGAGGTCATATAGGCAGTCAAAGGTCGCTTCATTTCAAATATGGGGTGCAGCTGCATCCGGGTAGACTGGAAGGTGACCCCGACACAGTTGGGAAAAGGCTAGGCCAACAGAGATGATTATGATGATGGTTGAAAATCGGCAATTCATAAGCCTTTTCTTCAAGGAACGATAGGTTATTGTTTCAAAGCGGTTGAAACAATAAACAAATGTAACTATCCAGTTTAAAAAAGGTTTTCGATGATAGGCCGTGGCGTGGGTCGAGTCACTTGAGTGTAGCCGTGAACAACCCGGCACAGTTATGAACCAGAACACTCAGGGCAAGAGTCTTACTCGTATATTTTGTAGTTTTGTTAAAACATTGGTTTCATAGTTTTTTGGATTGCTATTCCTAAACCAAGCTTTCAAAGTATCAAAAAGTATTACTTAGTCGAAGAAGGGAAAAGATAAACAAAATTCGAAAGATATGGCAAGCCCAGATGTGGGACAGAGCAGGCTCATAGAAAAAATAATTAAACAGTGAATATCAAAGAACCATTTTAACCTCATGGCCATAAATAAATATAACCACACCTCCTAACAATAATCAAACTACAGAATTCTTTTTTTTCCTAATCTTACTGAGATCCTGGCCATTCTACTAACCTTCGGATAGTTTAAACAAAATTCACAATAAATACAATATAAATTAGAACAGCGAACGAATTCCTAATTTAAATTTAAATATGGAAAAAAAAATCGGTGCGTCAGAATGTACGAAAAACAATTAACATTAATAATATAAAAGCTTAAAAAAAGAATATAATTAAATTGTATTGTAAACGCTCGTACGCACGTACTCTTAAAACAAATTTATTTTAATTTTCATCTTTGGATTTCTTAATTCCTTAATTTAATACTCGAGTTGATCGAAATTTACAAAAATAATCTATTGGAATAATCGCTTTCACAAAACCCAATATAAAAAAAAAATGGACATGACGCCGCGTCGACCGCTTGTAACCCAACGTGGGACCATTTCCTTGTATTTAAGCGTGTGACAAAACGCCGCGGTGCACGCGGCGTCGACCGCCGCGGCGCACGCTTGCAGCCCAACGTGGGACCATTTCCTTGTATTTGAGCGTTTGACATCACGCGGCGGCGGACGCCGCGTTTTCCGCTTGCTTGCCCACCGTGGGACCATATTCTTCAAAAATGTTTGAAAACTGACAACCGTCGTCATATCATGCATTAGAATAGAACGTCTATTTTAATCATAACGTCAGAGGAGTATCTAGCCTGGTGGTATTGCGGCTGGATTGTGAATTATTTGTTGCAGGATCAAATCTTTGAATGTAAGATTTTTCTTTTTGTGTTTATTTTGTTTTTTTTTTTTTTTGCTGTAAAATATTACTTTTTGTAACTAGGTATTACTGTTTTATTTTAATGCATTATGCATGATTTTCAAATCATTATAAAATACCTAGTTTAATAATACATATACTTTTAGTTTTTGAACCATTCAAAAAAACAGTACTCGTAAATAATAAGTAAAAATTGCCCAGAAATTACGAAAAATATCACCAAAAAAATTTAAATAAAAACAAAATGACAATTTTTGGGTGAAAATAGGACATTTTAAATTTGTTGCGTATGAGAATCGAACCCGGGCACTAACATTTGCTTGTACTGTCCAAACGCCGCGGTGCACGCGGCGTCGACCGCCGCGGCGCACGCTTGCAGCCCACCGTGGGACCATTTCCTTGTGTTTGAGCGTTTGACATAACGCTGCGGTGCACGCGGCGTCGCCCGCTTGCAGCCCACCGTGGGACCATATTCTTCAAAAATGTTTGAAAACTGACAACCGTCATATCATGCATTAGAATTGAACGTCTATTTTCGTCTAATTGTCAGAGGATTACCTAGACTGGTGGTATAGCGGCCGGACTGCGATTCACATGTTGCAGGATCAAATCCTAGTATGTTAGATTTTTATTTTTGTGTTTATTTTGCGTTTTTTTTTTTGCTGTAAAATATTACTTTTTGTAACTAGGTACCCTATAACTGTTTTATTTTGATGCATTATGTATGATTTTCAAATCATTATAAAATATCGAGTTTAATCATACCTATACATTTAGTTTTTGAACCATTCAAAAAACAGTACTCATAAATAATAAGTAAAAATTGCCCAGAATTTACGAAAAAATTCACAAAAAAAATAAAAACAAAATAATTATTTTTGGAAAAAACTACGACATTGTAAATTGTTCTGTATGGGAATCGAACCCAGGCACTCTCGTATGATTGTATTGTCCATGTGACATAACGCCGCGTCGCCCGCTTGCAGCCCACCGTGGGACCATTTCCTTGTGTTTGAGCGTTTGACAAAACGCCGCGGTGCACGCGGCGTCGCCCGCTTGCAGCCCACCGTGGGACCATTTCCTTGAGTTTGAGCGTTTGACATAACGCGGCGGCGGACGCCGCGTTGCCCGCTTGCAGCCCACCGTGGGACCATATTCTTCAAATATTTGAAAACTGACAAGTGTCAAATCATGCATTAGATTTGAACGTCTATTTTAAACTAAATGTCATCGTAATGCTTAGCTTGGTACTGTTGCGGCGGGACTGCAAATCACTATGTTGCAGGATCAAATCTGTGTATGTAAGATTCTTTTTTTGTTTTTTTTTTTGCTGTGAAATATTACTTTTGTAACTAGGTATTAAGTACTGTTTTATTTTAATGCATTATGTATGATTTTAAAATCATTATAAAATATCTAGTTTAATAATATGTATATTTAGTTTTAGTTTTTGAACCATTCAAAAAATACTAATCGTAAATAATAATTAAAGATTGGACAGAATTTACGAAAAAAATCACAAAAAAATAAAAACAAAGTTATTATTGTTGGATAAAACTATGACATTGTAAATTTGTTCCGTATTGGAATCGCACCCGGGCACTGCCTTAGGCTTGTATTGTCCATTTGACATAACAAATCAAATACAAGCAAATGGTCCCACGTTGGGCTTCAAGCGGTCGCCGCGTCTCCGTAAACGGCAAAAACGTCCGACGCGCCGCGCAACGCCTATGGCACCGCCCCGCCCGACGCGCCGCGTGTGCGTAAATGAGCCCTTAGGGATAGAATTTCCAAAAACGTAAATCGTGATTTTGTGCATTCATGCCTCTTTTTAAAAATTACAAATATTCTCCTAAACTTAACCTTTAACCTGACATTACCTAATTCCACTTGGGGGTGGAATTTCCAAAAATCCCTTTCTGCCTTACTAAGAACTTACTTGCAGGATTTCAAGTTAAATAGGTCAAAAGCGGTAGTTAGTAGTTCTTGAGTGGTTTATCGATGAGTGAATAGTATAGCGCTTTCATGTATTAATGAAAGTATTATTATGTCCTTATCCAGATCATGACCTGGCTTTGATCCAAATCCGTTCTCCAGTTATGGCGTGAAAAAGTTAAAACACACTGATAGATGCTGTTAATATACTGTATCGTTGGTCTAGTGGTCGCAACTACTGAGTATGAGGTCCTGGTTTCGAATCCGGGGTCGGGTTATCTTTTATTTTGGTTTTCGACCATTTATTTCTGACCACAAAATCGCACGGAGAGAAGATTGTAAGACTATGGGGGGGGGGGGAGCCCTTAGCCCAGCAGTCATTTTGATGAGATTCACTATTAAGCTTTCCTGAGAGACATGGACAGTGACAGTGACAGGGAAGTGAAACAGTCGTCATATCTCCGAAACTGTTCACCGCTGCACTGGAAGATGTATTTAAGGTTCTGGACTGGAGAGGGCTAGGCATCGACGTCAATGGCGAGTACATCTCTCACATTCAATTTGCCGACGATATAGTGGTCATGGCTGAGACCATAGAGGACCTCAGTACAATGCTCGATGACCTCAGTGGATCGTCGGAAAGAGTGGGTCTTAAAATAAACATGGAAAAAACCAAAGTCATATTGAATGCCCATGTAACACCCACTCCTATCAAGATCGGAGACTCTACACTCGAAGTTGTAGACGATTATGTCTACATGGGACAAACGGTCCAGTTGGGTAGGTCTGACTTCGAGAAAGAGGTCAAACGTCGGCGGGCGTCGACTCTGACTCGGCTGGGCAGTGTTCGGGAAGTTGCATGATATGTTCTCGTGCAGTGTCTCAAGACGAAAGTCCATGACCCGTGTGTGTTGCCAGTGATTACATACCGGACCGATTGGGTCGCCCACATTGGGCCTCATCAGAAGGCTTAAAATCACTTAAAGGTCAATGGAGAAGGTTATGTTCGAAGTTTCCTTGCGTGATCAAATCAGAAATAAGGACATTCGCAAGAGAACCAAGGTTACCCCAAAGTCCCGGTAGCCTGAAGAATTGCCAAATTTAAGTGGCAGTGGGCAGGGCACATTGTTTGAAGAACGGATGGCCGATGGAGCCGAAAAGTTCTGGAGTAGCGACCACGAATCGGAAGACGTTGCGTTGGAAGGCCTCCCACGAGGTGGACCGATGGCCTGGTGATGGTTGCGGGGATCCTCCGGATGCAAGTCACACGGGACCTGTCGATGTGGGCGATACTTGGGGGAGGCCTATGTCCAGCAGCGGACGTCTTTCAGCTGAAATGATGAATGATGATGATATTACTTTCTTACTAAATAATTAAAAATTTACGAAAACAAAACTATATAAACTAAAAGGGCTGGACACTGGTACTGTCGCTGTGGCCGCTGGGAAGCTCAAGCAGCTTTAATAAAGTAATCTTATCGGTAACTACTTATATTTTCGAGTCGTTGGGAATTGAAGCTTTGGACCGTGGGACCGTAAGATCAAAGTACTCAATGCTCAGTCTTTTTAAAGAAATTTCTAAACGCATAACTTACGCTTTCCGTGATCCAAGAGCTGGCTTTTACTTCGGCCAGAGGCTAAATGATTGTTTAACTATAGTATGAATGGTTAATGATAACTAAAAGGATGTATAACACTATTTGGTAATGATTAGGAAGTCTTAAAGCATAAAAAAAAAACAAAATACCTACTTACAAAAAGTGAAATTGGGTGGGGATCGAACCATGGTTACTTTTGTAAATAATACAGCATCAAAAATTCAAAAAATAAATAAAACAATAAGTGCATTTTGGCTGAGGTTTGATCCTGCAACCTATGATTCACAGGTCAACCGCTAAACCGTCAGGCTATTTACTTCGGTGACAATTGTTCTAAAATAGCCGATCTATTCTAATGTTTGTTATGACAGTTGTCAGTTGTCAATCAGTTGAGGAATATGAACAAATTGCAATATTGCTCACCTCCCAATGTTAATAGCGTGATAATATATAGCCTATGTCCTTCCCAAGGTTTAAATCTATCTTCTTGCCAAAATCCATTAAGATCCGATCAGCCGTTTAGTCGTGAAAAGGTAACAAACAAACAAATAAACAAACAAACAAACAAACAGAGTGACTTTCGCATTTATAATATTAGTATGGATATTAGTTCGAACTATTTTTGTCTTTGAAAAACTCTTCAATGCTGTAATAACATTTCTTCAACAACCACGACTTTAATTTGATCTTGAATTCGTTTGGATTCATAGTATTTTTAAATTGTACAGGCAATTTATTGAATATATTTACTGCTTGCACTCTTGAGGCATGTTTAACGACTTTAAGCTTAGGCTGTATGAAATTAGGTAGATCCTTTCTTCGCGTTTTTATTCTGATATGTCTCTGGTCTTCTGTCTCAAACTTATGGATATTTTTAGTAAAATGACTAAGCATGACCAGAATATAGAGGCATGGTGCTGTGAGAATATGGAGTTTCTTAAAATAATCTCTACAAGACTCCGTTTGTTCACGGTGAGTCGGAACAGACTGTGGTGGTGAGGCGAACCCCAGTGAGTCGGGGCCGGCGCTGCGTTTGCTCCAGCGCGTCGGACGTAGTGCAGCGCTGCGATGTGGCAGACAGCTAGAGAGGTGTCGACCGGGAGGTAGTAGAAGCTCTCGACCGGCCGAAAAGGCAGTGTGCTGTGCCAAAGTCGCTTGATGAGAGGCTGAGGGTGCTGACCAGGAATGCGCTCCGGCTGCATGCTGGTGGTCAGGAATACGCATTTGAAGCTGGCTGGCTGTGAGACTCGCTAAACTAAAGCTTGAAGGAAGTGATGATGATGACGTCACGTTGCTCGAAGACTGCGCTGACGTCCATTTCTGGGTCACCAGTTTAGCAGTTTGAGGAACAGGGTGTAAAGTTCCTCAATACTCCATTGAAAAGGGAGGATCCTCCGACCAGACAGGTGTTGTGTCTGGTGGGCAACTGCCCGACAGTTGTTGTCGGGTTTCTCTGTATAGTATTAAGTCGAAGGCAAGTTCAACTTTGCTTGCGAGATGTAGGCAATTGATGTTAGTTCTTCCGTCGCGTCATAGATGGCGCTGTAGCACTTTTTGTAGTAAGTTGCTTTTTGTAGGTCGCTACAGTGGCTTTTATAATATTACTGCCAAGCTTTGTGATACGAAGCCTGGTGCCGTTGCACAGTCTTGGTACATCAAAGTTTCTCATCAGCAGAACTAAAACGCCAACTTTAAGCTCCATCTTATGGGAACGGCACGCCCTTTAGCTCCAGGGAGTTGAAAAATTCAACGGGGTCATTAGCTATCACAGTGTCTACGGATGTGTATACTTTAAAATCGCCGACGATCATGTCTTAAATTTCGTTTTGTTTATGACCCAATCGTTCTTTAATCACTATTTATTTTGAATGGTTAAAAAAACGAAAACTATTTTGTAATGATTTGAAAATCATAAAGCATTATAATAAAACAAAATACCTAGTTACAAAAAGAGAACACCGGTTGGGGATCGAACCCGCGTTGTTTTGGAAAACTTACAGCATTAAAAAATTACCACAAAAAGTGCATACTGACTGCGGATACGAACTCGATACCTTTTGTTTGGCAGGGCGGTCATAGAACCACCAGGCTACTTACTTTGATGACAAATGGTTTGAAATAGCCGGTTTATTCTAATGCTTGTCATGACACTTGTCAGTTGTCAAACAGTTGAGAAATGTGGACTAAATGCAATATTGCTCATCGTCTTTGCTTTTCGTCCTAAGTTATTAGCGCGATAATATATAGCCTATGTTACTCAGTAAAGATGTAGCTTTCTAATGGTGAAAGAATTTTCAAAATCGGTCCAGTAGTTTTTGTGTTTATTCGTTACATACAAAAATACAAAAATACAAATCTTTCCTCTTTATAATATTAATGTAGAAGTGTAGATAAAGACTAAGGCTAGAAAAAACAAAAGACAACTCTTACAGCTTCTAAATATTAATTCTAATTATATTGCTTGGCACCGACTCCAAAGAATTATTAAATTTTATTATAGGTTAATCGTAGGTTAGGTTAGGTTTATTATTATAGGTATGTTATAGTATTATTTTTAACTTTTTAGTGTTTTGAAGTCGGTTTTTTGTTTGTAAAAAAAAATTATAGCTCACAAATGGATAGAGTTGACTTTGATGCTACTTGCCTATCTCTCAAGCTTCACTTGTCGATTTTTAATCGCTGAATAGTATTACGCAGTATGTGTGTTACCGATGATCTGGTTATGGTTACAGGAATGCATTAGATACGAGAAGCATTGCACCGGTTGATTTGGAGCCACCAGTGGACGTTTCCGGCTTATTCCAATCTCATTCGCGAAATAAATTACATCAGTTTTAAAAAGTTAATGGTTGTCCGGTCGAGTACACTTAAAACTAATTCTGAAGCCGGAGGATGCGAAAAGACCCACCTGTCATTAAAATGTGGGTATAAAATTATTTATAACACAATGTATTTTGTGTTTTTATCAATATAAACCTCTAAATTCAAGCTTTACGAATATTTAAAGATATCTTAGGTTCAAAGTCGGTTGATGGCGGCATAGGGGATGAGATGGGAAGGGCATGAGATGGGACTTAAACGTTTTTCCGCTGCCATATCCATAAACATGAACTTTGCTTGGACGCCATGTGTGCATAGCAAATTTAGCTTTTGCTTTAGCTTTTTCCGCAGACACTGTCGTGACACGAGTATCATGTGAGAGTGTAGCTCGTCGCTAAGCAGTGACACTGGTATCTCGCCTTTCGCTCACTCCGTAGCAATGGACACGCGTCCTAACCCCACACTCGCTTTCATTTTGTTTTCCTTCATTTTAATGCTTCGTCCCGAGACCAGACACGGTTTATTGACAGTTAGCGATGCCGGAACAAGATTCTTTATTATGATTGTACACAAAAATGTAATACTGGCGGTGGTGGCTGATTTGATTGGACGGCTTTACGGCTTTAGACTTATGAGATTTGTTCGTTTTAATTGTGGTTTACATTTTGAGGGATTGAGTTTTAGGATTTTGTCTGTTTTATTTTTTCATGTTTTGTTCTACTTTTTGGTTTGTTGTCTTGAAAAGAAGTTGATATGGACTGGTTTAACAATTCAATCACCATTTAAAACAGTGTGTTTTTTGCTTTTGAAATATCAGATTTTTCTACAATATTCATATTAATTCATATTATATATCTATTAGTCTGGGGAATGTACGCCGAATATTAGGCTAACTTTGCATTAATTAAAAACAGCGATTTTTTTCATTGAATGTGTAGGGTATGGACGGGAGAGTATATTAAGCTGTATCCCGTGAAAAGTTCACCTCCGCGTATATGTTTTTTTTTTAAGAAAACGTCTAATATGTATTTAACTTGGTGGAAAAAAATATAAACAGGTATGTTTATTTGGAGTATTTGTAGAATAGATTGAGTACTACAAGTAGGTCAGAAAATTAAACATTTTCGTCCACAGAACATTCATTTTTTGTTTTTAAATCTTATAATTTGACTTCGTACTTAAGGCAAAAATATTAACAGGACAAAAATAGTGCTAAAATGATTTATATCACCATGTCTAACTATTATTATGAAAATTAAACAAATTCTGCTCCGGACTTCACAGAAAATAAAGAAAATCAAAAAATCTTAAATACTACTTACGGCAAAAATGTAACAGGATTTAAATTCATTTAATAATGAGAAATATTCTATAAATCCAAACCTTGATCCCCCAAAATTAAACAAATTAGAGCAATAATTAATATTGTCAAAATAAAAATTAAATTACGATGCACGGTGTCAGCGCTAAGCAGCGTGCGGCGTACGGCGTGTGCTAGTGTGCGTAAAAAAGATAAGTGCTGCGTTCATTGTGTGCGAATCACTGTATTGTTGTTTGAGTCGGTGTTTTATTGAGTTACGCGATTGTACACCTTATTTCTATTACGGAAAGATCAAATTACTATGAAAGTGCTGCGCCAAATACAAGAATAAAGCTTGCAGACGTATCTTACGTAAACATTGTTTTTTTTTTCACGATTTGCCTTAAAGTGTTTAATTTTCGTGTAAATAGGTTAGAAATAGCCTTTAGATGAAAGTTAAACTAAATTAAACTCTGTTACCTTTTTGCCTCAACCGCTATTGTAAAAAAACTGGTAATAATAACTTCCGGTAGTACAATTTGTTTAATTTTGTTTATTGGCGGTATATATTAATTTTAGTTATATTATGTAAAAAAACCACTGCTTATATTTTTGCCTTAAGTACAATCCAAAAATTTCGTACCTAAATGTTTTTTACCATAATTTCCGTGGACGAAAATGTTTAATTCTGAAAAAATATATTACTGTAATCAATTTTTTACCTAAAGTAACTAAACTTATCCTGTTAACTTTTTCCCATGTTTTTATTCACAAAAACGCGTTTTCGTCTTTTTCAGCTTGATGCGGTCTCGGAAAATGTTTATTTTTTTTTTATTATTTGAAGAGCTAAGGTCAAGTACACGATTCAAGAAAAAAATCGCTGTTTATATTTAATGCAGGGTTCAAATCTAAAAGCCCCGGACTATATGTCCTATTGAATAACTGACAGATGTGTTGGGAAGTTTCTTCCGCTATTTTACTAAAAAGTGCTGATTCTTTGAGTAATTTGAATAAATATTAATGGTAGTTGTCTATTTTTTAACGAACGATTTTTAGTGTCTGTTATGAGAATGCTAAGGGGGTGTGACTGTGGTGTAACGAAAATTGATAAAGTAAGGTCAGGTACATGAGAGGAAGATAAAAGTAGCGCCGGCGACTGAAAAATTGCGTGGTAGTCGGTTATCGTGGTATGGATATGTGATGCGTAGGAATGAGGAAAATGTCGTGAGGAAAGTTTTGAGTATGAATGTGAGTAGCGGAAGATGTGAAATATGGAAAAAGAAGACCTGCTACGCTGACCTGAAATAAATTTGGATAAGTACAGGAGAATGATCATATAAAACTCTGGCTCCAAGTATTTTTGAACCAAAATGTTACGCAAAAATAATATGTTTAGAATACACAGAAAGAAATAGAAAGCACAGAAACATTACTTTATTTTAATATTGAGAATGCTGGCCCTAAATCCCTCATGTTCCAAACTCACTCCAGAATATTATACGTAATTGTTATTTCATAGTTTTGCGTCGAGCACCTGTGCTAGTATTGAGCAAGTTTTTAGTTCGCAAAATATTTTGCTTGTAACCAAAGTTTGGGACGTCTCGGTAATTCGGTACGTTTGGGACATATTAATTAGTTATTTAATGAATATAACAATAATTTTTCTAGCTAGAATTATGATAATTATCAAGAGAGTTATAATTTCTAGAGAGTTCATGAGTTCATCATCCTTCACTTGCTCTTCATCATCTGCCTAGCCTTTTCCCAAATTATCTTGGGGTCGGCTTCCAGTCTAACCGGATGCAGCTGAGTACCTGTATTTTACATGAAGCGACTGCCTATCTGACCTCCACAACCCAGTAACTGGGTAATTCGATACCCCTTGGTAAGACTGGATGTCAGACTTCGGGTCGGCGCAGCATGTCTTCTTCTTAAATGCTTCTATATTACCTCGTCATCTCGGCAGTCACCACAAACACAGTCAGTTCTAGACATATCATCCTTCGCACTATCAAGTTCAAGGATTCATAATTATTTTCATATTACATTTTCACCGCCATGAAGAATTTATTTATTTATTTAATGCAAAATGTACACAATCGTAGATACAAGCTGGGCTTAAAACTAAGAGTACTTGACCCTTTCAGGGCGCAGCAAAATAACTTAAAAGTATTTTAATAATATTGCAGCGAGTCTTTTATCTAATATCATTTAACTTAGGAATTTTAACAATAAAAAAAATACACTTATGTCTAGCACTTTTTTATACATAAAAGAAAATATATTAAGTATAATTAATACAAACATATTTTTTAGAGGTCTATTTTAACTTCTTAACGTCATAACTTCTTGTGTACTGTAGTAACATTTTTCTAGGAGCAATGTTTTTAATCTTGCTTTAAATACACATAGTGTTTTCGTGGACCGTATATCTTCAGGTAATTTATTGTATGTCTGTATGCTTCGTTGTTCTGGACTATTTTATATATTTCTAATCTAGGTGCTGGTAGAATTAACTTAGTTTTGCGGCGCTCGTTCCTATCAAATTCAAACAGTTTTATGTTTTTCTTAACAAAAGTGCCAATTTTTAATAAATGGAGGGCAGAGTTAAGATTTTTTCTTTTATAACGTGGTATAAGTTTTATTATTTATTGAACAAAATGTAAGGAATTTGAGGTCCATTGGTAAGGAATCTCTCAGTTGCACGCCGGAGCCCAGATATATGCCCTGTTCATGGAAATAAGTTCCTCCTTATTACATTTTTTTACTGTCATACTTCTCGAGTCCGTGCATCGCTTATCCAACAGATTAAATCATTACTGACAACATGTTGGTTTTCTATACTAAGCTGTACATCTTTTAAACTTTAAGCTATCTCTTAAGCATACTGGCCTCTACTAACTGAATGCCTGAGTATTGAGCCTATTTTGGAAATAGGCTCATTAAGTCCTACAGTTCAGACGTCAACTCTGTAATCATAACTTCCGCTAACTCCTGCTCAAGTGTCAATGCAAATGCACACAACACTGCACCTTGTTATTATATTGTACTGATTGATTTGAGGTTAAGCATTGTGGCTGAATTGCCATCACATGAAAATCCCTTTAGAACTTTGTTGGCAACATATATTTTCATTCGACGTTAAAATAAAATCCATTGCAAAGTTTTGTATCGATTCATCCCTGGGTTTCTATTCACCTGCGTTTATTTTCTGCGTTTTACGGTACTAAGAAACATCGATACCATGTTCTTAGACTTCAAATAATCTCTTTTCAATGTTTCAACATTTCGGAGCGCAAGGGAACAGTCAATCTTTTTCGAAAATAACACGCTCCGAACTATTCTCTGTCTACGGCTCCGAAGTACCAGGCTAACATAAAATGAAAAAACTATTCTATCGCCGGAAGGCACGACACTTTTTGGAAAATGATGCCCGTTCCAAGTTTGAACATTTTCTACCTGCCTGCCATTGTTATGTCATATCGATATTTTTTAAACTTTGTACCATTCTGTAACTAACATATTATTATCGGACCTTAGAAATGACAATGTTTTACCTACAAGTGTCGACAATAACCAAATATAGCTATTTATCAGTCACCTCCGGCTTAGTTTTAAATGCGACATTAGCTACAGGCTAGCAACAGACTTAAGCAGTTCGGCGACGATCAGGATCCCTCGGGAACAATTTGCGCCACTAGCTTTTAAGTCTCGCTCTACGTTTTGACTTCTACTTTAACTGCCCGAAAGTGCAATCGGTGTGGTGGGCTCCAATTGGTACCGGTCAACTTTGAAATGTAGGTCGAATTTATATATTGATATATCTGTCGGAGACGGACTATGAATCGAAAGCGCGCCAAAGGTCAAGCGACCTACTTACCAGTCTACCCACACCTAAGCGCGCTTACTACAGAGTCGTGATGTTTCTGGCTCGCTGCGAAGCCGAGAGTCGGTGGCTGACCGCCGCGGAGTCAAGACGTCCCGAAACTGTAACCCGATTCATGGTGCCTAGTGTTATTGTGTTGGATTGTAATTTCAAGTAATTTGTTAGTTCGATAAAAGCAGTGTACCGTGTGTGTGTGTTTTCATTGCACGAAACCCATGTTCTGCCCACATGATGACCGTGTCTAACGGAAATAAAACCATCTAACTACGACATATCTATTTATAGTTCTTTGATATATATTTATACTATTTTATATATCCTTAGTATGTCTTAAAAAATATTATTTTTTACAGATAGACACCTACCACTGTTTGTCTCTGCGTCACCCAAAGGTTGATTGGTAGAAAATGCTTATGGCATTAAGTCCGCCACTGTGTTGTACTTGATGTGTTAAATAAATAAATAAATTCAATGTTGAGGTTAGGTAGATAAGTAGGTGATATTGAATTTTATATGATTTTAGGAATATCTCGCTTATAATTTAATACATCTGTAATTGGCATAATTTTTCAAACGGGCTGTGAAATATTGATAGTTAACAAGTTCTTGTCCGATTTAATGATTAAGCCCAATATGTACCAAAAAAGTTAAAAAGATCATTACAAACAGTGATCCAAAAATATATAGGTAGTAAAAATCTTAAGGCGTCTGCAAGCTAATATCCTCATATTTCTGAAGTTTAAGCAATCGAAGTTACAATCTTCACCATCTTATGAGTACAACTTTGATGCTTATGTTTCGGAAACGTAGCGCTTTACATGATTTTGGCTCATTCAATATTTGTTTGTATTGATCATCATCATCATCATATCAGCCGAAAGAAGTCCACTGCTGGACATAGGCCTCCCCAAGTGTCGCCACATTGACCGGTCCCGTGCGACTCTCATCCAGCGGATCGCCGCAGCCTTCACCAGGGCTTGTATTGGTACCATCTATTAATTAATACAGTTTTTATGCGTGGCCGCTCTAGAAAAAAATCCTGCTGAAAGTGCCCCTCTGTCAAAATCATTCACCCGAAAAAATATTCATGATATTCTAAATATTTCTAAAAGGGACAGTCCACAAACAAAACAGAATTAAAATACTACCTTCATTATTTTTTTAAATTAAAATCTGTCCTTAACTAAAGTTTAATCGGCACTCAAATTATATTTAAATTTGTTAAACGTTCAAACGGCAATAAAAGTTTTAAGATTAAACCTTAAGTAAAGTTGACTATTTTACAATTTTCCATTTTAAAATGTCCGCCACGCGTTCTCAGTGGAATGTCATTAGACTAAAAATTCCAATGGTGTCGTTTCAGAACAGCTTTTAAAGCTGAGGACTCACTGTTCACGAATGTTGCTTGAAATGAAATGCTGGCTATGAATTTAATACTCCACAGTAATTCTGCGGTCTTAGTCATTTGTTGAGAAAGTATTGGATAGGTAATATGATATTCATATTCTTTTGCAACACAATTATTCCACTTTACTATTGACATGAAAAACTCCCGGCATAGGTGAAGTTCTAGAAAGTATCTTTGCTCATTGACGTTATCTTTCCTCGCATATTCTTCTTCAGAAGAAAATAGGAGAGGAGTAGGAATTTGAAGTAGTCAAGTACTGAAAAGAATTAATGAAAAAAGTCGCCAAATGTCTTCAAAATTACCAAAAATCTAGCCTCATCATCATCAGCATCAGCCTTTAATGTTCCCACTGCTGGGACACAGGCTTTCTGTCTATGTGAGGAAGTGGGCTGTAATCCACCACGCGGACCCAGTGCGGGTAGATGTTACATGTCTTCGAATTTTTAGTTCTAGGACATGTCAGTTTCCTCACGATGTTTCCTTCAGCGTTTTTGAGGGCAGCGGTGGTGAAATAAATTACACAAAGTAATGCGCCTGCCTGGCTAACCCACGGCTTACTTCTCGTAAATCGGGGCTGCCCTCACTGGCCACCGCTGCTCTCCCAAAATCTAGTTTAGCTAATCAAAATCTATGACTTATCACTATTTCGGAATAACTTAAAACGTAAAAGAATATTCAAATAAATCTGTCGTCCAATGAGAACACAGCTTAAAAATCCACTCAATTAATATTCTTCTCATTAAAGCTCACTGGTTCAGGAATTCGAATGACCTATGCATGACCTCTGCGACTTTATTGACGCGGATAACATGCCTCGCATAGTAATTTATACTCACGATCTTTTAGAAATAAGGGATGCTTTTATAGAAAAAAAAACTAAGCTCGATGATGAGTCTTTGAGAAGATCGGAAGAAAAACTAATTTAACGTTGTAATAATTACAGCCTTTTTTCAATCAAGTCAATTGCTTGACTAAATATAATAATGGTACATGGAAATCATAAATTTAAGGAGGTCAACAAAAAAAGCGTAGCAAAGACTACGTAAACCGTAGCAGTAACTACTCAAGGCGTAGTCGCGTAGCGAAGACCACACCAAGCGTAACAGACTACGTAGAACGCGGACATAATAACGCGAAGCTAGATACTAAACAAGCGTAAGCTAAAAGATTTAAAAAAGTGCGAGTCGGACTCGCGCACGAAGGGTTCCGTACAGTTATTTCTAAAAAACTAGCAAAAAAATCACTTTTTTGTATGGGAGCCCCTTTAAATATTTGTTCTTTTTATGATATAGCCGCAACAGAAATACATAATCTGTAGAAATTTCAACGGGTTAACTATCACGGTTCATGAGAAACAGCCTGGTTACAGACGGACGGACGGACGGACAGCGAAGTCTCAGTAATAGGGTCCCGTTTGACCAAAGGGTCAAAACCGTTTTGGCATCTTTGGGTTCCGTACCCAAAGGGGTACGGAACCCTAAAAAGCTAAAAAGCGAGTCGACGGTAGAACGCAAGAAAATAAAAAGACGTACCAGAGGGTTCCGTACGGAACATAACTGTAGTGATACAGTAGAATCGTGTACTTTTATGTGCGCACTTTAAACGTCTCGCGGGCACAATTATAAAATGGCTTTCCTACTCACTTTATATATCTGAGGACTCCTAATCGAATATAACGTACTTTGTTTTGTTTAATTTAGTTTTCTTGAAGCCCTGAACTGGATGGTAGGTACTTTTTTCAATGAATAAAATGACTCAACTTTTTAAAGGTCTAGCGGTGAAAAACTATCCCGCCGGAACATATTATTATTCATCATTTCAGCCCTTTTAACGTCCACTGCTGGACATAGGCCTCCCCCAAGTGTCGCCACATTGACATAACATGGGGGGTTTTGCCATAATCGCCACGCTTGGCAGGCGGGTTGGCTATCTCAGTACGGTTGTTACAAAAGCACAGAGAACGCTGCTGCCCATTCTCTGGCAAGTCCCTTAGTCGCCTCTTACGACACCCACGGGAAGATATGGGATGGTGCTATTCTTTACGTCCGACACCATACAGAACTACAGATATTATTATTACCGCGATAAAAGTATCTTATTGGGATATCCTTGTGCCAAATCCGTTTGACTGTTTTGACCTAAAATGTTGACAGACAAACAGAGTTCTTTCGCATTTAAATCAAATCAAAACAAAATTATTTATTTCAAATAGGCCAGTTACAGGCACTTTTGAATGGTCGAACAACAATAAAAAATGAAGCTACAGTCCCAGTCACAAGCCATAATAACTGTGAAGGTAAATTACGAGTAGGGTGCACCCAACCAGACGATATCCCTACATTTTATATGACCTAACAATGGCACAGACTCTGCGTTTAACGTGTCTGATAATTCGTACCATTGATAACAAGAATAACAGAAGAAGAACAGTAGGGTTAAAAATAGCCACTTTTGTTAAGAAAAACATAAAACTGTTTGATTTTGATAGGAATGAGCGCCGCAAAACTAAGTTAAGGGCGCACCGAGATAATTTCGAAATAATTCCGTTCGTTTGATCCCTTGCTGCATCGTTATTACTTAACCTTTAGTTTTGAAGTTAATTTGTAAGAAATTCAAGGATTCACTCTATAAATCATAAACTTTAGAAACACGATTACTTGTAGTTTTCTCGATAGACAATAATGCCAAAGTAATCTCTAAAAAAGAAAATAAATCCTCAGTACGGCGTAAAACTTTCACGGAAGCTTTTGAATAATAACAAAACTACATGTTTTCTATAACGTATACATTTTAGATTTTCAAAATGTGTATTGGTTTTAATAATATGAAGGAAATACCCAAATTAGCGCGCGTTCCGCCCATTATAACTAGAGCCGCCACTCTTCCCGGAGCGTCGCACGCGCCTGTCTTACGCACACACATACACGGAGCGCATAGATACCTACACGATGCGCTCTTAATTCTACCAGCACCTAGATTAGAAATGTATAAAATAGTCCAGAACAGCGAAGCATACAGATATACAATAAATTACCTGAAGGTATACGGTCCACGAAAACTCTATGTGTATTTAAAGCAAGATTAAAAACATTGCTCTTATAAAAATGTTGCTACAATTAAGTTACTACGTTAAGAAGTTAAAATATAGCTCAAATAAAAATGTGTGTGTTTGTGTTAATTATAATATATTTTCTTTTATGTATAACAGTGCTACACATAAGTTATTTTTTTTATTATTTTCTTTATTTATTTACTAACATTTCAAATATCTAGATCTGGCCCGCAAGGTTGTCGACGTGTGGGATGTGAATACAGCGGTCATTGTGCCGATAGTCGTGTCGGCCACTGGCTTAATTCTCGACAAGTCGCGACCAACATCTTAGTAGGCTAGACCTAGTTATTTTTTTAATTTTTAAAGTTCTTACGATAAATGATATTAGATAAAAGACTCGCTGCAATATTATTAAGTTAGTTTTATGCTATTTTGCTGCGCCCTGACAGGGTCATGTACTCTTTAGTTTTAAGCCCAGCTTGTGATTATGATTATGTACATTTTGCATTAAATAAATAAATAAATTCTTCATGGCGATTGTGGCCGATTGGAGCCTTTTTTATATTGTTTATGCTTTTTATATTTTTACTTTTTCACGTTTTGTCTATTTTCGATATTCTTTTTGTTACTCACTTGTCATTATAATTTTGGACTGAAAGATTTCTTTTTCTTGTAAAACTAGAAAAATTATATCCTATTATTATTCAGCCAATCAGTAATATAAGTGGTCCTTCTACCGATCGAACTAGTGTCTAGTATAAAGACTAGTCCACAGGAATTTCTTCTTTCGTCTTCTTTTTCAGCAATTTTTTTTCAGTAAAAAAATGGTAGTGACGAGGTCACAGACAAAACTGCAACAAAATGACTCGAATATACCTACCCAGTCGAGTAGTGAGGCCGTTCCAGAACCCCCTACACATACTACCACAGGGAATTCACAGGTACATTCTTCTGAGTTAGAGCCTAGCTCGAGCGCTCATTCTGTCTGCACTCACACTAGCCGAACCAGTCGCACTTCCGTGATGGTTGCTGCCAGAAAATCAGCTGCGGAAGCGCAACACATTCGTCGCGTGGCTCAGTTAGAAATTGCCCAAATGGAGGCAGATGTAGTAAGTAGGCAGACTGAATTAGAGCGCAAAGCTGCTGAAGCGGAATATCGGGCTGAGCTAGCCGCTATTGAGGCAGATTGTAGTAACCACGGTTCTCACAGTGGGTGGAGCCGCGCCAGTGTCAAACAATGGTTAGATAGTACGGCCTTTCCTACTAAAATACCTTCGCATCAAGAGAGAGAGCCATCTATGAAAGGTTTTCAATCCAACAATGGATGTGAGGTAGGGGCTAATAATGCTACCGTTATCTTGTGTTCTCAGGATTTTCCACTACGTAACGATGTCGTCGTTTCGCAGAGTATCGCAGCACAGAGTCCTGCACTATTACCTCAGCACAGTTTTAGCGGGGGTAACAGGGCTGCTGCCACTGATATTCATCGAGAAGACAATTCAATTGGAGTTACGCAGTTAGTGGGGGCCCTAAAGGCACTTGCAAAGAGTAACGGCCCCAACAATAATAAAAGCTTTATAAAACTTCCTTGTTTTGAGGGTAAATCTCCACTTGATTGGCTTATGTTCAAGCGGGCCTTTCAGGATACGGTAGGTGCTTTCACAGATACGGAAAACCTTGCACGCCTGAACCAAGCCCTAAAAGGTGCGGCGCGTGAAGCTGTCAGCATGCTGTTAGTGTTGGCACCTCACGCCAACGACGTTATGGAAGCCCTGGATCGTCGCTATGGTAGGCCTGAACAAATTGTCCTACAGGAGGTGAGCGCAATCAAGGCTTTGCCCAAGCTTGGGCCGGAGGTAAGAGATCTACATGTTTTCACCACCCGTGTGCACAATTGTGTCGAAGTTGCTAAGTTATTGCAGCACAGTGACTATTTACGTTCTCCTGAATTATTTGGAGCGCTGCTTAGCAAACTGTCTCCATTATTGCGCGCGCGATGGTTGGATTTCGCTGCTAATCACGACGACCTAAGCCTAGCTCGAGTGGAATTATTGTCGCGTTTCTTAAACCGAGAGGTCGATTTGGTGATGAAATTCGGTGCCGTATTCGAGGTGACATCATCTACATCAACCCTTTCACAGAAACAGCGAGCACATGCCGTTTCAGAGTCTGGAGCGGGGGCTTCAGATTCACCTAAGAATTATAAATCAAAGCCTGCAAAAACATCCGACCAGGAAAATGTTTGTTTATTTTGCAAAGGTGAACATCAGTTGTCAAATTGCCCGACGTTCAAATCTTTGACAGTCGATGACAGATGGCGTTTCGTCAAAGACAGCAAAATCTGTTATCGTTGTCTCCAAAAAGTTCCACACAATTTTAGGTTTTGTAACAAAAATAAGGCTAGTTGCACAATAACTGATTGTAATCGTAGGCATCACACTATTTTGCATAATGAGAAATTTGTAGCATTTGCTCATGTGAAGGAGGAGGACAAACCTGAACCTAGGACTAAAACTGATGCTGAACAAACTGACCAGGTTCTTGTAGCTGTCAACAACACTCAAATCGAACTTGCACCTCCACCACTATTAAAGGTAGCACCCGTCACAGTCTCCGGGCCGACTGGGAGCGTAGACACATACGCCCTTCTGGACGACGGGTCGACGGCTACTTTCATAGATGCCGACATCGCCTCCAAAATTGGTGCCGAGGGTCCCGAGGGCAGCCTACATTTGGATTGTGTGGGAGGGTTATCTAGGGATAGCAGTGTGCAGTTTGTAGACTTTCAGATAAAAGGCCGATCAGCCTCACAGAGTTTCTTAATCCAGCGGGCAAGGGCAATTAAAAACTTAGGGCTGCAAAGCCAATCGGCCACCCGCGATTCTTTACGTCGCTACCCCTACCTGTCCGGAATAGTTGAGGAGATGTGCTACCCCGAAGCAAAGCCTACACTTTTGATAGGTATCGACAACTGGCACCTAATAACAGCATCCGAGGTCCGGAAAGGCACAAAGACCCAGCCTGTCGCCATCAAAACATTGTTAGGGTGGGTGTTGTTTGGATTTACAAGCAGCCGGACAACTTTAGTGGAGACTGCCTGCCACGTATCCTTACGTGAGCGTTCGCAGCATGACCTGGAAGTCCTCATCAAGGAACAATATAGGTTAGACGCGATCGGTATCACGAAACATGAGCCTCGCAGTGCAGGCGATCAGCGCGCTCTCAGTATTCTAGAGGATACAGCCCAACGCCTACCAAATGGGCACTTCCAGGTCGGCTTATTGTGGAAGGCGAATGACCTTGCTGTTCCCGAAAGCTATCCATTGGCACTTTCTAGGTATAAAAGCCTTGAACTGAAAATGTCAAAGGATCTTAAATACGCCAAACGTTACAAGGTTAATATTCAGGACATGCTAGCTAAGGGTTATGCTGAGGAGTGTGGAGAACAGTCGCCTACATCGGTTTGTTGGTACTTGCCGCATTTTGGTGTGGTAAATCCCAACAAACCGGCAAAAATTCGTATTGTTCACGACGCGGCTGCTAAAGTACAGGGTGTATCACTCAATTCTATGCTTCTGTCGGGTCCTGATTTTTTACAACCGCTACTAGGAATTTTGATGCGTTTTAGGGAGGGAAAAATTGCTTTGACCGCCGATATCAAGGAGATGTTCCCGCAGGTGAAAATACAAGAGTGCGACCGAGATGCTCAGCGATTTCTTTGGCGCGATGATCCTGCGGGACCAATAAAGACCTATCGTATGTCTTCTATGATTTTTCGGGCGTGCTCCAGCCCATCAACGGCTATCTACATTGTCAACCGAAACGCATCGGAATTCATAAGCGAGTTCCCACAAGCTGTGGAAGCTATTACATCCGATACATACATGGATGACTTCATCGGAAGTGTAGATATCCCCACAGAGGACGCGGCTCGTTTGGCAGTCGATATTGTACAGATTCATAAGCGTGGAGGATTCGAGATGCGCGGTTGGGTATCAAATGAGCCTGGCGCACTCAATCGATTGCCAAACGAGCTGTTGTCTGACGTTTCACTAACCAATCTTTCTAGTGTAGAGTTGGGTAGTTTACCACTCTCAGCTACCTCAACACGGACTTTAGGTTTAATCTGGAAACCAGCTCAAGACATCATAGGTTTCAACCCGGGCCTCAAAGATACTTCAGGCCATTTCACAAAACGCGTAGTCTTAGCCCAGGTAATGCGAATCTACGATCCACTAGGTATCTTAGCACCCATTGTAGTGAGAGGTAGAATTATGTTTAAAAATTTATGGCGTAAGAATCTTGACTGGGACGAGAGGCTATCACAGGCTGACCAGGAAACTTGGCTCGAATGGTTCGAATGCCTTAAATCGATTTCGGAACTGAGAGTTCCAAGATGCTACAATTTATGCGGTTTTTCAGAACTGGAGCTGCACGTTTTTTGTGATGCTAGCGAGCTGGCACACGCCGCCGTTGCCTACTGGAGATTCGTGCTTCCCAACGGTGATGTGAAACTTGCACTTATAGCTAGCAAGGCACGTGTGTCTCCTTTGAAGCCAGTTTCGATCCCACGCCTGGAGCTCCAAGGTGCCTTGATAGCCACTCGACTTGCCGCTAGGATTTGCGAGGCCCACCGCTTTAAGCCTAACCGACGAGTTTTCTGGAGTGATTCCATGACCGTGTTGGGGTGGCTACGCAGCGATGCGAGAAACTATAAACCTTTTGTGGCTCATCGCGTGGGAGAGATTTTAGAATGCACTAGTGTAGTTGAATGGCATTGGGTTCCTACCGAACTTAACGTAGCTGACGATGCGACGCGGGGGAAAGCCAGTATTGAACCACGCTGGGTATCTGGCCCAAATTTCCTCCTAGCTTCCGCTTCTGAGTGGCCATTAGAGCCCAAAGTCGCAACGCCAGTAATTCTTGTAGAGGAAGAACTCAAGCCATCTCTTCGTCATTCAAAATCATTAAATCATTCATCACGTGTCGCAGAGTTCATTAATGTTATCAATTTACATCAGTTACCTTTACCAGTTGTAGCTGACATCACTCATTTTAGTTCTTGGATTAGGCTGGTAAGGGCAACAGCCAGGACTCATCAATTCATTGCCTCTATTTTCAAACATCGGGGTCATAATTTTCAAAATTTTTGGGTTCGGGGAATTTGTGAGTCTGTAAACGCGCCGGAGCGCGATTTGCGGTCTGATGCTTCTTCTGCTCCAGCGCCATTAGTCTCAGAGGACATCATCCGCGCGGAAAGGCACATTTTGGGGAGGAGTCAGATTAGCGCCTTCGGAGAGGAAATTCTTTGTCTGACACGTGGACAGCCCGTTCCCAAGAAAAGTCGTTTAGCCATTTTATCCCCAAAACTCAGAGACGGAGTTTTACATCTCGCAGGAAGAACTTCTGCTGTTTCCGATGAGCAGCCCATTATTCTAAGTGGCAAGGAGCCAGCTGTACGTCTTCTGATCAGCCATTATCACGTCAAGTTTGCCCACGCCAATACAGAAACTGTAATTAATGAACTGCGGCAGTCGTACTGGATTCTCGGTTTGAGGAACGCCGTGCGGTCAGTGGTCCATAGATGTCAATTGTGCAAGCTGCTGAAAAGCACAACCTTACAACCACCCATGGGAAATTTGCCAGAGGCGAGACTCGCCCATCATCGACGTGCCTTCACCTATACAGGTGTGGACTATTTCGACCCCATATTAATTTCTATTGGACGCAGGCGGGAGAAGCGATGGGTCGCCCTATTTACGTGCATGGTAACCAGAGCTATCCACCTAGAGATCGTAGTCAGCTTATCCGCAGACTCTGCCATTATGTGCTTGCGACGCTTCATCGCTCGTCGGGGTACGCCCAGCGAAATATTCTCCGACAACGGGACGTCGTTTGTGGGAGCAAACCGACAACTAAGAGCTCTTTACGATGCCGCCGTTCCACAGTTTGCAGCAAATGAAAAAATAAAATGGCGTTTTATTCCCCCATCGGCGCCCTTCATGGGAGGGGCCTGGGAAAGGCTGATTCGGTCAGTGAAGTCAGCATTGAAGGTGACACTGAGAGAGCAGGCTCCAAGAGAAGAAGTTCTGGCAACTTTACTGATCGAAGCCGAGGCGGTGGTAAACTCACGCCCGCTGACGCACATCTCCCCCGAGAGCAATTACCCGGAGGCGCTTACCCCCAACCATTTTTTGCTGGGAGACTCATCGGGCCGTCCGTTCCCAACTACAGACCTGACGGACGCCGCACTGATTGGTCGGAGCAGCTGGAGAAGGGCACTCCGGCTGAGTGATCATTTTTGGCGTCGTTGGGTCACCGAATATCTACCCAATTTGGCGCCCCGTCGCGTGCCGGGAGTAGATGTCGTCGTCAAGGTCGGGGACCCGGTTCTCATCGGTGACGGGAACTTGCCGAGGGGAATCTGGCCACGAGGCGTGATCGCTGCTTTACACCCGGGCCGTGATGGGGTGGTACGGGTGGTGGATGTTCGGACCCAAACGGGCATTTTAAGGCGGCCATTAAAGAAAGTTGTTCTTCTTTAAAAAAAGGGAGCATGTGGCCGATTGGAGCCTTTTTTATATTGTTTATGCTTTTTATATTTTTACTTTTTCACGTTTTGTCTATTTTCGATATTCTTTTTGTTACTCACTTGTCATTATAATTTTGGACTGAAAGATTTCTTTTTCTTGTAAAACTAGAAAAATTATATCCTATTACTATTCAGCCAATAAGTAATAGCGATGAAATGTTATAATGATCATAATTATGAATCCATGAACTTGATAGTGCGAAGGATGTAGAACTGACAGTGTTTGTGGTGCTCATGTATTCTAACATATTATTTTTGCGTAACATTTTGGTTCAAACATACTTGGAGCCAGGGTTTTATATGATCATTCTCCTGTTCTTATCCAAATTTATTTCAGGTCAGCGCAGCACGTCTTCTTTTTCCATATTTCTCATCTTCCTCTACACACATTACTACTCCACATTCATTCTCAAAACTTTCCTCACGACATTTTCCTCATTCCTCCGCATCACATGTCCATACCACGATAACCGACTACCACGCAATTTTTAGTCACCGGCGCTGCTTTCCAAGTTCCTCTCATGTACTTTTTCCTTATTCTATCAATTTGCGTTACACCACAATCACATTTGTACATTGTACATGCACATTGTAGGAAAATCAGATATTTGAAAAGCAGAAAATACACTGTTTTAAATGGTGATTGAATTGTAAATCCAGTCCATATCACGTGTCTTGAAAAGATTACGACAACAAACAAAAAGCTAGAACAAAACATGAAAAAAAAGGAAACAGACAAAATCCTAAAACACAATCCCTCAAAATGTAAACCACAATTATAACGAACAAATCTCATAAGTCTAAAGTCGTAAAGCCGTCCAATCAAATCAGCCACCACCGCCAGTATTACATTTTTGTGTACAATCATAATAAAGAATCTTGTTCCGGCATCGCTAACTGTCAATAAACCGTGTCTGGTCTCGGGACGAAGCATTAAAATGAAGGAAAACAAAATGAAAGCGAGTGTGGGGTTAGGACGCGTGTCCATTGCTGCGGAGTGAGCGAAAAACGAGACCGAGAAAAGCGAGAAACCGGTGTCACTGCTTTGCGACGAGCTGCCCTCTCACATGATATTTGTGTTACGACAGTGGCTGCGGAAAAAGCTAAAGCAAAAGCTAAATTTTCTATGCATACATGGCGTCCAAGCGAATTTCATCTTCATGCATATGGCAGCGGAAAAATGGTTAAGTCCCATCTCATGCCCTTCCTATCTCATCCCCTATGACGCCATCGACTTTGAACCTACGACATTTTGATATCTTCGTAAAGCTTGAATTTACAGGTTTATATTGATATAAACACAATATAAATTGTGTTAGAAATAATATTATACTCACATTTTAAAGACAGGTGGGTTTTTTCGCATCCTCCGGCTCCAGAATTAGTTTTTAAGTGTAGGTACTCGACCGGACAAGCGTAAACTTTATTAAAACTGTTGTAATTTTTTTTTGTGATTCGGCATTGGGGATTAGATGGGGCTTAACCGGAAAAACATTCACTGGTGGACGTAGGGCATCAACAAGTGGCGTCAAATTGACCGGTGCAATGCTTCTCGTATCTCATACATTTCTGTAACCATCACCAGATCATCGGTAACACACATACTGCGTATTCCTATTAAGCGATTACACAATTGTAATCACTGAATAGGAATACAGAAGAGAATACAGAGGAATAGAGTGACTTTGATACTAATTGTCTATCACAAACAATTACAATTAGCATCAAAGTCAACTCTATCCATTTGTGAGCTATAAAATAACATGACTAGCAGTTGTAAAAAGTCATCTTAGGGAAGATAGATGAGAATCAGTTAACATGAAGTCTATAAAACCATTTCTATCTGTAACCTACTCGTATAAGAATTAAATTGCGAAACATTGTCTTAAACTTATAATTTCTGTTTCGCAAAAGCGAATGCATCATGTTAATATTTTTTTAAAGAATCTAGTCATTCTCAGTTCCGGTCCCCTCCGCATCAATGGAACGCTAGCTTTACGGACTTACGTAGTCGAAGAGCTTCGCGTAAACAGAGATAACGAGTGTATATCAGAGAATAAAATGGAAATAGATGTAAAAGAGCTGGTTATCTTGAAGCATCGGCACTAGTTAGTAGGTTAATGTGCAAATTATCGCGATAATGAGGTTTGCAATGCCAGTTAAAATTAGATGTGTGTACAGACGTGTACCAGGCGAAGAGATAGCAAATGGTAGGAGTAAATCAAGTTACTAAGGACACAGAAACAGTGGGAGCGACGTTTCGATGTTTTTTTTCTTGTTTGTTTAGTAGATGATTTATAATCTGGATATCATACCTACTTGTATGCGGCCTGTTGGTCAAGTGGTCGCTAGCGCGGCTGCTGAACGTGAGGTCCTGGGCTGAATTCCTAGGTCGGGAGTGTTATTGGGTTTTTACGTTAAGAATTTCTCAGAAGTAGCAACGGAGTCCATATTTGACCCTGGTTGATGGAAATAGGCTCCCACCCTGTTACATAGAACTTAAACTTGACTGCCTAAATGTGGGTGACCTATAAGGTACAAATCTGCCTAACTCTCTGAGAAAAACAGGTGTGATCGTGTGTTATTAATCCGAAATGACTTTATATTTTCATCGTCATTATGTATTATCTATGACTATAAATTACACTTTTTTTAACAAATCTTTCTGAATGTTTTGGTCCTCAACACAAGATTTCATCTTTTTGGCCCGGCCCTCCCAGCAATTAAATAAAATCAGCTTTCATCTGCCTCATCTTATTGTTATTCATGCATTTCTTTTGTTTTCTTAACTAACTGCCTTATTTACGACGGAGAGACAAAGGGATTACACAGAAAAGGTTTTTCAATTGAAAAATATTTTTCAGGAAGATTTTTATGGCATTCAAATTAATTGGAAGGCTTGGTTTGTCTTGTTTCATTGTGGTTTTGAATTTATGGGGGACTTTAAAATGTTGCTTCTACGTTTTATGGAACCCTGGTACTTGGTACTCACTGGTCCACCGATGAATTTGTTAAATCGTCCTATTCCATGAAATAAGCACTTTGAAAAACTCTTAGGGAACCAATAAAATAAAACACACACACACACTATTGAAATGCCTGCTCTTGAGTTTAATTAGAGCCCAAGAAATAAAACGTCCTCTTGAACAACACACCACTCAAGAAACCCACACACAATACTCGCCACACGATTAACGAAGTTATCTGTTCGGCTATTCCTTATTTTAGTAAAGTTTTTGCTTGGCGCAATAATTCCTTGGAGTCAACATTGCTTTACCACAATCTTCAGCAGTAATACGGGATCTATTTAAACATATAAATGCAAATAAAGAGCTATGTAATGTGTTTGCAATTAAAATATCTAAAATTCTGAATAAACACAAGTTCCTGCAATCTGTTCCTGTTTTTTTATTAAACTTCTTTAGTGTGATAATGGAGAAAACCAAAATCATTTATGAGTTCGTGATACAAATTGTGATTATCCATAAAATATGAACCCGTATCAAATCAAATGTAATCAAAATCATTTATTTCAAATAGGCCAGTTACAGGCACTTTTGAATAGTCGAACAACAATAAAAATTAAGCTACAGTCCCAGCCACAAGACATAATAACTGTGAAAGTACTGTAGTGTCCATTCTAAAGCGTAAATCTCTATGGATGAAGAATGGGCAAGAAGTACTTCCCGTAAACTCATAATCTTGAAATTTGGTATGAAGCAACCTCGTATAACACAGATAAAATAATAATTTCGAAAACCGTAAAATTTTAGTTATTCATGTAATAAAAATATATTTAATAATTTTAATCTTACTACCCGTTTTCTCATGAACGCGTAAAGGTATTAAATTGAAATTCATACCAAATACTCAAGTCTATAATACCTTTAAGCTGTAACAAAATCGAACTTCTATGTCAACGCAATCAAAAGAAACAGCAATTTAAGCCGCATATTTTCAAACTCGCAACTACTCGCAAGGGAATCAAAACCCAAAGGGTACTTCCAGTCGACCTAGAATCTTGAAATTTGGCATGAAGCACTGTTTTATAACACATATAAAGGTAAAAACCCGAAAACCTTTAATTTTTTATTACATTACATATATTTTTTTTATAATTCCCGCGACTTCGTCCGCGCGGAATAGCTAACGCTAACTTTTGCTCACGACTTTGTTTACCTATATATATGTAAGAGATTTTTATAGTTATTTAATTGATTTGAATGGCAACACTGCGTAAACATCATAGACAATTTATGCGAATGACAACACTGCTTGTCTATGTCGTAGGTGTCAGTGTCAGTTGTATCTGTCAGTAGTGCGTTCGTCTAGATTTCGAGTTGCTTCTTGCTTCTGAGACAGCGCCTGTGCCGGTCGTGCGCACTGTTTGATTGATAAAATAATAACATGACGGACACCAACATTGAGCATGTGGACGCTAATCTGATTGAATCTGCGACAGCAGCGGTGGGATCGATTCCATAATCTCCCTACGGGTCGATCGCGATACCAGCTACTCAAAATCAAGAATATTTTACATCGGGAACTCTAACCAGAAATCTACTACGAGCACCGTGGAACCAAGGAAGTTGAAGGCAAGTGAGATCTCCGTTTGATCCGGACGAATGTCAGTTTACCGCGACTCAGTGGTGCAAAGAAATTGAACATCACAGGAAAAACAACTCGTGGACGGATTATGAAACTAGGAACGCTGTATTCACCCACCTACAAGGACGCGCGAAAGAGTGGGCTGCGCGTTCGTATCCTTTGTGCAAGACCTGGGAAGAGCTAAAGGAGCAACTTACTCGACAGCTTGTTGCAACGAGGAGGTTCTACGACTTGTTTCGCGATATGGTGGAGTAGAAGAGCGACGAAGCGGCTACGTACATCGAGTATTCTACGCGCTGATAGATCGACTGGATACAGGCTGGGGTGAGTCAAACAAAATCGAGGTGGTGATCTCCGGCATCACGGATATTCAGGTACGCACAGAGTTGCTTAAAAATACTCCAACAAATTTTGTGGAACTTGACAGACATTTAAGTACGTACCCTAACATTAAGAACCTTAAGCGACATCTTGATAATAGTGAACATGAACCTTCTTATTCTAAACGTCATAAACCTAATGATAATCCGGTTGGTATACAATGTTCCTACTGTCATAAGCCTGGGCGTTCCGAGTCTACTTGTTTTAAGAAGCAACGAGAAGAAAAATTAAAAGATATTGAAGACCTAAGTTACTAACAAAATCGGTCAATGTTTGTTCACCCTCTAATGATTGTTAAGACTTAAATAGTTAAGACCCCCCGGTTTAATGTTCACCCTTAATAGTGACGGTTCTAAAATAGTACGTGACATCAATGTCAATGTGTGTCATATCTAAAACACGAACGTGGAATTCGATAACATTAACACAGATTTAACTGAGCAGTGTGATATTGATAGGTTGAGATCTAACTAAAAAAAAATACGAAACTTATGTTGCCACCGGCAATTCTAGGTCAACTGTCAGTACAGGAAAGAAGCAAATCAAACTTAAAAATCCCGCTAAAATCGTACACCGAGATGCGCATCGGTTGGCTCCTTCTGCGCGTGAAATAATAATAAGACTTGGAGAGCAAAGGCCTAGTGCGTGAGAATTCTTCGCCTTTTTCGAGTCCTGCTCTACTTGTCAATAAGAAAGACGGGTCCGACCGTCGTTGTGTAGATTATAGGGAGCTCCAACACTGTGCGTGATAGTTATCCTTTGCCGTTGATATCTGAACAGATTGATGCCCTCAGTCAGGCATATTATTTTTCAAGTTTAGACATGACCTCAGGGTTCCACCAGGTTTCAATGGCATCTCAGGACGACATCGAAAAGACCGCGCTTATTACCCCGGATAGTGTATGGGAATCTTATGGGAATATTTGAAAATGCCCTTTGGACTCTTTAACGCACCTTCCGTTTACCATCAATAAAGCGCTAAAAGGGCTAAAAGACAAAATAGCGCTTGTCTATATGGAATGTCCTATTTTTGTGTTTTTTTTTTCTCCAAAAAGAAGGAGGAGGCGTTCCGGAGTCTGGAGCAGGTATTGTCTGCCTTGTCAGAAGCCGGTTTCACTTTGAATTCGAAAAAGTGCACCTTTCTGAAGTTCTCAGTAAAACTAGCCCTAAAAAGATAGAGGACTTAGCCAACGCCCCCTCACCGACTTGCGTAACATACAAAGACTCACGCGATTGTGATAGGATATTTAACTTCTGCACCCGTATTGACTGTATTCGATCCCAGCAAACCAATCGAGCTACATACGGATACGAGTTCGATTGGATATGGTGCAATTATATTTCAAAGGGACGACAATCGTCTAAAAGTCATCGGATATTTCAGCCAAAGAACAACCAATGTCGAAAGTACCAGATACCACAGCTATGAGCTGGAAACACTGGCCGTATTTAAAGCGCTAAAACATTTTTGGCACTATCTGCTTGGCAGATAATTTAAGGTCGTTACAGACTGTAACGCCTTAAAGGCGTCACGGCATAAGCGTGAACTTTTACCTAGCGTTCACAGATGGTGGGATTTCCGCCTGTGAAGCTCTTAGAAATTTCGTTCACCTATTTGGAACACCCAAGCGAATTATTTCCGATCAAGGCACTTCGTTCACAGGGCAAGACTTCCAAAACCTTTGTAGAGAGTGGTCAATTGAGTTTCATGAAATTGCCAGCGGCATATGCCGTGCCAATGGACAGGTAGAACGGATAATGTCCGTACTGACTAACTGTTCCACAGTCGCCGAAAATCACGAAAACAAATCTTGGAAGTCTGTCATCGGTGAGGTCCAACTAACCGATTTTAATCAAATTTGCACACCGTGTGCAGTTTGATCCAACTTGAAAGATAGGACAGCTTACATCTCAATTTATAGTTGCAATATTATTTTATTGCAAAATAAGTCACAATTATCTGTTAGCAACAAACGATTCTAACATATGGCGGTATCTGTTGACTGGATTGAGTAAGTATTCAATAGATGGCGCTGTTTAGGAGCGCAGCAGCAATGAAAAATATTGCGAAAACGGGGAAAATGTGACGCAGACGAAGTTGCGCGGGACAGCTATTTAAATAATACGTACGTTAAAGAGTTATTTTAGGTACCTACATCACGCTTTTATCAGTAAGGGCCGGCGCAAACGACGGACTTGAAGTACTTTTTACTTAAAAAAAAAAAAAATAGGATCCTCGAATAAAAAGTCCGCCGCGGATTTACCGCAAACTCAACGCACACGGTGTGCGATCATAACCACAACTTTTTCTTTAAATTTCGGTCGTAATACTCTTTTTTTGAAGTATCATATAAAGTTAAAAAAAATCCGTCGTCTGCGCAGGCTATGAGAGTGAAACTTTAAAACGCTAGGTAAAAGTACTGGATCTTATAACCTTATAGGCCTGCGCAGGCGACGGACTTTTCTTCGTGGCGGAGAAAAAAGTACGCTCCGCGAATAAAATGTCCACCGCGGATTTACCGCGATCTCAACGCATACGGTGTACGATCATTTGTTGCCCGGAAATGTAGAGAAGTGCACGCTATGGAAGCAAATATTCAGAGTTAACGTTGTGATGCAATTTACATGAAGTTTAAGAAAAAGAGAAGACATTTTAAAAGAAAATTCTGGGTCCATCCCCTTATATCGGATCTGTTCACTCTCAAGCGCACAACGCGGAATAAAGTCCGTCATGTGCGTTGCTTCGCCTAGCCACACGAGTTCAATTTTTTTCGGGGACTCCCCCGTACTTTTGTCCGGTCCGCTCTCTGCATGTCCTCGGTTATTCGGGGGACTTTTTATACGCGGTACTTTTAATCCCTCGTTTACGTTACTCGATAGAGTTGTAAGCGATCTATTTTAGCGGACCAAAAAATCCGCGGACAAAAATCCGTCGTCTGCGCAGGCTATATATACATCATGTAGATTGTTGGTTATCCTCAAAAAACCTCAAAACTAATGTTACTTATTTTAAAGTACTTCTGTGTACTCTATATTTTTAGTTTTGTTTCCTTTCGGCAGAAGTAGATTTGATTTTCACCAGAACCAGATCTCGGTAGGGCAACAAATAGTTGCCCGTGCGAAAAACACTCTTGGCGTAAATCTCATGACTGGCCGGCCTTGCACATCATAAACGTGCGCGCAGTGCTTGATCATTATTTTGCTGCGATGTAATTTTAAAACTGCGATATCTCCTAAGTTGTTCATGGAAATTAAATGATGCAAAGGGCAATTTTGTTATAAATTAAATATTTGTGATGGGTAACGTATTTATTTGGATTAATATAAGGATTATAAAAACACCTTCGACAATAATGCATTATTTTAGAACAAATTTGGTTAGCCTAAAAAGTTTTAGTGATTTAACCTTTAAAGATACCTAAGATACCTTATATATGCTGTCGCAAACTTTTTTTTGAACTTTTCACTCATACATGATTTTTGCGAAACTTTAACCGTTTACGCAGCGCATGCAGCGGAAGCTCTCAAAAGGAAATAAAAAACCCGATTTTGATACATTTTTCATTGCTGTTCCGCTCTTTTTTGTTGTAGCGTGATGATATATAGCATATAGCCTTCCTCAATATATGGGATATCTAACACTGAAAGAATTTTTCAAATCGGATCAAGTAGTTCCTGAGATTAGCGCGTTCAAGCAAACAAACTCTTCAGCTTTAATATTATATATATATTAGTATTAGTATAGATAGATAGATTACCCTTTACCAAGTTGAAACTCTTATCAAAAACTTAGGCCTAATTGCCTTTACGGAACCCTCGGTGCGCGAGTCCGACTCGCACTTGGCCGGTTTTTTTTATTGTTGTCTTTATAATAAATAAATTTATTTCTACAACTTCATTACACTTCTAATATTAATACTTCATCAGTGCGGTCTCAAGCCCTGAACTTGGACAACCTGTGTGACAGGGGTTGAGGAATACGCCGATTATATTGATCTGTATGTGAAAGATTAGACAGTGCTTATTGCAACTACTATACAAAATTAGATAAAAATAAAGGTAAATGATTATATAACAGAGGGAGCGTGTGTAAGGTATTGTAGGAGTATTTATGTCGCTAGGTTAGAATACTGATAAGCGTTTCAGTGTCATCGTAGCTATAGTTTTCCAGTCAAAGTAGTATTTCTGGACATTACTTGTCTTTGTGTCGACAGTCCTTGTAACTGGCCTACTTGAAATAAATGCTTTGGTTTTGATTTTGACCGAGTTGCATGGTGCGCGCCTGGCTGCTATACGCTGATGAAGATTATGAATGGCTCTATAAGTCACTTTTCTTTCTTTCTTTCCTTCATTACTAAACTCCAAACTCGCAGCCAAACATTTGGTAGATCGTAGGACAGACTTTCTTAGCCATTCGAACGTATGCTGAATTTTGATGGACCTTATGGCGGGCCGTTATTGTGTCCCCCATACAATATGTGTATTTCAAGTGGTTCCCTTTGACGTTTTCTAGAGGTATTGGTCCCTTTATTAACATCAAGTTGGCTCTTAATAGAGGTATCGGATAAAACCATATAAGGCAGTAGATTGAGATTCCTGGAAAATAAAAGAATATAAATTCAAAAATCTCTCATAATAATGGGTGTTGAAAGATCTAACGAAGCCAAAAGACACGTCTTGTTCTCTACGCCTTTCCTCGTTTTTTGTTCTGGACCGTACTAGAGGGAAACCTTCCAGTTTCGGAGAAATTGGAGATCAAAGTTTCAAATTTAAAATAAAAAAATACAAGTGCTTAATGTTATAAGTTTACTTTAAATATGTCCATGACCTATGTACTATTCAATGCATTAATCATTATGTATATTTACACCATATGTGAAAGTCTCTCTGTCTTATTGAAGATATGGAGTAACGCGAAAATGTAATGTTCTAACCTTATTGCACGTTTGATTTTCAACTCTTCGCTCTTAGATAAACAGTTGAAAATGAAACAGCGTTCATTTGTATACACAATAAATACATTTAAGTTTTGATCAGTGATAGCAGTAATATTCTTTACCTTCACAGTACCTGGTTGCACTCAATGCTTTTCTGCATTTTCTGTTAAGCACTCCTTCGATTGCCCAGACACCACTAAAGAACCGGGCATCATATGTTAAAGCGATTTCTCTGTAACAAGATGATCCGTTAATATTTTGTAACAAAATGCTTTTATGACCTATTAAAGTGTTAATCATAATTGTACGTGTGAACAACTTGTCCATGTTGTTGACCGTTGAGAAGTTCCCTTCATCTGCAGCTAATCCTGGGTGTAGAATCAGCTGAGAAGTTGTTTTAATTTAGCTTGCAAGATTTTAACCAAGCAAAGCAACAAAGATAACAAGTTAAATAATAGCTCTCCAAAACCATTAAGGCCACAGGCCACAGTAGTTCACGGCTAATCTTCGCACAGATGCGTGGCTGACAAGCAGGTACCCAGGCAGGTAACGAGACAGACCTTTCCTTGCCATCCTACGTAGAAATGGTTGGTTGGTCTCCATTGTTAAACCTGGATAAGTTTGCTGGAGGCCGGATCTTTGTAAAATATATTTTTATTAAATTCCGTCCAACATCGTCCTTAGAGAACCTCATAACGCCAGAGCCAAGAAGATTATACCACTGTTTCGCAATCCAATTGTTCGATAGATTATCGAGTGACTTCATCACAAGTACGTCTAGATCTATGGTTATCCCGCCCCACTTGTGGAGAGTCAGCATCTTCATGATGTCTGCAGTATGCTGGACAGGCTGTAGACTTTTCCATAAGCTATGTCTGACTATTGTCTGTACTACAGTATGATCAGCGTATCTGCTTGTATGTATTCTAGCTCGTCTTATGTTAGGAAACTGAAGGAGTTTCTTGAGACAGCTCCTCTTCAGCATGGTATCATTGACAGGAGCAGTGAACAGCAGGTATACCTCCCATTCTGGATGAGCTCTGGCAGCAGACTCAACGGCACACGCCTGTAGCGAATCAATCCCACCTCTGCAAGACGTCTCGTGGAAGAATATTGATTTAGACTTCGGTGAGAAACCTGGATCATCCACTGATTGCAAGGCATCCTTGGTATCCTCATTATAACACTGTATATTTGTATCCACCGGCGGCCAGTAAATGATCACTGGATATTGACTCTGAAACTCATCAAACTTTTTCCAGTTCGCAATGAGAATATGAATTAATAATAACGTCGTGACAGTACAAATAATATAAAGCCTTTGTCGATACAACATTTTCTTCTATGTGCTAAGGATATTGAATTTATGTAAGTTCATTGTGTTTTAACGACACTTGCATACTATCGCATATTTGTGTATTATTGAGTGGTAGCTATTAATTTGTTCGTCACGCATAGCACTATTACTAATTAGAAACATTAAACTACAGAGCAATAGTGTACGGAACTAAATAATAATTGCATTTAGCAAAGATTTCTAGCACAACTTAAAATGTTTTAATTTAAAAGGTGTCTTGCGAAGGTTTCTACCACACAAAGTGTCTGGCAGTGGAGGAGGTGAATCATCATGGTTTCCCTTATTTATGTTTAATATAAAAAAAACGCTTTACATTATGACGTAACTTGAGAGTTTTTATCACATTCTATCTAAATTCACTGCCAATCATCATTACGACAGACTTTTTAAAATAGCCAAAAAAAGCTGGGCTGGTTTGTTTTAAAAAATACTTATATACTTAGTAAGATAAGTAAGATACTACTGCAGAAAAAAAATCAGCTTTTATAAAATGACGGTCTGGTGATCACGGCATCTCTCTCTAATACTGGGATTTACAATATAACTACGTATCTTTTGGCACTCGAATGATATTGTCTTGATTCTTATCAATTTCACAAAGGTTTTAAGTACATTTTGAAATACATTTATGGTAAATAACGAGAAAGTGGAGATTCGATGTTGACCACGCACCAAAAGGTTTAAGGACAGCTTTACCGTACGTAATCATTTTGTTTTCTTTACAACCCAGCACCTATAATCTAAGAGATCAATTAATAACAAAATCAACAAAGAATTGAACACACTGGTTACACAATAGCAACAATACAAACACCATTTGTTGTATCTTACAATAGCATTTCAAACACAATGCAATTTTCTAAAAACATCGCTCTTGCCCTAGTATTGGACTGTTTATTTTTATTTTAAGACAATATAAACCCTTTTTAAGGTCTTGCCGAGACGTAGGTACTATAGCAATGCAATTGTAAAATAATAGCGTAATAAAATGAGATATCGTGGAACAGTAGATGCTTGGTAGGGTCACAAAGGCAGCGGAATGAAAATCTGTCAAACTATTTTTAACAAACATAATCTTAACAGACAGATTGTGTTTACAGGGAGTTTGTTCCGCCATTTCTTTTACTCAGCTATAACGCTAAGAAGTAGTAAAGGGCGGGGGTTTTGGAAGATTTTCTGCAATTCTATTTAGCTTAACAATAATTGGTTGTATCAAGGGCCTGATTCATAAGGCAGTCCTGTCTTCTGCATCATGCCCTTGCATGCCTTGTCAAGCCTAGGTACGGCCCGCATTGTAAGGAGGGTGGTTGTTTTAATAGGTTTTTTTAAAGAAATATTTAAAAATATACAAAATAAAATGAACGAATGAATAAAGGAATCACATTTAAAACCTAAGCCTTTGGTATACAAACTTAAGGCAAACTAAAGTTATAGGAAAAAATAGCGTGAGGTCGTTTTGTCTTGGATCCATGTTCTGGCAGTATAACGGGATTGCACAAAATGTCAAGGTCCTCGGTCCACCTATCTGCTACCATATTTTGGCCCAAATCAATCAATCACTACTATATTGCCATAAAAGTGTCTGTTTTTCTGGCCTGACGGGGTGGCATCTAGACAAGCCACAACAAAGAGCTGTGGGGGTTGTTGCACGCGACCTCTGCAGTCAGTTCACATGGCGACTGTACCAAACTCATTCATAATAGAACCACTTTTTATCCTCATACATATTTAAGACATATTGTCTGGGCAGATTAGGGGACAGCGTCTGATAAAATGTAAGGATTGAAGGACAGCAGCACACATTTTTGAATATCACATGCAAAGCGGTATGTACTGTCATGTTCGTATGTTTTGACTATGGTTTTCCTACTCCTCTGCTATTCTTTTGGAGGGATCCAAGACAGTTAAATAGTAGAAGTTGAAAAAGTACGAAGTTTAACTAAAATAAACAAAACAAAACTCAGATATAAAAAGTGAATAAGAAAGCCATTTTCTAATTGTGCTTGCGAAACATTTAAATTGCGCATAAAAAAGTACACAATTCTACTATATCACTACAGTTATGTTCCGTACGGAACCCTCTGGTGCGTCTTTTTATTTTCTTGCGTTCTACCGTACAGTTGCTTTTTAACTTTTTTAAACCTGCGGTTAGTGGATACTGCACAGTATCTAGCTTCGCGTTATTAGGTCTGTGTTCTACGTAGCCTGCTACGCTTGGTGTGGTCTTTGCTACGCGTTTGAGTAGTTACTGCTGCGGTTTACGTAGTCTTTGCTACGCTTTTTTTGTTGACCTCATTAAATTCATGATTTCCGTTTGTACCTCAAGCGACAAGCGAGATATTCCTAAAATCATATAAAATTCAATATCACCTACCTACCTAACTAACCTCAACATTGAATTGAACATACAAACCTACATTTGAAAGTTGACCGGTACCAATGGGAGCCCACCACACCGATTCCCGAGTTCCCGAGGGATGCTGATCGTCGCCGAAGTCACCCGAAGCTGCTTGATAGCTTGTAGCTAATGTCGCGTTTAGAACTTAGGCGGAGGTGACTAGTGACTGATAAATAAGCTATCTTTGGTTATTGTCGACACTTGTAGGTAAAACATTGTCATTTCTAAGGTCCGATAATAATATGTTAGTTAAAGAATGGTACAAAAAGTTTAACTTTAAAAAATATCGATATGACATAACAATAGCAGGCAGGTAGAAAATGTTCAAAATTGGAACGGGCATCGTTTTCTAAAAAGTGTCGTGCCTTCCGGCGATAGAATACCTTATTCATTTTATGTCAGCCTGGTACTTCGGAGCCGTAGACAGAGAGTTCGGAGCGTGTTATTTTCGAAAAAGATTGACTGTTGTTCCCCTTATGCTCCGAAATGTTGAAACATTGTAAAGGGACTTATTGAAGTCGTATTATGAACATGGTATCGATGTTTCTTAGTACCGTAAAACGCAAAAAAGAAACGCAGGTGAATAGAAACCCAGGGATGAATCGATACAAAACTTTGCAATGGATTTTATTTTAACGTCAAATGAAAATATATGTTGCTAACAAGGTTCCAAAGGGATTTTCATGTGATGGCAATTCACTCACAATGCTTAACCTCAAATCAATCAGTACAATATAATAACAAGCTGCAGTGTTGTGTGCATTTGCATAGACACTTGAGCAGGAGTTAGCGGAAGGTCTGATTACAGAGTTGACGTCTGAACTGTAGGACTTAATAAGCCTATTTCCAAAATAGGCTCAATACTCAGGCATTCAGTTAGTTTAGGCTATCTTAGAATGCTTATGAGATAACTTAAAGTTTAAAAGATGTACAGCTTAGCATAGCAAAGCAACGTGTGGTCAGTTATGTTTTAATCTGTTGGGTAAGCGATGCACGGACTCGAGAGTTATGACAATAAAAAATGTAATAGGATGGAACTTATTTCCATCAACAGGGCATATATCTAGGCTCCGGGGTGCAACTGAGAGATTCCTTACCAATGGACCTCAAATTCCTTACATTTTGTTCAGTAAAATTATAAAACTTATACCACTTTATGACAGAAAAAAAGGTAACTCTGCCCTCAATTTATAATTATAGTGACTTGTATCTGTATCTCATAATTCGAGTGACATACAGCGCCATCTGGTGGAACAAAGCAGTACTGCTTTGCCGCACTGTATGTATGTATGTATGTATACGAATCGATCAGCTTATGAGGTGTTCTCAGTAGTACGAAGGCGAAACACTAGAGGGCGGTACTATTTCATAAACAAAGCTCGGACATACGAATTTTACCATCATGGAGGAGGTTTTAAATGCACTGAAACAAATACAAAACGAATTGGATGACCAGAAAAAAACGAATCAAGAATGTGGAAAAAATGTGACTGAACGAGTCACATAGAACATAAACAAGATGTTAGAAGAAAAAAAAAAGGGAAGATAAGCAATAAAAATTAAAAGAATTAGTGGAAAACCAGGAGAAAAGGATCTACGCTACACTTAAGCCTCTAAGGGTTTATGATATCCATTATACAAGTATCCCACTGACATCGCGAGTGCTGAAGAAATAGAGGAATTTTACGAGAACCTAGCTCCCAAAGAAGGTGAATACTTAATAGTGCAACAGCATGGATATGGCGAAAGAAACAATAGAGGGCAGTGACTTGTAGACTACGCACTTGAACATAACCTAGCCATCATAAAGACATGCTTCAAGAAAAACCACAACAGAAGATGTACTTGGCGATCCCCAAAAGGACAACATACAAACGAGATCGACTATTTATATATACCTACTATCTAACCAACGACAACTATTCAAATTTTTTAAGTCTTATTCGTAGGCCAAACACAGACAACGCATTGTCATATTTACAAAAAATACATAATCTAACAGAAAAACAAAGATAAAATAATCAATATATAATAAAAATCTAATGTCAATGTTACCCTTCAACGAAAGTTATACATATTGAACCAGTTGATGAAATTGAAGTCATAGAGGTAATAAAGAGTTTGAAATCAGAGAAAAGCTCTGGCTCCGACAAAATCACAAAGGAATTATTGAAAATAGCACACACAACAGTAGCCGGGCTTGTTTAATTTAATTCTACAAAATTTGAAACACCCTCACAATGGTCTGAATCAAATATAATACTAATATTCAAAAAGGGTGATCCAAAGGATATTGGCAACTACACATCGATTAGCTTGCTACCCAGCCTCTACAAAGTCTTCTCCACCATTCTTAACAAAATAATCAGTAGCACACTGGAATTAAAACAACTGGTAGAGCAAGCAGGCTTCAGAAAAGGATTCTACAGTCTACAGTCGACCATATTCACACACTCGAATTATTTTTAGAAATGTATCCAAGAAAATCAAAGACGCTATACGTACGTAACGTTTATCGACGATGGAAAAGCGTTTGATACGGTAATACACATATGTATATGGGAAAGCTTAAAAAAGCGGGGAGTAGAATACGTATATATAAAGGTCATCAAAAGTATTTAAAACAATAACAAGAGTAGAATCAAGCTAGAAATAGACAGAAGCGTGAGGCAGGGCGACCAATTATCTCCGAAAATATTTATGGCCATCCTGGAGGCTATCATCAATAAATTAGATCGAAAAAAGTCAGGATTCTATATTTGTCGTAGTTTGATGATTTTATTTCGTTAGACTTGGTCATCATGTGGGTGGAACATGGGTTTCGTGCAATGAAAACACACACACGGTACACTGCTTTTATCGAACTAACAAATAACTTGAAATTACAATCCAACACAGTAACACTAGGCACCATGAATCGATGAACAGTTTCGGGACGTCTTGACTCCGCCGCGATCAGACACTGACTGTAGTCCTGGCTGCGAGCTCGAAACATCACGACTCTGTAGTAAGCGCGCTTAGGCGTATGTAGACTGGTAAGTAGGTAGCTTGATTTTCTTCCTTTGGCGCGCTTTCGATTCATTTTGTCCGTACTAATGACCGGATCCGACATATTTATAAAAGGCGACTACTGAAGTCATTTAAGATTCGTAGATGCCCTAGTAATGTTGTCAGAGTCTAGCTCCCAGCTACAACACATGATAGAAAGTTTACATTTAGCTAGTGTTAAGGCCATGACCAAATGACCAAGACCATGGCAATGACGAATAGGTGGAGAAGATTAATAACAATTAATGTAGTGCCACTTGAATCTATAACTGATGATTAGATCTATAAGTCGTTAGAAGACATTAGTAGTCGTGTAGCAAATAATGGAGTTTGAAGGAAATTTTTAAAAGTAACTTTTCTGTAGCCATTAAAACGAAAGTTATGAACACCAGCCTTTTACCATGCTTGACGTACAGATGCCAGTCTTGGAAACTCACCTCAAAATTAAAACATCGACTCACTACTTTACAACGAGGAATGGGGCGCAGCATGCTTAAAATTAAAAGAATTGACAAAATCCGATACTCAAAAAATAAGGTAAAATACATAATCAACTTTAAAAGTTACTTACGCTAGCTTATAGGCCTTTGTAAAAATATCGCTTAATTTGTACTGCAATCATATTGCGATGCTTCACAAACAATTTTACAATTTGGCACTATTTAGTCCCAAAATAGTGCCAATGTGGCTTGCATCGTGTTAAACAATATGTGTCAATCAATCGACTTCTATTAATTTAAAACGCTAAATGCTTTTCAGTCTTAGTTAAAACTTTTAAAGTTAAATTAATTTACTTGAGAAAGGATACATTAATTAACTTATAACTTGACAAAACTTTTGCTCTGTTTTAATTTAATGTACCTACTTATTACGAAAGTGTTTTAAAACTTAAGCTGCAAAATTCAGTAATCAGCATACATGAATTCACTCATCATCTGCTTAGCCTTTTCCCAACGATGTTGGGGGCAGCTTTCCACCATCGGTGACCAGCCATTACATACCGAGTTTCCTCCGTGCCTCGGAAAGCACGTTAAGCCGTTGGTTCCCGGCTGTCATTTGTAGATCTTTGACAGTCCTTACAGGCAGTCAATGGCCCGAAAGTCTGACAACCTGTCTTACAAAGAGGTATCGTATTACCCAGTACTAACTGGGTTGAGGAGGTCAGATAGGCAGTTGATACTTGCAAAATATTTGTACCCAGATGCATCCGATTCGACTGGAAGCCGACCCCAACATAGTTAGGGAAAATCAAGGCAGATGAAAAGAGCGCAAATAAAAGCATCTACTTTATTTATTTATTTATTAAAACTTCATGTACAATAGTGGTACATAGGCGGACTTAATGCCCGAAGGCATTCTCTACCAGTCAACCATTGGGTTAAAAAGGACAACATTGTGATGGGGTACAAAATAATATCTAAAAATATTTAACTTCGAAATAGTATATAATTACATAGATACTAATACACAAATACACATAAAATAGACTAATAAATATTTTAACAAAAAGCAAAAGAAAACACGAGAAACCTAATAATAATTACTATGACTGGACTTCTAATTGCGAGCTACTTCGTCTGATTTAAATAGTGGTTACGAACTTTTCTTTTAAAAATGAATTTGCTTTCGGCTTCTTCTTTATTTCTGTTGTAGATAATTATATACCTATACACACTTATACATTCTACATAACATAACCCATACCTACACGTGTGAAAGTTATCCCGGGCCGACATGGCATAAGATAAAGGTTGCAGGCGCCTGCTTGCTTCCAACGCGAGCTCGCGATACTACGTGACCTGCAAGTGTAACGTTTTATGTGTGTCTCTATGACTTTTTGTAGATCATCTGTATTTTATTTACTTTAAGCTAACTCCGTAAGAGAAGGCATTGGTGTATAGTTCACATTTTACAGTCATGTTTTAACTTAAATGTGCAATAAATTTTAAGACCATTTCGCTGTTCAAAAACCGAGTGAAAGAATATTATCTGTCCTCTCAATTATGATTTATATATTTGTATTTTTATTTGTTTATATATCTTAGCACTATGTATCACCATCATCATCATTTCAGCCCAAAAGACGTCCACTGCTAGACATAGGCCTCCCCCAAATGTACATTAGGGGGTTTTGCCATAATCGCCACGCTTGGCAGGCGGGTTGGCGATCGCAGTACGGTTGTTACAAAAGCACAGAGAACGCTGCTGCCCATTCTCTGGCAAGTCCCTTAGTCGCCTCTTACGACACCCACGGGAAGATATGGGATGGTGCTATTCTTTACGTCCGACACCATACAGAGCATACTTATATGTGTATTTATATTTAAGAAATAGCATAGGTTAAGATAGGTAAAGCACATAAAGACATTTTTCTCTTTATTCTCTCTCTACATTTCTTTTTCATTTTTCCTTCCGCAGGTCTCCTGGCAGAAATTTCGTATGAAATAAGCAGTACCTTTGTACTGAAATATTTTATAATAGTTTTTTACTGTGTTTTATAATATGTGTACATAAATAGTAAAATAAATAAATAAATGACTAGCCAACCGGCCACAAAACCAAACTTGTGGATACCATAGACAATACATATCTTAGGATAAGAATTGTTAATTGTAAGTTTATTGTATCATGACGCCTGCGATCCCCGAAGGGTTAAGTAGAAGTGTACCTAATAGTACACCATTTCGCCATTTATGTCTAAATCCCATGTAATAGGGGGCGAGCTTTACACTGGGCACAAATCTAGACTGTGGTTGCATAGAAAAATTACCTTAGGAAAAACACAAAAACTGTTTAATTTTCATTTTATTGCGTTCCACATTGTTAAACAGGTGTTATAAAAGGCTTAAAGCTAAGAACAATGTTATGGACCCTGTTTAGGCACAGCAATATATATTTATTAAAATTAGCTTTTATATAACATAATGATATACATTTATACAAGGTGTTGTTTTGCAACCTCGTTAAATTCTAGGAGGTAACTATGCTAATGATTCTCGACCCGAATCAATAATAAAATGAGTAGGTAATTTTCTTTTTTTTATTTATTTACTGAAATCGCTAACTGTGAACCACCCGTGTTTTAAACACGGGCCGTCTGATCCCTGCCTTATAACGTCGCTTACACACAAACAAAAAACCGATTGAGAGAGGGCGCTGCTGTGCGTAAACACACAATCAGCTCCGTACAAATAATTCGTAAAAACAGAATAAGTGACTATTTAGTGACAAATTAGTAATAAACCATTAGTGACATAAAGTGAGTGATATTGAAGTACGCCCAAAATATTCCACATAACTGACTTTTAGAAGCAAGTGTTGAAAAATAACGACTACTCAATTCAAAAGTGATGAAAAAAGTTAAAAAGTTATTAATACTCTTCAAAAATCGAATAATTACTGGATTACCTCGGAAATTTCAAGGAAGAAATATAATGAAAAGGTACATATTATAAATTTTAAAGCAATAACATCCAATTAAAAATTTACAAGTCATCCTCACTTACTTACTCTGGTATAAGCGCCATCTATCTACCTTATAAGAAACTGAAACACAAACCAAAGCTACAGAGCGACTAACGCCATCTATCGTCTGAAGGCAGAACCAGACACCCAAGAATCGATTACCAATCACTATAGTACTTTCACAACTAACTAGGCGTCGCCACCGGTTGCTATATAAACATACAAAAAAAGTTTGTCCAAGAGATGGCTCCAGCTTTCCTATGTGCAGGCTGCCGACAAAAATTGCCAATAAGGGAAAATCTTAACTGTTCGCTCTGCAAGTGTAGATACGACTTGGAGTGTGCCGGTGTGACAAAAGAGTATTATCTGAAGTCGATGACAATGGAACTTAGAAACTCCTGGAAGTGTCCGACATGCGTCTGCAAAAAACCAAAGACAGGAAACACAGACACTCCCATACGATCCCAAAAAAGCCCCGAATACAACATAACCACACCAACAGCGAGCAACAACGTTACTACAAGAAAGAAAACTATAAATTCCAATAATGATACAATTAGCTCTGAAGACCTGAGTTTGTTAGGAGACACTATACAGACAGAGGATATTGTCAATACTGAAATAAAAAATCTAAGTATTACACGTGAAAATATAAATTTGTTAAACAACACACAGGTTCAATTAGACATGCAAAGTTTAAGCGATTTAATTATACAACGTTTGAAAGAAAACAATAAAGCTATCATTGAAGAACTACAGAACACAATACAAATCGAGATTAATAGAGCCATTATGGAATTGAAACTAGATTTTGACTCTAAAATGAATATTTTAACCACACAAAATGAACAAAGAAAGCAAGAAATAGAAAACATTAACACGAAAGTTGCTACACTAGAATTAGAAAATGAAAATTTAAAAAAAGAAGTAAGAGATCTATCAACTCGGGCATTTCAAACTCCAAGCTTACCTGAAAACCATCACCACAAACTAGTACTATATGGCCTCACAGAGTATTATCAAGAACCTGATCGTGAACTATACCACAGACTGATAGAACTATTCCGCGATATAGTCAACGTAGACTTATCAGGCTACATAGAAGACATGTATCGAGTAGGAAGGAAAGGCATACAAAATAGACCGCTCGTAATAGAATTACTTAGTAAAAGAATGACCAGGTATATTGTCAGCCACAGCCAGTGCTTTCAGGGAACTGGCCTGGGTATTTCAGAATTTTTTGACGCGAAATCACGAAAAGAAAGGGCTCTAATGAGAGAAGAATTATTAATCGCTAGACAAAACGGATACCACGCTGTAATAAGAAACAACCAGTTATACATAGATGGAAAAATTGTTAACAAAAAATATCACAACATCAAACCACAACATTTAGATACAACCTTATACCAAGAAAATGATATGAAGACGATGAACGTCAATAATCAAACTCACCATTTGGGTATACCGAATGAACCTGTAAACCATACATTTCGCAAACAAAGACCAACCATTTAAAATACTATTCCAGAACTTCCAAAGCCTTAACAACAAACAACACTTACTAGATGCTTTCATTACCCAAAATTCTAGCTACAAAGCTATATGTATCTCCGAAACCTGGCTCACAGAAGAAAAATTAGAACTAATTAAGATTAGCGGCTACAAATTTACATCATCGTTTTGTCGTAGTACCCGAACAGGAGGCGGTGTCTGTATTCTACTTCAAGAACATATAGACTGCATACATAGAAGTGATATTACAGATAAATCCATTGAATATGTACTAGAGTTATGTGCTACTGAATTGCCCAAAGAAAACTTATTAATTATAACTATGTATTGGAATAGAAGAGAGGAAGAAGTATTTTACCAACAATTAAAACTTATTCTAAGATATATAAATAATAAATATTGTAAACTAAATATAATTATAGGAGGCGACTTCAACATTAATATACTATCAGAAAACTTTAAATCAAACCAATTCATAAATTTAATGCAGGAATATAAATTTACACAATACATAAAAAGCCCGACACGTGTAACGCCAAACACAACTACATGCTTAGATTTAATATTTACAAATTTTAAATTCAAGGATATGTACACAACTGTAGAAGAGCTAGGATTTTCGGACCATAATAGTACCATTTTACATTTGAACTTACCTAAAAATACAAAAATCGCCTGGTACGTGAAGAAAAGATTTTACAGTCACACAAATATATTAAAGTTTAAGTCTAAATTACAAGAAATAAATTGGAGTGATGTTTTAACAACTGCAAATGATATAAACAGTAATTATGAAGCTTTTAATGACACACTCATTAACATATTAAATCAGAGTATGCCAATAAAAAAATTAAAGTTAAAACCAAAATTTAAAAAATACTGGCTCACTGTGGGCATAAAAAAATCTTGCAAAAATAAAAGGCTATTAAAAATATTTACAACTAAAACAAACAATCCGATATTAACTCAACATTACAAAAAGTATGAAAAAATTCTAAAGAACACGGTAACGACAGCAAAAAAACTACACTACAAAAATAAAATGAATAAATCTAATAATAAAGTTAAGACAATGTGGAGCATTGTAAATGAACGCACAAACAAGAAAATTGCAAGTGAGAAATGTAACATAACCCTTCAAACGAATGCGAGTAATAGCGTAACTTCTGAACCCAAAGAGGTTGCAAATATATTTAACGATTATTTTGCTTCCATTGGAGAGGCTTCGAACAACTCAACAGGTGAACCGAAAGGATCTCCAGTTGTGTGCCCTACAGAGAATACAATCTTCCTCAGCCCAATTGATCCTTACGAGGTGAATAATTTAATAAAAAATCTGAAAAATAAAAAAAGTCACGGGGTTGATGAACTTCCACCTACCTTATTAAGACAATGTGCAGATGAATTAACCTTACCATTTTATATATTATTAAATCAATCATTTGAAGAAGGAGCTTTTCCTAATCTCTTAAAAAAAGCTCTTATAAAACCTATTCACAAAAAGAAATGTAAAACTGATCCGAATAATTACCGCCCCATTGCCCTCTTACCGACAGCTTCCAAAATATTCGAAAAAGCTATGTGTAATCGAGTATATGCTTTTTGTGAAAAATATCATATATTTAATGACTGCCAAAACGGCTTTCGAAAAAACCGTTCCACTACCTTAGCCGTTTACAAATTTATCCAAAAAGCCCTTGACATCATTAATAATAAAAAGTACGCGATAGGACTTCTCCTAGATATGACTAAAGCATATGATAAAGTTAAATTTGAAATATTATTAAATAAATTATATAGTATAGGACTCCGCGGCAAATGCTATGACTGGTTTGTTTCATATTTGAAAGATAGGGAACAAATTGTTGAAATTGAACATTACAACAATAGCAAAAACGAAATAGAATTAATCAGATCCGACAGCAAAAAAATCACCGCCTCAATCCCGCAAGGAAGCGTAATAGGATGTTTCTTATTTCTTGTTTACGTAAATGACCTTCCTGATAATATAAAGGGAACTATATTTCTTGTCACCAAAATTTATATTTGTCATCAAAGTTGTATCACCTAGTAAATAGATCTATCGCCACGAAATATTTTCGTTCTCAGATAAACAAAAAGTGTTCCCAGGTATGAATTATCAAATAAATGTTGATACATGTGTAAAATAAGAGATGGATTACCAATAAAATTGTAGTGCATTAGATGAATATAAACTTCGTTCTTATAATAATAGTTTTATTACTTAAATAATAGCTTTGTGCTCGGAATGGTAGATCTGTCACCAAATAAATAGATCAGTTCCTTATTTCTATGAAGAAATGCTTTATACGAGACATTGGGCACACCGACTCGGACAGGTTAGGTTCGAAGAGGATGGCGGGGTCTAGTGAGCGAGCGGAGCGAGCGAACTAAGACCCCGACATCCCCTTCGTGTTAGGTTACTGTAAACCCTGCAGCCAGAAATAGGAGCCCCGCGTAGCGGGGCTACGTCGACAACGCCTTAGTTTTTCTAGTAACATAAGATGATTTATTGGTGATCTCTTTAAATTAGTTTGCTTAAATACTTATTAGGACACACCTATTATAATACATACAAAAACATTTATTTGGTACTCGACCTTATATCTCAGGATTTTAGGTGATTTATTGTGGAACTGATTTTGCATTGTTTGGTGACTACATTTTGGTGACAGATCTACTATTTTGAGGACAAACCCTATTATTTAAGAAACACAAAACTAATTAAATTGGTGATAGCTTAAATGATACCCTAATATAAATGAGCCATGTGTCCTGTTTGCTGATGACATATCCATACTGACCTCATGTGAAAATAACACCAATTTGAACGATAAATTAAATTCCATACTAGATTCTACTATAAACTGGATGACTGAACACAATCTAGAAATTAACTTCAATAAAACTAAAATAATCTCATTCCACCCTCGCCAAAAAATACCATTAAATATAAACTTTAGCTTTAAAAATAATAAATTAGAAGTAGTTGATAACTTCACCCTACTAGGCTTGAACATTGATACTCATATAGATTGGAAGTCACACATTCGGAAAATAACAGCAAAAATATCTAAATTTTCATACGCCCTCCGCGAGATCAAAAAAACTACAGACCTTAAAACTGCATTAGTGACTTATTACGCGTACGCCTACGCATGGCTCAAATACGGTGTCATATTATGGGGCAACAGTACTGACGCGCCCACGCTATTTACCCTACAAAAAAAGCTCATTAGAATCTTAGTAAATATTGAAGTCACCGATAGTTGTAAACCCCACTTCCAGGAACTAAAGATTCTATCCCTACCGTGTCTTTATATATTTGAAGTTTGTAAGTTTGTGCGTAAGTACCCCGAATTCTTTACAAAAAGAGAGGACATACAAATGAAAATTACCTTAAGACATAAAAATAGACTAAACTTACCAATATCGCGTCTAAAAATGCACTCAAATAGTACGTTTGTCATGGCCATAAAAATATATAATAAGTTGCCCGAAGTAATAAAGAATCTAACGAAATACAACATCTTTATCAATAAATTGAAGTTTTTCCTGTTAAACAAATGTTACTATAGTTTAAACGAATACTTAAATGATAAATTATAAGTAACTCAATAACATACGCCTACCTACTTATAATGTACAAAATTATTTTTTATTTTTTTTATTTCTTATTACAATAAATATGGATTATAGAGCATCTAATTAAATATCTTACCATGGATAAAAAACAAGTATTAAATACGCAATAAATTATAATAGTAATTAAAACTACAATTAATAATTTTAAAAAATATATGATTTTAAAAATGCTACTAATTGATTAAATAAATGCAATTAATCCATACAATAATAATAATTCTAACATTCCATTCAGTAATAATAAACAGTTTATCTTAAAAAAAAAAAAAATATATATATATAATTTATCTCATTAAGCACCCAGTGTTCTTCCTCCTCTCTCCTACTTGATCTTGCTGTGCCCGACAGGGTCCATAATTGTGACTTATATAATTACTTCCTTTCCATCTATGTAAATACATTATGGTACGCAATAAAGAATTGAGAATTGAGAATTGAGAATTGAGAATTGAGAATTGAGAACCTCAAACGTTTTTTCGATAATTTTATAATCCCTAAACCACGCTATGGGGGTTATTCTGAAATATTGACAAATTTAAACAACAAAAAAATGCAGTGTTTTTTAATAATTTACTAGGTACCGTAATTTATATTGAATATTTATGTCTTTTGTGACAACATTCTGAATTTTGACGAGGATGCAAAACAACACCTTGTATAATGTATATCATTAAGAGATATAATTATAGTTCTTATTGACATACTTATTACAAATACACGATAACAATAAAATTATAGACATTGTAATAACATAAAACAACATCAATTCTATTTATAATTGAGATCAATTTTAGTTACATAATATATCATTATCTTAAATTATTCCCTTTGTTCAAAACACATTTTCTCTAGGCAGATAATTAATTATTAAAAGTGGGTGTAATAAAAAGTTCTTAGACGTATTTTCACTACTAATAAATTACCTATGTTATTATTTGTGTATTCATATTTTCATATTTAAATTTAGTTTATCCGACCCGGGAATCGACCCTAGGACCTCATACTCAGCAGTCGCACTTGTAGTAATTACAAGTGCGACTGCTGAGTATTCGACGAACTTATATTTAGACGAACGAGGCCGTGTAATGTTTATTAAAATGATTAAATAAACTTTAACTTCTACTGAAAAATCTCTGATGTACCTATAAGCGTACACTCTATGAGATCCGTGGGAATAATTCTATCAGTAATAACGTACGGAAAAGTTTAAAAAAATATTGTTTGTCTGTAAAGTCAGTTTACGGATGATAGTTTTACGTGACAACGACATAACAAACATGATGAAATGACCATAAAAGTATGCCACTTTTATGATTATCAAGCCGATCGCAAAAGCCGCTCATGCCTTACGCTCGCTCGTGAAGCGCTCTCGCTCCGATCGCAATGTTACAATAAGCGTAACGTTACAATGAGTCATCCTTTTTCGTGCGTGCAGCCGGCGTTTATCGATTTATTAGACGTTGTCACGTCAAAATTGTTTTGAATTCATTGATATGCCACCGACATTAATGAATCAAAGTTGTCTTCCAAGCCCTGTGGGAATCGAAGTTCAGCCATCGCGCTTGCTACCAATATAGCCAACCAACCAATATAACAAAAGTCACACATAAAACTAACCCATCACATCCAAATAAAAATGTGGCAAACTGAAGCATAGACGCAATATCTCCAACATTTACCATAATCTTCAGCAGTTCACCAATACTCCGGTCTGCGCGAAGATTTATACGGGAGTCAATCTATTCCGGTCGCGTGCTACAGTGCCAGACATAAACATAACTGAAAAATACGGGAAACGTACACGACGTGCAGGGCACGTGATCGAGACTAGCGACGTGCTACGGTTTTACCTGTAAATGATGTTTTGTTTTTATTTTCAACTTTGCTGGTAGCCGATAGAACTCTCTGGATGGTTACCGAGAAATGGTAAAAGAATGATGGGTAGATATCATTCAGACGATCATGGGTAAGACCTGGCTGAGATTCACGCGGACTAGGGAAACATGGCAGATAAGGAAAGCCTATTCTGAGTGGGTGAAACTGGGTTGTTGATAAGTAGGTCTCTGTGTGAAAGGGTGAGAGCCGTTATCAAGCGGGCCCCGTGGTTGGTAGATTCCACATGACTTCGAACGACTGGCACTGGGACCGACTGCATCTGAAAACCGATTTTGACCTGCCAGTGACTTTCTGTATTGTGTCTTTGTATCTTGTCTTTGAGTATTTACAGTTGACATTAACGTTGGCAAAACTAGAATAAATATAACTAACCACGTTATAGGCTTTCATTGCCAACAGTTTACCAACAGTGAAGCTTTAACAAAATTAAAAAAAGTGTAAAATTGGATCGTATCTTGCCAGTAGGTATAAAGTATATTGTACTAGAGTTACTAATGAGAAATTCCTTCTGCAATACTGAAAAACACTTAGCCTGAGAAGCGAAACTTACTAGTCCAGGCATAGTTCTCATTTTCACTTACAGAAAATATATCATTTACCTAGCACACCACTACTTTACTTTCAGAATTCTAAAACACAAGTCTAGTTACAAACAGAACGTTCCCTTGCCGACGGTAAACGTAGTTGTTTAAACGTTCCAACGTTGTATAGCAGTTGTGTAGCGGTTGCATAGCTGCTACGTGAGCCCGGAACACTTCACGAAGCTATTGTTGTAGCTGTTAGAATAAACATAGCCAAATGTATGGGAGAATTGTGAGGTTGGAAGTAAGGGATGTTCGTATGAAAGTTTCTTTGATTTATGTTGGCCGGGTAGTTCACGTTAAAAAGGTGTTTAGTACATTGGTGGATATTTGAGAGACTTTTGGAAAGTACGTTTTCTGGATTTGGAGAAAAGGTTAAAAGAAAACAAAATAATGGAATTAGAAAACTTCGCGTTTAAGATTAACCCAGATGGCAATCAGACCGTGATTTATTTAAGGAGGAAATATACTTCTTTCCACAATGGAAGTATCAATTCATAGCATCTTAAGGTCATGAGTGAATTTTCTATTGTTTCCAACATAATAATAGTAGATTGTTGCATCGAGCGCAAAGTGAGTCATTAATGCACGAGTGTTATGTTGGTGCCCGAGCGCATGCGAGGGCACTAAATTATCACGAGTGCATTAATTACTCACTTTATCGAGGTGCGTAATCTGCTTTTCTTTCAACTACCCTGACAAAATATACCTATTCAAAATAAAAACTCAAGTTAATGAAACAAAGTTTAATTCATCTTCCCTTCATACATACAATTATTAAAAGTGCAGTTATTAAAGGTTATTAACAACTTCATTTGCAGCTGTTTTATATTTTCTGGAGTTGAATTCATATCGCTATCGCTGTTAATTTCCATGATTTTTTACCTTTTTATTTGGTAAATAAGAAGTATCAAAGTTTTACAATGGCACAAAATGCGCGCCATTTGTTTTTTTTTTTTTTCACCAAGTCAGTTTTATTCAGCCGATTTTTACTTTCAGCCAGTAATCTTTTTGATCTAATGCATACATTTTATTAACTTAATAGGAGACATTACACCTCTGTGGTAAACTTAATTCCAAATTTAAAATTTAAAACAGTGCAGTAATGAAAAACAGTGCAATAATGAGATTTCATACAACTTTTCTGCACTGTTTTGGTTCTAAGCAAAAAAGACATCCTTTGTGATCGGTTTTGTAGTGATTAATGATAACATTACTGCGTAGTTGAAAGAAAATACTTTATCCAGTCATTCCATAAAAATTATTAATATTTACATAATAAATAATGCGAGTCGCATGGGACCGGTCAATTTGGCGACACTTGGGGGAGGCCTATGTCCAGCAGGGGACGTTTTTCGGCTGAAATGATGATGATGACATAATAATTATTTGGTTAGATTAAATTGAGACACATTTTATTATAACAATAATGTAATTTTCATCTGTGTGTTTGTAGTCTATGATGTGTTTTTTTTTTTTTTTTTTTTTTTTATGATTGGCATCTCGCAGTTCAACCTAGGAGGTTGTCGTCTGCTTAACCGGACTATCCTGTGGGTGCCTTAAGAGTAAGGCCTCCAGCCAGGGCATCAAAACTTACAAACTAAGCGACTGAGGCACCCCCTGTGGGGTACGAGCCTCGGCTCAGGGCGTCGCTGGGGGAGGACTGCATGGGGACAGGCTGGATCTGAATGATATCATTATTTAGGGGCTGATTTAGAACTACTGGGACAGCATCGCGGGCTGGCTCGAGCGAGGGTCGGGGAGGGCATGGACCGGGACGTCGCGACGGACCTCGACGGCGAGGTCGGAAAGACGGCGGTTTGTGTCTGAACTTTTTAAGAGTGCTAGTCTTTTTGCTGCTCTCCTGGAGGAGGGTGATAGCATCATCGGGAGTGACGAGGGTATGCCGAGGACGGCGTACTGTACTAATGCGCGAGGGTTCGTAACGGGCGGCCGCTGCGATCAGGGGATTACGGTGTTTACTGGCGTTATCGAAGAAACGCTTCGAAAGACGTTTCATAAACTGAAGGACGGTGGGCATTCTAAGGTCTACGTGTAGACGGTCGTTACGGACATAAAAAGGGGCTCCCGTGACTCTACGTAAGAACCGGTTCTGCAAGGTTTGCATCCTATGGATGTATTTAGGCTTGGTGTGAGCGTACACGACGCAAGCGTACGTCATAATGGGCTATGATGTGTTACACAGTGTGTTAAATTTAATGATCCTTTGTGATTGAAATAAATGATTCTATTCTATTAAAAATCCATGTTTAAACTTGAAACGAGTTTGTGTAAACCAAAAACAAACGAGTTAAGTCAGTATTAACTTCAAAACTAAAACACGAACATGATCGATGGGTACTAGGATACCATAACTTCCGTGCCGTTCTCAAATAATTTGCTCATGATGAGTTCGGTTAGTGTCGAACGCGTCGACACCGCGCGGCACGGTTTTATTTCCGGCTGTCAGAAACACGACGTGCTTCTGAAATAATGCGCGGTCTGTAATGACCTCTTAATATACAGACATAGAAATAGTATGGAATATTACATAGAGTGGCAGAGATATTGCACTTCTTAGTAAAAAATCATCGATTCTTACAACTTTTATAATCACTTAGATAATATCTACTGGGTTTAAAGTTGACAAAGTACGGTAACAGGAAGAAAAGACACCTTTATTTAGTACCCCCTCTTTAAAAACAGTTTTTTCATATCCCAAGTCACAGCCAACGAGCACCTTTCCACTGATATCTTAATAGTTATTTCTGCATCATAACACCCTGGTACATATAGTTTGATGTTCGTCGTAAACCTGGCGAAAACTTTTTTTATCACTTCACTCGCACTTTTCTAAACATCAAGTTTTATGCGCAGTTTGGGGATGTGTTCACAGAAAACTAAGCGAATGTTAACTAAGCGATAAAAGAAGTTTACATAACGATTATGACAGTTTGAGATAATAATAATCGAGTTATTTTTGTGTAATATTTGCCGTGGTAAAGTAGGCTTATTGCTGGTCGGAATTAGCTTAGCAACAGGTTAATAAAAGGCAAGCAACATGTCATCAAAAATTCAATAATCCTGAAATGCTTACTGATGACCTCAAGTTTTCTAATAAAAGCAATGTTAATGATCGTTGACAAAAACCATCAAACAGCTGTGCACGCGCTTTAAACCTACTTTCTACCTTTAAAAGGTAACAACGGTGACAAAAATATTGGAAAAGGCAACATAATGGGGGAAACGATATTGAATAATATATGATTAACGCCAACCTTATTAAGACCTCCTCTTCCCCTCTTACTGATAATAAGATGGGACGAAATTACGGGGAGTGCAGAATTCCTAGGAGCTCAAGGTGAATTGGTTTGAAAATGGTCGCTTCACGAGATACAGTTCAAGGCATCGTGAAGGTAACTTCACGAAACTTCGCTTTTATTTGTTTTCATCGTACGTGTAGTTGTGTTTTTCTATTTTAATCTGATAAATTAATGACGTGGAATGTTGTTATTGGCGGTAAATGACAGGATCGTCTTTAATTGTTTAATTCTCGTTGATTTCACAATTTCAGTGTAATAAAGGAGTTGAGAGAGACAGCTTTTTCCTTGGCATGACAAAGCATCTGGTATTGCAATTAGATAGTCGCCAATGTAAATGTAAAAAAGTTTTGAGTATTAATTTGGATGGGTATAAGAGTAGAGGAAGACTAAAGAAACGGATGGACTGTATGGAGGATGACATGGCAAGAAAGGAGGTGTATAACGTGATGACGAAAAAAGATGCTGCGCCGATCCCTAATAAATTGGGATAAGAGCAGGAGAATGATGAGTCGGTAATGACCATTTACCGTCTACTTTAAAAAGTGGCTCCGATACAATATGTGTATCTCTGTCTTGTAGGTTTTAAGGGAAATTTTAATGTGACTGATCTTCCAGGAACTTATGTCTAGTTTAATTTAGTTTATTTACTAATAATTATAAAAAATTACATGTCAAGTTCAGCAAAAAAATAAGTAAAAGCACAAATCATCAAAAAAACTATGTAGGTAAATAAAATAAATTAATACATTCAAATAATAAATAAAACCATTCTTTTAGGTTATATAATGCGTGCTCGGTTAGCCAGCCAGTTTACGTTTCAAAACATTATCAGACGTTGCACTTACAATTTCATCTGGTAGACGGTTGTTAACCGCTGTCTTATCAGATAATCTATCTTTGTAAATAACTATGAATGTTGGTAAGCGCAAAACTCAAGAATGGCTGGACCACTTAAGCTAAGTAATTTATTTTTTTGTATGTTCCTTAAAGTCCACGAAAGGTATTAACACTAAAAAAAAAAACTTTTGACAGAACGAAGTCTGTCCGGGTAGCTAGTTTCTAATAAAAACATGAGTATCTTAACAGGTTCTCAGACACTGTGAAAGAGGCCTATACTTCATCCATCTTGGAAAACCGACAATCTCAAAATGAAATACATTTTTATGTCCGCCAAGATTTCTCAAATCAGTGCGGGAAATCGTAATATTTTCCTTATATCTCTTTACAGCAACATTGTGTAGATACCAGGGTATAATAACGTGGTGGCTCTAAGTCGGCTTCATTTCCTGGTGGGCGGTGTCTTGATCTCCGGCCGCTGACACCGCACACACCCTGTATATATTGCGCTGGTTTGCTCCTTTTGGTATCTTGTGTAAAAAATGGGTATAAAAATTAAAAATTTAAAACCCCCCGACAAAAAAAAGTTCGCTTTGGTTTGTGCTTGTGCTAAGCGGCCTAGTTAGCGGTCCCCCGACGCCGCGATGCTTGGATTTATTTATTTTTAGTTTTTTTTTTTTTATATTGATAGGTATTTTGTGTAAGGGGTATTTTTAAATTTTTAATTAAATTTTTATTTCATGCTTTTTAAACTTATTTTATTTTTTCTTAACCTTGACAGTCCCCCTCCTGGGCATAGGCCTCTCCCTATTCCTTTCATTTTTCTCGGTGTTGCTCCTCTTTTCGCAAATGAAACAAATAAATAAATAAAAGCGGTGATCATCTTCAAACGGCTGAGCAGAGTTTCTCGAAACATAGCTAAGCACATTCTCTTTCTAGAGCACTGACGCTCTAGAACCTCCTCAACGAGTACACACGAGAAACCTCTTTATGTTTAACTACAAGTCAATACATACATACATTCATAAACTCACGCTTTTTTCCCATGGGGGTAAGCAGAACCACAGAGCGCCACCTGCTACGATCCTTACATACTTCTTTTGCCTCATCCATGTTCATACATCTCACGCACGCCGGTAGCGAGTACTACGCACCTGAACTTCAGAAACCTGGGGTTCTTCAAAAAGAACCTCACTAAAATCTAACGAACCCATCTAAGTTCAAAGAGACAAAAATAATAAATTTTGAAAAACGTCTTAAAATTAAGAATGACAATCTAACGAACCCATCTATGTTCAAAGAGACAAAAATAATAAATTTTGACACACGTATCAAAATTAAAAATAAAAATCTAACGAACCCGTCAAGGTTCAAAGAGACAAAAATAACTAATTTTGAAATATGGTTCAAAAAAAAAATTATTTTAAAAGTTATTCAAATAACTTTATACTTAAGAGCCAGCTATCTTCAATAAAATTAATTAAATAAAAACAAACAAACATATCCGTAACACAATCGCGTTATTATTTCGTTTATGAGCATTTTAATTAACGGTTGGGACCCTACCTAATTAAGTTCTCGACGCAATCGTTCGTAATTAGCTAATTAGTGCTTTTTTCCACATGTGGGTAGGCTTAACATACAAACGTATTTTTGTGGCTTCCTTATTTAATATTTATTTAAAAATAGTTAATAGTTATTTTTCTCTGCATTAATGTGTTAAATAATTAATAAACCCACCTTCGCTCTGAACTATCCTTTCACTTTCTCTCAACAACAACCACAACACTGGAAACTTGTCAACTAAGAAAATGGACAACAAACTTGTGCACAGTATGGAGCAAATGGAGAAGCTGTTTAGCTCTCGCATGCGTGAGTACGAAGATAAGCTGCAGAGAGCTACAGCTGGAAGTACCCCTGCACACTCTGATCTAGCAACACTTTCACACGACTTTTCAGAGTTCAAGTCCTTTGTCTGCCAAACATTTCTACACTTCAAGACACAGTTAGAACTCCTGTCTTTGAGTTTGGACAAACATGAAACCACTATGCGAAGAAAGATCCTGTTGTTCCACGGTATTCCTGAGAAACCCAATGAAAAACTGAATGACTCAATTCTCCATGTGATCTCAAAGCAGCTAAAGTTGGATGACTTCAAATCAGATTCCCTAGAACTTTGCCACAGGCTTGGAGCTTCCCTAGGTAAAACTAGACCGGTGCTGGTGCGGTTCAGTGGCATGGAGTTTCGTCGGTCAGTTTGGGACTGTAAAACTTCACTCAAGGGCAGCGGCATCACTATTTCCGAGTTCCTGACCAAAACACGACACCAGGTATTTATGGCTGCCCGCAAGCACTTTAGCATCAACAATTGCTGGTCTGCAGAGGGAAAAATTCTTGTCCTGACACCTGACAAGTCGCGCCAGACGATTTCATCTATGGGTGAGCTTGATACTTTAATCGCGCTTTATCCCACTGTCGCCCGTGCTGGCACTCCCAGTGACCCCGTGCCTGCCGCTTCGGGTTCGCCAGCAGCAGCTTCTACATCGGCTGTAACCGCAACCCCCAGTGTGAAGCTCGTGAGGAAGGCTCGTCGCTAAGTTTGCTGCCTTATTTCACTTTGTTTGCTACACCTACACCGCCTATTGTCGGTACATATTTAAATCTTTGTGGTTCTACCCTTAGTTTTTATAATTTATACTACTTATTCTTCACTTTACTTTTCCTAGCCGGTATTGTTATTGTTGTAATGATGTGACGTTTGTCAAAATCAAAAATTAAACTGACATTGATATGTCATTGTCAGTTTGATTTTTTGGACATTACGTTCCGTTTCACCTTTTTTTCCTTTTATTTTTGTCAGCTTGCAAACTTTCTTGATGGTATCTTCTTTTCTCTGTTTCTGTTACCAATTGGAACTGACTTGCTTCACATTTTTTGCATTATACCTACCATTTGTTATCTGTTGTTAGTGTCTATCGGCTACAGCGAATTGGTGATTTTATTAGTTATGTGTATTTGACTATTGTTGTTTTAAGCAAAATAATAATTAGTTACTAGATAGTTTACTTTAGTAATTAGTTAAGTAATATTTAAACCTTACATACCTATTTATATTTATTTGTATTTATATATATTTTTTATGCAAACTATGAGTATTGTCGACGATGATTTTTTCTCCTGTTCTTCCTCTTCTAGCAGTTTCCGCAGTGCGGCTAGTGGTTCTTCCTCCCCTCTGACTCTCAGTGATCAGATTTACTCTTTACTTTCCCACCTTCCTAACAATCTCAACATAGCCCACATCAATGCCCAGAGTGTTCCTGGACATTACTCCGATCTTCTGGCTTCCTTTAACTGTGCACAGATAGATGCTTTACTGGTCTCAGAGTCTTTCCTTAAACCCTCTCTTTTATCAGAACATTTTGCCCTTCCTGGTTTTGTCCTTATCCGTAATGATAGAACCGGGAAGGGTGGCGGTGGTGTAGCCCTTTACTTGCGCGCTGATATTCCGTATAAGGTTGTTAGCACATCACCATCTCCGTATTCGGGATCAGCGGAGCATCTATTTCTTGAAATTTCATTACGCCGCGTTAAAATGCTTCTGGGGGTAGTGTATAGTCCTAACCTCAGCATCGATTACTTTGATTCCTTTGACTCGCTTTTAAATGATTTCTGCCCAGCTTACGACCACGTAGTATTGATGGGTGATTTTAATACTTGCCTTCTTAAAAATGACAACCGTACTCAGAAACTTCAATCTATCCTTTCTTCTTTTAATCTCAGTGTTCTGCCTCTCTCTGCTACTCATCATTTCCCAAATTGCACCCCTTCTCTTTTGGACCTGATTATTGTATCCAATTCTGATAATGTTTCTATCCACGGACAGCTTACTGCTTGTTTTTCCTACCATGATCTCATATTTTTATCTTATAAGTTACGCCCTCCTAAGCGGAAGCCGCAATTTATTCTCCTCCGGAACTACAAGGGCATAGACCTGGACGCATTGCTGCGTGATGCTAGTAGCATCGACTGGACGGACATCTTGGAGAGTACGTGTATCAATGATATGGTGCGTATTTTTAACAGCAAAATACTTAGTTTATATGATTGTCATGCCCCTATTCGTAGAGTGAAGGTTAAATATGTTCCGGCTCCCTGGCTTACTCCTGCCATTAAGGATGCGATGGCTAGTAGAGATAGAGCCAAAAGAAGGTTAAAACGCTGTCCTTCCGAGCGCAATCTAACTGCGTACAAAATGTTGCGTAACAGATGCAGTCGTATGTGTAGAGATGCTAAGAGACGCTACTTTCACAATTCTCTAGACAACCGCAACTCTTCTGAAGTCTGGAAGTTCTTAAAATCTGTCGGCATTGGCAAGTCTCCAGTTGTTTCTGGTAGCGACACTGACGTGTGTGCTCTTAACAATCATTTCTCACGCCCCCCTGTTACGTTGGATCCGCATGTCAGGTCAATTACTTTAAATAAACTTTCTTGTTTGCATTTGCCGCATTGTGAATCCTTTGAATTAAGACCAGTGAGTGAGAGTGAGGTAAAGAAATCTATTTCTGCTATCTCCTCCTCTGCTGTTGGTAATGACAACCTTTGCTCAAGAATGATTTCTCCCATCCTTCCCGCATTACTTCCCGTTTTAACTCACATTTTTAACTACTCCTTGTTTTCTTCTACTGTACCTGAGGTCTGGAAACAAGCCCATGTCATCCCCTTACCCAAAATTTCCGATCCGGTCTCTCCAACCGATTTTAGACCCATTTCCATACTCCCATATCTCTCTAAAGTTCTTGAGCACATTGTCCATCAGCAACTCACTGCCTACCTTTCGAGGAATGACCTTCTTAGTCCTTATCAATCTGGTTTTCGTCCTGGCCATAGCACTGTCACGGCTCTCTTAAAGGTTACCGACGATATTCGCTGGGCGATGGATCACAAGTCTCTTACCTTACTTGTTCTTCTAGACTTTAGCAGTGCCTTTAACTCTGTTGATTTCGACATCCTTCTTGCGATCCTCAATTCTCTCAATTTCTCCTCTTCCACTATTGGTTGGTTTGACTCCTATCTTAAAGGCCGCTCACAGCGTGTTCGTCTTGATGAGTCTTGCTCTGATTGGTGCCCTCTTATCGCGGGTGTACCTCAGGGTGGCGTTCTCTCCCCTCTTATCTTCTCTATTTTTATTAACTCTGTCACCAGAGTCATCTCTTCCTTTTTCCATCTGTATGCCGACGACTTGCAGCTTTACAATCATTTCTTGAGGGAAGATGCGGAAGCCGCTGTATCTGCCATGAACAAGGATCTGGATTTGATTAGCGAGTGGTCGCGGTCCTTTGGACTGCAGATCAATCCTAAGAAATCTCAGGCCTTGATCATCGGGGGCAGGTATATGCGGAATAGGCTCGATGTTGCGTCGCTGTCTCCACTCAGGCTGAATGGAGTTCAGATTGACTACGCAATAAAGGCTAAAAACCTGGGGGTGACTATGGACTCCTACTTATCATGGACTGCACATGTTACTGAAGTTAGTCGCAAGGTGCACTACACATTCCACTCATTAAAATGCCTCCAGAGCTTCTTGCCATTGAAAACCAAAATCTCCCTTGCGCAAACCCTCATTCAGCCCATCATAGATTACGCCGATGCCTGTTATTTGGATGCCACCGAGGAGCTTTTAAACAAACTTGAGCGTTTGCAAAATATCTGTATTCGTTTTGTTTTTAACCTTAAGAAGTATGATCATGTTTCCAACTTTCGCAACATACTCAAGTGGCTCCCAATTCGACTTCGCAGGAACTCTCGGATATTGTGTCTGCTATTTAACATCCTTCATAACCCAAAAGCGCCATCCTATTTGCGGGAACGCTTTTCCTACTCCCGTCCTTCAGATGCACCTTGCAGGTCGCATCTTAGGAAACTCCTTAAATCCCCTCCCCATTCAACCGATTTCTATTCCTACTCCTTCACTGTACACGCTGTGCGGTTGTGGAATTCACTGCCGCCTGACATAAGGGACTGCCAAACTATTGCAGTTTTCAAGAGAAGAGTGAAAGAACATTATCTTTCCATTCCGTCATAGTTGCATAAGTATTTATTTTATTGTATTTATAGTATTGTTATATTTTTGTCTTTGTATGTATACGTAAGTTAGTATGTTCTTATATTGTATATTTTATTTTAAATCGTTATTTGCTTTATGTTTTATGTATTCCATTTTCTCTTCTTCTTTTACACACTATGTCTACATCTTTTTTTTTAGTATCTCCTTTCGCAGGTATGCTGGAAGAGATTTCTTTAGAAATAAGCATCACCTTTGTACCTATTTTCTTTTCCTTTCTTCTTTTCTGTATTTAGTGTGTACATAAATTGTTAAATAAATAAATAAATAAATAAATAAATAGTGTGATAAACATGCTTTCACTGTACGTTTAATAAGCACCTATATTAATAAATTTTGTTTGGCACGTTATTAATACATTTTATTTTATTTGATAATGCTTTCTTGTAAATTAGGCCTTTTATATTCCTAATAATCTTGTTCAACGTCTTGTAGCAACGACCTATTGTCGGGCCTACGATGTCCCTCATACTTAAGTACTAACGCTGAAACATAAAAATATTGCAAAACCAAATGATTTTACACCCCTTATCTTCCCGTGGGTGTCGTTAGAGGTGACTAAGGCATTAGCCAGAGAATGGGCAGCAGCGTTCTCTGTGCTTTTGTAACAAACGTACTGCGTTCGCAAACCCGCCTGCCAAGCATGGCGATTATGGCAAAACCCCCCAAAATGTCAACGTTTGGGAGAGGCCTATGTCCAGCAGTGGACGTCTTTTGGGTTGAAATGATGAATGATGATGATGATGAAATGATTTTAGAAGACTAACTTTGGATTTTCTTGCCAGTTCTTCTCCATAGGAAACGACCAACCCGAACCAAGCAATTTTTAGGGTTCTGTACCCAAAGGGTCAAACGAGACCCTATTACTGAGACTTCGCTGTCCGTCCGTCCGTCCGTCCGTCTGTCACCAGGCTGTATCTCATGAACCGTGATAGTTAGCCAGTTGAAATTTCTACGGATTATGTATTACTGTTGCTGCTACAACAACAAATACTAAAAACAGAATAAAACAAGTATTTTAGGGGGCTCCTATACAACGAAGTGATTTTTTGCTCGTTTATATAAATAATGGTACGGAACCCTTCGTGCGCGAGTCCGAATCGCACTTGGCCAGTTTTTTTGTCGAATAAATGCCCATGAATTATAAATATGACGTTCCGTTGTCCCCGTCACGGGGACACAGATTACGGGGACAACGGGAATACAGGATGTTGGCCTATGTGAATAAAAATATTTTGATATGATTTGAATGATTAAAAAAATAAATGGTGCCTCTAATACATGGAACTTAAACATAACTGGTGAAATGTGGGTGTACTAATAAGTACCTACACCTCTGCCTAATTCTTCGGGGATTACAGGCGTGATTATGATAAAATGGCGACCTAGGCTTTATTTATGGCTAAGCGAGATATTCATGTGAAAACACTACAAATAAATAAAAAGGTTGGAACCAAAAAAAATGTTAATCATTCCGCTCCTGCTTCCCATGGCGCGGTGCCACCTCATCATCATCTTCTTGCCCTGGTCCCATACTATAGTACTTGAGGTCTTCGCAACACGTTTTTTTTATCTTCCGTTCTCCTGTGCCATCCGCCATCTGCCATCAGCTATCATTAATTGACTCCTTTTTCTAACATATCATTCCGCACACCATACATATACGACACCATCTATCGGGTCCAAAAGTAATCTTTTAAGCTGAAACCAACCGTACACATTCATTTTCATTACAATTTAAGTGATTTTGGAGATTACCGTGTAAGAACATAGTGACACGTAAATTTTATATATCAAGATTTTACCTACTTGTCTGAATCATTGCAACTCATAAAATCATAAATAAATACATGAAAGCACTGAGAACTAAACTTAATTAAAAACTGAATAATAAACTTTATTCAGACATCAACATATACATACACATCTATTCTCCTAGTAATTACAACAACAAAACACGAAACGAACAGTGGTCACCGTTTAATTTCGTCGAGCGTTTATGTGATGGGCACAAAGTGAAGTAAACCACAGTGACCGAAGTTAAACTTCGTTATGATATATTGTTCATATTGGTCACAATATTATTGTCGCCACGAGGTATTTGTGCAAACATTCGTGACCAATACTCGTATGAAAGTATGGAAGTAACATGTATATTATGCGAAAAGGGCGAGGCCATTTTGAATCGAGATGATTAAACTTGGGTGGTGCTAAAGGAAGTTGGGATCTTAGCATTTTGGTATACAATTCTTGCTTAAATTCTTGCAACTTTGATAAGGTTTTTGATGGAGTGTAAACTTTATGGTTTTGTTCCACAAATTTTAGATATTCTTATTATTTTAAATCATCATCATCATTCATCATTTCAGCCAAAAGACGTCCACTGCTGGACCCAGACCTCCCCCCAAGAAGGGGGTTTTGCCATTATCGCCACGCTTGGCAGGCGGGTTGGCGATCGCAGTACGGTTGTTACAAAAGCACAAAGAACGCTGCTGCCCATACTCTGGCAAGTCCCTTAGTCGCCTCTTACGACACCCACGGGAAGATATGGGAGATGTTATTTTAAAAAGCGACTCGTATTGAGAAGGGTAAACAGGAAACAGACACCCTTTGTTTGAACACCAACTACCACCAATCCGTTTGAAGTACCGAAAAAGCTGACACCATCTCTTCGGTAGACAGCGTGGCAGACGAACAAAGCGCATTGTGCAGACACCCCTCCATACTTTTTACTTTTATTACTTCTTCGCACCGGCAGAAAAACTACCTCCTGGTCGTGAACAGCAATAGCCGATACGGCAATTTCTAAATGACTGCATGCTCAAGTTGGCCGCTCCCAACCCTATTTGGTTAGATGGGGTATAATCGGGTATAACCCATCTCTGACAATACGAGTGTGGAGCCCCCACACAGGATATGCCACAACATCTCTCCTAGTCGTCGTGTACAACTAATTTGCACCCTCCAGGACTTGAATGAGGCAAACGACAGGATAAAAGATATAAGACGGTTGGATAAAATCTGAGTCATCGTTTCGAGAAGAAGAAGATACATGACAGCATATTCTGCGTGTCCCGTTATCTACACGTTACATCAACTCATGGGCGTTGGTGATATATTCGTTGCCAAATTCTGGTATGATTGTCGACTGCTGATTGGCGGTGGAATTTGAATTTGAAATACTAGATTCAGATATTATGAGTTCAGACAATTCTGGGTATGAAATTTACCGCGTGGGATACCCCACGCGGTTAAAGGGTTACTAATTACAATGATGAAACAAAATTTTGGTATAAATAAATTCGCTTTGTTGTTAGAATATCTACAACTAGCGTTAAACCTAATAATAATTCGACGCCAATAAGCCTGACATCGATGTTACCATCCCAGAAGACGAGAACCTTGTGAAGGCTGAGAAAGAGAAACAAATAAAATATCTCGACTTGGCACACGAGGTTGTCAGCATGTGGAATGTGAACTCGGCTATCATTGTGCCGATTGTCGTTACGGCCAATGGACTGATATCTAAAAGCTTCGACGAACACCTGTCGAAGCTATCACTTGGCAGTTGGATCAAGAACCAGATTCAGAAGGCAGTACTCCTCGATATGGCCCGCATTGTGAGGACGTTCCTGTCTCTGCAGCCCTAACCACCGGTAGCTTGGACCCTGCTCCCGGCACCGGCGGAAACCTGTTGCGGAAACATTTTTAAATGTTTTTTGTTTTCTTTATGTTTTTTAAGAAATATTTAAAATGTATAAAAGAAGATGATTAAAGGACATAATAATTCGACTGTTAAAAATACTACTAAAAGTCAGTAAAACTTCCTAGGAGTACTTTCTAAGGTCAGCTATTGCACTATTGCTATCAAAATATCAGCCTTTCCATGAGCCACAGATTGCTGCATTCTCGGAAAATTGAATTCACTCGACGTATTATGCAAACGGGAAACCGTAGCAGACCAAATTGACTTGTTATCCGGTCATAAAATTAATAAAAAACTGTTGTCACTGCAGTGAAATTCCCCAGCAGGCATTTTTTGAATGGTTTGGTTTGGTATGGAAAAGAGCGACGCGACAACGCGATGCGGCATGGCCGTGTTGCCGCGTCACCAAGCCTCGAATACAGGCGCGACGCGGCATCGAATAGATTACATTAACGTATCGATAAGTGATAGATTAGCATAGTGCCTAGGAGGACCCCTTTCTGAATCAAGCCCTTAATCCGTCTGCCTAACGAGAGATTGAATATTATTATTATAATTACCTACTTTGGCCTATGAAAGTAGGTAATTATAATAACATATCGCCTGCAACACATTAGCATGGCAATGTGTTTCAGACGATATCTTAAAATTGGGTTGACCTATGGATTTAAATCTTTTTTGGTAATCTTTTTTATGCCAACTCTAACTTTCAAAATTAAAATGGATCAAATATAATAAAAAAGTTACTATAATTAACAAAATCAACAAAATAGTTAATTAACAAAATAGTTAATATAATAAAAAAAGTTGATTTTCAAGATAATAAAATCTGGAACGCATCGAATCGCGCTGCGTCGCGGTCCGCCAATGTGAAAGCGCTTGCCTTTTCATAGAAATTGTTCTACGGAGGTCATCGCCGCGTGCCGCGTCGCGTCTTTCTACAGGAGTCTTTATAATATGGTCTCTACTAGTTCGTAATATCTTCAATATCTTAGCCCAGCATGAGCTACCTGTTATTTTTAATACAAATCTTGACTTAAAAACTCAATAATACTTTGCACTACTTAGGACCAGGACCTCATAATCAGAAGTAGATCTGGCCTCTACCAGACCAAAGCTGCGATTGTTTGTAACCTACGTATAATAACATCTCCAAGAGCTGTTCTAATGACGATAGGAGAGAGGAAGAAAACTACCTACGATTTACATAAAAATTGTTTGACTAAAATATAACTACCTAAGTGTAGGTGACTTAGTTATATTTTAGTCAAACTTTTCTTTCAGCTTTTTCTGACCCAGCTAAATTTCCCCTTCATTCCTAACCAAACAAGCCAATCTAACATCAATTCAGCCATTCAAGTAACCCGATAAATAACAACCAATGTCAACCAAGACGACCCAATCATCGGTTACCGTAGTCTTAGCAGTGCACTACGTTCGACGAGCCGTAGTCTGTACATATTGTTGCGTTATGACCTTACGAGTCGTTGGGCGAAGCGTCAATATTGTGTGAGCCGACAGAAGATTGTTTGCTCAAGCAATTGATGATTGTTGTTCGATGTCATACTGGGTAATAGTATTGACTGATTCGCAAGCAATTTAGAGATTGTTTACTTCATTTTGTAAGCGTTGTGGCTAAAAGCATTATTTCTATTGATTAACGTAAGTCTTTTAAAACTGAATTAATTTGACTTGACTCACAAAAGTATCAACCGTTGGTGCCTGACCCACTGTTGAGCACAGACGTCCTCCTGTTGTACCATGTTTCCCTAGTAAATGTGAATGTAATGTCTGACTCGCGAATCCTTGCAGATCATGCAAAATGGTCTGACAAAATATATTAATAACGTGGTCGTAGATAGTAACTACTATTTCGGTTATGCCTTTGTTTCCATTATTTTTTCCAGAAAAGACCACAAAAACTGCCTGCTTTATGCATTTGTATTGTATACCGGAGTGGACTCCGCAACTCCACGTTCAAAGTACTATAATTTGCATAAGGATGTCACATTTTTTTGAAGAACCATAGTTATGATTGATTGGAAGAGATTCCTTTGGAAGTCTTTTTAACCTTGGTACCTATTATTCTCTTCCTGTCTTCTTTTGTGTAACTAGGTTCTAAATAAATTGTTAAATTAATAAAACAAATAGCACTGTTTGAAATGATTGAATCTTATCTAATCCTTATGAAAGAATAATCAACAATATAACAACTCAGGCCGCTTCGAAAACCCAGCAACACACAACACATCTAATTTAATACAAAACCACAAAAATAGAATAGTGTACAGTCCAATTTTATATAGCACTACATCTCTCCGTAATTTGGCCTGGTGATTGATAACGGAGGCTGTGTCGGAGCCCTGGCACCCCATCTGTACACGTCGTGAGACCTTCAAGCCCTTGTTAATTTCACTGATTTATTGTACACTAAAAAGTAGATGTCGTTATATTTCGTTTTAGGTGTTTGGTGCGCTCTGAATAAAGATTATTAGGATATGACGTCATTGTAAGCACAAACATTGTTAATCCAAACTCAATCTATAACTTATAACAACCGCTTCCTCTCAAAAATATTGATTAAAACGCAACCGCACCGGTGAACGGCAAAACCCGAAAAAAAAAAGTAATACCAGGGCTACATACAAACGAAGCGGTCTTTTTTAAAAGTAGAAAGGATTTCCGTTCTGTTTTTGACAAGTCGATAAATGGAAACTGTAGGTAACGCAGTGTATCGAGAGAGCATGCGTCAAATGTGGCGGATGGGCAAGAGATAGACTTGTATTTTAAACTTGAATGTAAAGCCTAGGACAGCTTGACAGCACCTGTCATTCGCTTTCAGTTAAATTCTGACATCGTATAATAACCTGGTAGTTTCTGTTGGCTACTTCGGTTGTAAACTTGCTATGAATAAATGGTTAATCGATCAGCATTCTGAACTTATTCTAATATCGATTTTACATACACATGACGCCTTGCCTATTTTCTCCGAAGAACTAGACAGAGATTACATATTGTATGTACATATACGCCAGCTGGTCAAACTACCCGAAACTGTAAAATTATCCCAAACAACCTTGAACCGTATACTTTAACGAAAAGGTTCTGAAAATCTATTAAAGAAAATTGACGGATTGTTGTAGCTTGATGTGGTTGGCGTCTTTACTTATTACATTCACTTTTTTCCAGTCTCCATTCTGTTACCGAGAAATTCGTCACGGGAAATCCCAATATTACTTTGTCCGACCTGGGAGTTGAGGACCAGGATCTCATGCTTTGCAGTAGTTCTCACGACTACTAGACCAATGGGGCAGTCAGTTGTAGTGTATAATTGCCAGTTTGCTTTGGTGTCAAATGTTATAAGTAGGGCAAAACACCCACTTTATTAAAATTAGTTGTTAGCGACATTATTATGCCTTCTTTTTGCTCCAAATGCAAGAACTAAAATAAAAACAAACAATAAAAAAAAAGTAAAATAGTAACCAAATTTTAATAAGTACTTTCCTTCCCTTTGCTTCCACTCACTTATTCCGTTAACCAACCAAAAAGTGTTTTTTCTTACCAACCTAAAAACCGACTCTTTAAACATTATATTGCATCCATTTTCTTTGACAGGGCTCAATAATTCCACGTCATGCCGATAGGTGGCGGTCAGTGGGAACTCATTTCCAGCTGTCATTAGCATTTCACTGCAACATGCCCCCGGGCATCTCTCATAGTCAACGGTAGTACGGTAAATATCCGGTATTTTGAGCTCTTTCCTGTATCTGTAGCCTTGGTATTTTAATCGTATAGGTTACACTGACGTATCGTAAGAAAAAATGCTTATTCGAGGATAAAATCATTATAGAAAAGGTAGTTTAATTTATTTCCATTCCATTTATTTTACACAAATTTATTTAATGCATTCATACAAGCAAATTTTCAAGTCCTTATTTTCCGAAATGACTGACCCGATATTAATAAAAAAATTAAATTAAAAATTTTAAAAAACCCCGACTTAAAAAACCTCTAAAAAGACAAAAATAAATTAATCCAAGCGGCGTAGCGTCGGGGGACCGCTAAGAAGACCGCTTAGTACAAGCACAGAAAAAGCGGACCCCCGACGCTACGACGCTTGGATTAATTTATTTTTGTCTTTTTAGAGGTTTTTTAAGTCGGGGTTTTTTAAAATTTTTAATTTAATTTTTTTATTAATATCGGGTCAGTCATTTCGGAAAATAAGGACTTGAAAATTTGCTTGTATGAATGCATTAAATAAATTTGTGTAAAATAAATGGAATGGAAATAAATTAAACTACCTTTTCTATAATGATTTTATCCTCGAATAAGCATTTTTTCTTACGATACGTCAGTGTAACCTATACGATTAAAATACCAAGGCTACAGATACAGGAAAGAGCTCAAAATACCGGATATTTACCGTACTACCGTTGACTATGAGAGATGCCCGGGGGCATGTTGCAGTGAAATGCTAATGACAGCTGGAAATGAGTTCCCACTGACCGCCACCTATCGGCATGACGTGGAATTATTGAGCCCTGTCAAAGAAAATGGATGCAATATAATGTTTAAAGAGTCGGTTTTTAGGTTGGTAAGAAAAAACACTTTTTGGTTGGTTAACGGAATAAGTGAGTGGAAGCAAAGGGAAGGAAATAAATTAAACTACCTAAGTTTTTTATGTCGGGGGTTTTTAAATTTTTTTTTTTTTTTCATGCTTTGTAAACTTATATTATTTTTTCTTAGCCTTGACTGTCCTACTCCTGGGCATAGGCCTCTCCCTTTCTTTCCAATTTTCTCGATTTTGTGTCTCTTCACGCTAATTAACGAAACCAAGGAAAGATATACTTAAATTTTAAAAAAAGGTGGGAGGGGGGTGCCCCCCCCCCTCAGCAATGCCCATAGTGACAAGCGACAACATTTCAAATTTCAAATATACTACCTGTGTAAGTTGTTTATATCCCTTCATTAACTAGAAAAGAGGTGATGATCTTCAAACAGCTGAGCAGATTTTCTCGAAACATAGCTAAAAACACTCTCGATTAAAATACCTATCAAACGACACCACTTTTACCAAAATCGGTTCATCTGTTTAGGAGCTACGATGCCACAGACAGATACACAAATACATAAATACACAGATACACACGTCAAACTTATAACACCCCACTTTTTTGGGTGGGGGGATAAAAATGAAAAACTTCATATGCATAGTAGGATACATAGGCCTAAAAATTAACAAAAAACCTTTACGAAATGTCTGTAAAAAAAAGTGATTGGAAATTTCTGTTTCCATAGATAATTTATAGTCGGTCTAATTTGACTATAACACTATTTTTCGAAAAATAAGGACTTGAAAGTTTGTATGAAATGTTGTAAGGCGTAAACGCTCTTAGAGTTTTGTAACAAGCCTTACTCATAATATCTGAGCAGCTTGTGGCTAAATAATACAAACAGTGCGAGTTATTTTTTAACTTAAAGCAACGATCGCCGAGGTACGACACAACATACATCGAAAGCACGCCAAATAGTTGGTCCAGGGGTACGAAAGTCGTGACGATGACGACATTTCGGAAGTGACCGGGGTAGACCTGAGAGCGGCGGTAGGCAGGCTTAAAGCCAAAAATACCGCCCCGGGACCCGATGGCTTGCCTGGCAAAGCCTGGGTCCTGGCCTCGGAGGCTCTCGGGCCCCGGCTGGAAGGGCTCTTAAGCGCATGCTTGGAGAGAGGCCAATTCCCGCTTCGTTGGAAGACGGGGAAGCTGGTCCTCATCCGGAAGCCGGGGCGCCCTGCGGACTCTCCGTCCGCATACCGGCCCATTGTGTTGCTCGACGAGGTGGGCAAGCTCTTCGAAAGAGTCATTGCCAACCGCCTCGCCGGGCACCTTGTGGGGATGGGGCCGGATCTTGCGGAGAACCAGTTTGGTTTCCGCAGAGGGCGCTCGACGGTGGACGCCATCATGCGCGTGAGGGCTCTCACGACGGGGGATGCGGTGTCCAGGGGTGGGGTTGTCTTGGCGGTGTCTCTTGACATCGCCAACGCCTTCAACACCATGCCCTGGAGCTGCATTAGGGAGGCACTCCGGTATCACCGGGTGCCGACCTACCTTCGTCGTGTGGTCGGGGACTACCTGACGGATAGGGCCGTCATCTACCCCGGTCGCAACGGAGAATGGAACCGGCGAGAGATGTCGTGCGGTGTTCCACAGGGATCGGTTCTGGGGCCGCCCTTGTGGAACATCGGCTACGACTGGGTGCTGCGCGCCGACCTCCCTAGCGGTGTCAGTGTAGTTTGCTACGCTGACGACACGCTGGTGCTGGCACAAGGGAGGTCGCACGAGGCGGCGGCCAAACTAATGACACGCGGGGTTGCGATAGTCGTGGAGAGAATCCGGCAACTGGGTCTCGAGGTGGCATTGCACAAGTCCGAGGCCATGTGCTTTCATGGGCCTCGGAATGCGCCACCGTCGGGATCCATACTGACGGTAGGAGGGGTTCCCATCGGCGTCGAGTCGACGCTGAGGTACCTAGGGCTTGTCCTCGACAGCCGGTGGAACTTCGTGGAGCATTTCCGACGTTTGGCCCCCAAACTGGAACGGGCAGGGGCTGCGTTCAAGCGGCTCTTGCCCAACCTGGGGGGTCCAAACGCCTCCTGCCGCAGGCTCTACGCGGGGGTCGTGCGGTCCATGGCCCTTTACGGGGCCCCGGTGTGGGCGCGTTCTTTGAGGCGGCGAGCCGCCCACTACCTGAACGCGCCCCAGAAGGTGGTAGCCGTAAGGCTGATCCGGGGGTACCGCACGATCTCCGGCGAGGCGGCGAGCCTCTTGGCCGGATTGCCGCCATGGGATCTGGAGGCGATAGTCCTCGCGTGCCTGCACGAATGGCGCGCGGAGGCACTACGCCGGGGGGAAACTCCGCTGCCGCGGCAAATTGCCGCTCAGCGGACAGACCTCCGGCGCGATCTCATGGCGACATGGAGAGAGCGACTGTCGCAACCCCGTGCAGGGCACGCCACAATAGTGGCGATAAGTCCCCTCTTTGAGGAGTGGCTAGAGAGGCGCCACGGCGCCCTCACCTTCCGCCTGACGCAGGTCCTCACCGGACACGGTTGTTTCGGGAGGTTCCTGCACCGAATCGGGCGGGAGGAAACGCCCGGGTGTCACCACTGCGAGGATCGGCCGGAGGACACGGTGGAGCACACTGTGGAGCTATGTCCCGCTTGGGCTGAGCACCGCCGTGCCCTCGTAGCGGCGATTGGCGGCGGCGACCTCTCGCGTCCGGCCCTGGTTCAATCCATGGTCCGGAGCGAGAGAGAATGGGAAGCCGTCGCCTCCTTCTGCGAAGCAGTCATGCTAGCGAAGGAGGTGGCGGAACGTGAGAGGGAGAGAACCTCACGTCCCAGCCGCCGCGGGAGACGCCCCGGGCGTCGGGGGGCAACCAGTGGCCCCCGGCCACCGTAGGCGCGGGCCTGTGGACGGTGAGTAATGGGCTAGCTCACCGTCCGTCCGTCTTATGACGACAGACCGTGCCGACGGCGCGTTCGTGTTCCACGCGCGCCTCAAGGAGATGTCAGCAAATCGGAAGGGGTCCGAGAGGGCCGATGCCTGCCAGGGCTGCGGGTTGTTCGAAAGAGATACCGTGCCCCTGGAACGCAAAGGGCTAAGAAGGAACATGGATGGGTTTTAGTCAGTCAAGTCTGACACTCCCTTCCGCTCCGCCCAGAGCGGAAGAAGTCATTTGATGATTTCCCATCCTAAAAAAAAAAATAAAAAAAAAATAAAAGGGGTACGAAAGTCGTTACAGGTTACAGTCAGAAGCCCAAAAGTCTGGCAAACAGTCTAGTTGCGTCTAACTGGGTAATAAAATACTGGTATACAGTTGCATCCGGTAAGACTGGAAGCCAAACCGAACATAGTTGGAAAAAGCTAGGCACATGAAGCTAAGCTCATTCATAATTCTGTCAAAGCGTAGAACCATATTTAATAACAACAGATCTCTTGGTATCTGGGCACATAATCAGCTCATATTGTTCCCCCGCCCGGCTTTGCTTACCGGCTTAATTTCCGCCTGTCTGTCTGCGTTCCTCTCTGAATACAATATGTTCGCTAACGTATCTTTGTAATTTTAATACTGAAATATGTACAGGTTTTCAACAGTTTAGTCTTTTCCTTAGATGTTCTATTTTAGGAACAACGGTGTTGCTTTCTACGAAGAGTTTATGTGATTCATCATCATCATTTCAGCCGAAAGACGTCCACTGCTGGTTATAGGCCTCCCCCAAGTGTACAGTCTGCAAAGGAGATAAGTAACCAGGCACTCACACAACAAAACTATATCGGTACTGTACGTACTACTCACAATGACAGCCACGCACACATCGCTTTCGTCGAGTGAGTGCGCCTACGACTTCTAAATGATACTATTACATGATTTCGATGTATAGGATAGTTACTCGCGTGGCGCAACAGGTAAGCAATCTACCTGCCGTAACTAACGAGATGAGTTCGAGTCACGACGTTACTAAATATTATTTTTGAGATTTTGTGATATTGAGTTAGTTAAATACTAACTTTAAATAAAGCGATATTCTGACCGGTTTGAGAATCTATCACAAGTTTCTCGCCTACTTAAAATTATTTGCCAGTTTAGAAGCTAACTACCCGCGCTTTAAAATTATATTCGTGCCTTTGATTGTGAACCTATGTTATGAGCCAGTCTGCATTAGCAACTACAGTCTACACCTTAGATACTCCTTCTTTACTTGCACTTCTGCGAAGTTTGTGATTGTAATACATTGATTACCTTAGACCATGCATCATTTAACAATATTCCAAAAAGCTGAAATTGTTGTTTTGCGTGAGCAAAACATTACATTGAGTGAAATAGCAAGGCGCCTAATGATATCGGTAAGTTAAATTATTATTAATTTATAATGTCACCGTGACCCAGTAATTTTATTAAGATTGTCTGTTGTGTGTATGAACGAATAATTGTGGATATGAATAGTTCAAAATAATAGTTAATGACACCGTAGTGTTTATTTTACTGTTCGTGTATCGTTTTACACAGTATTATAATAATAGTTTTTTATCTGTATTTTGTAATGAAATATTCAAAAAATATGTCTATAAATGAATAGGAGATAATAATAAAATAACAATTTGGATTTTGTTTTCCTATTATATTTAAAATGTAAAATGCATTTGTGGAAATTAAACAAAGGATAGTCAATATAATAATAAATGCTTAATCATTGTTGGAAAAAATGTATTGTTTAATGTTTGTGTAATTATTATTTCTTAATTAAGGTCAGTTGGTCGACTTAGAGGTGAATTTGTATAAGTTGGGAGGTGAATGTTTAGTTCTAAAATTTTGTTTTTTTTTAGAGAAAAACCGTTCGTCTGTGGGTGCATCGTCACGCTGAGACAGGCGAAATAAACCGTCGCCAGCCTGGACCGACACCATTGGCTTACACGGATGCTTCGCCTCGGCACCGTGAGATTGTTGCCACCCATACAACAGATCCGTTTGCTAACACCAGCATAACAGCAGCGAAACATGACGTCACTATGCAAACAGTACGGAACCACCTGCGAGCGGACGGCTTGAAATGTTGCAGACCAGTGCTAAAAATTTTATTATCTACCGTGCACCGTCAAAATCGCGTTCGGTTCGCGGAACAATATCGGAACTTTGATTGGGAAAATAATGTCGTCATATTCACTGATGAAAAATGTTTTAAATCAGATAAGGATGGGCGAAAAATATTATGGAGAAAGAAAGGAGATCGATTCAGAGAAATTAATACTTTGCCAGTTAGGACCAGTGGCCGCATAACACTGGGGTATTGGGGCTGGATGTCGTCGATGGGTCCCGGTGAGCTCGTTGAAGTGGGAGCTCGTAATACTAGTCGCGGATACTTAGATATTTTAAAAAATGTTATGCTGCCCACAGTGCGAGTTGCCTATCCAAATGAGCATATTTATTTTGTGCACGACAACAGTGCAGTGCACAAAGCACATATTGTGCAGGACTGGCTAAAGTCACAGACAGATGTGACTGTTATTGATTGGCCTGCTAAGAGTCCAGATTTAAACCCCATAGAAAATTTATGGGGTCAAATGGTTTTGAACTGGGACCCATCTGAAGTTAGAACTAAGTCTAATCTGGATGACGTTGTGACTTCGACTTGGGAGTCGTTACGTGGTAGTGACCTTTGCAACAACATGGTTGCTAGTATGAGCAGACGTTTGCAACTTGTCATAGACAGCGACGGGGCACCCATTCATTATTAAACCATAATAATGTAAATGGTTAATTTAATTATTGAAACTGGGAATCTATGGGGGAGGCCTGTCCAGCAGTGGACATCCTACGGCTGATATGATGATGAAATATAATTATTAATATATAAAATATACACTAATATTATTAATTACGGATCATCTTGAGAAAGTATAATATCGAAAAACACTGCCGACTTATAGTCACATTTTACTGCCTTTTTTGTCATTTTATCGTATTAAAATCTATTATTTTCCTAGAAACTGTATTGGTAATTATTACTATATTTTGAAATGTTTTCATTTTTACATTAAAAATTTAATTCATAAGGGTATACAACTGAATAAACGAAATACATAATACTATCATCTTCAAAACTCACAGCATATTCAGCCATAATAAGTCGGCGGTACTGGAGTGTGAGTGATGTTATTGTTACTGGATCAGATTACTTTTTATCTGTGTGACATGTTTATTCACTCCGCCCATTGATTATTATATAAAAAGATGTATTGGCATGTTTTAAATTTATTGTTGCATTTATAATAAAAACATATTAACTTATAAGTTCTTTTATTTTTTAAATAAATATTTTTAATAAAAATAGTTTTATTAATTAAAGCTATTTTAAATAAATAAAACCATTTCTTAACAAAAACGATTCTAATTGCTTTAGCTCAAAATAATAAAACGCAAAAAGAAAATTCACTGCGCAGATTCGCACCCACGCAGTAGTAATCTCATAGGTAAATGGCTTACGCGTTGGGCCACAGACGCTTTAAATTTTTAAGCGAAATGTAATACTATGATCTTGAAGATCAGTAATCTATGATTTTGAAGCACACATCGCATTCGTCGCAGTCGTAGTGAATGCGATGTGTGCGTGGCTGTCAATGACGACCACGCACACATTGCAATCGTACGTACGTACAGTACCGAATAGTTTTGTAGTATGCGTGTCTGGTTATTAACTCCTTTGCAGACTGTACATAACAACACATAACATTTTGCCATAATCGCCACGCTTGGCAGGCGGGTTGGCGATCGCAGTACGGTTGTTACAAAAGCACAGAGAACGCTGCTGCCCATTCTCTGGCAAATCCCTTAGTCGCCTCTTACGACACCCACGGGAAGATATGGGATGGTGCTATTCTTTACGTCCGACACCATACAGAGCTGTGATCCACACATGTGAACATGTGTGGATGTGAATGGTGACAACATTTATGTGATTGTGTATGTTTAAATCGTTAATAGGGACATGAAATAAAATAGTAAAAAATACATCGAAATCAACAAATAACATCATGCCTGTAATCCTTGAAGGGTTTGGCATAGGTGTACCCATTACTTCACCCACATTTTGCTAGGTATTTTTAAGTTACACGTAATAGGGACGAGCCTGTTGCCATCAACCGAGCACAAATCAAGACTCCGTTGCTGCTACTGAGAAATTGCTGATGGAATAACCCAATAACACTTTGCCCGAATTGAACACAGGACCTCACGCTAAACCAACGAGGCAGTCAAGGATGGCTGCGGTGGAAATACGTTCATTTATCTAATATACAGGGTGTAACGGAAAGGGTATATACATACTTAAGGGTGTGCTACATACTATCAAACTGAACATGTTTCTCCATCGGACAAACATAGTAAATCAGCTATCAACTGATGATACATTTGGGTCGAATAGGTATTGAAATTTTGTATGGAGCAGCAGATATTTTTTTCGGTATTACGATGTTTGTCCGATGGAGAAACATGTTCAGTTTGATGGTCCGTAACACACCCTTGAGTATGTATATACCCTTTCAGTTACACCCTATATAATATCGTAAATATCGCTAAATTGAAATATAAGGAAATCATGTTGTTTATACTTAGTTGTAAGCGAACACGAGAACAGCAAATCTAAACCCCGTTCAAGAGCTACCTCTGTAACATGTGCCCCTATTACTTTGAAATCTTTTGAACGCGGTTGTTGTGTATTAATCTCGTTTAGTTCAACATCAGAAACCAGAAATTCACTTAAACCTATGAAATATTCTAGTCCGAGAGTTGTTACACACACCCGCTTAGCAATAACCCGCTTAAAATAAATAGCGGATATTAGCATATAACCTTTTAATCCTTTTACCGTTTATGTTATTTTCAAAGGATCAGCTTAGATACGAATGGTTAGCTAGTAAAACTCTCCGCTTTGAGACTGGAAACGGGCCTGAATAACTAAAAAACTACTCACAAACGTGAGTGTAGATAGTTTTGACCGCACGATTGGCCCAGTGGCTGAGCGATTGGCTGCTGCGCTGCGTATCGAGGTTTCGATTCCCACACGAAACAAATATTTGTATGAGGCCACAGGTAGTTGTTCTGGGTCTGGCTGTTTGTATGTAAGTTATAAAAATTTCATTAAAAATTTAAAAAACACTGACACTAAAAACCCTTAAAAAACGTAAAAAAAAAATCCAAGCGTCGTTTCGTCGGGGTCTGCTTTGTTTTGTGCTTTGTTAATTTAATATTTATATCATAATAATACATATGTCGCAGTCTGATGATTTTTATTCCGTTAGACACGGTCATCATGTGGGCAGAACATGGGTTTCGTGCAATGAAAACACACACACACTGTACACTGCTTTTATCGAACTAACAAATTACTTGAAATTACAATCCAACACAATAACACTAGGCACCATGAATCGGGTTACAGTTTCGGGACGTCTCGACTCCGCGGTGGTCAGATTCAGACTGTCCGCCTCGCTGGGAGCTCGAAACATCACGACTCTGTAGTAAGCGCGCTTAGGTGTGGGTAGACTGGTAAGTTGGTCGCTTGACCTTTGGCGCACTTTCGATTCATAGTCAGTCTTGTATCCGTAATAATGACTCCGACTCCGACACGGCCATCCTGCTAGCACACGTCCTCGTGTGATGGGTACCCTGCAAACAAATACTCCACGACAGAAATTTGTTCCACTCGGTCACTCCTGACCAAACTTTAGATTCAACGGGATGGTGGGAATAAGAACATTGTAGAACTAGCCGTTTCGTTTTAACCGAACCGATTGGAAATAATCGAAACTACAATAATGATAACCCTGGGCCATGTACCATAGTCGTTCAAATCAACCTTTAAAACTCTACAGCAACAAAAAAACTACCAAGCTTATAGAAACCGTCGTGTAAAGCCACTAACGCCACGGCTCTCTAGCCGAACAGCAATCGCATTGCTCTCACACATCCAGCGCATGGATCAAAACTAAAATTAGATCCAACAAACAATTAGGTCAATTAAAATGCAAGAGCAACCAAGTACCTCTTCATCCATCTAATTACCACACAAAGCAGGAATCTCATCCGTGGCCTATGGGCAACACTCAGGCCCCCAACAAACCTCTGTTTGTTTTACTACGTTCCTCAAGAACGCCGAGTCCCACATGCATGACTCTATGGTCTCTACAAGACCCGACCTCCGCCAGAGCCACCCGCGCACCGCGCATCCACGGACTACTATAAGCAGACACCGACTTCTAACGGACTACGGCTACGAAATGGCTACTGGTACGGTCTGACCATCCGAACCAAGATTCCACACTATCTCTCAACTCTAAATCATTTACTTCAAACGGTACTTGGCCCTCGGGCATTCTCCTTAACCCATCATGTGCATACTTGTAAGTACGCTTAGAACTTAATGATCTCAATGTGTAGCGATCCCCCTCTAGCACTTCGACTGGTACGAGACCCCTGGCATCTTCCTTAGCCTACCGCGTGCGTATCTGTAGGTACGCTTAGAATTTAAAGCTTTCCGTGTTAAGGATAACCGTCTAAAACCTCAATCACTCTAAATAGACCTTTAATCTTTAACAACCCAAAATCACCAATCGCTAAACTTTTAAATTTCGCCATCGTTTCGTCAACTCGGCACACTTGTCATTTTAAGCTAAGCTAACCCGTCGCGTCTATACGAAACGTGTACCACCGGCTCGTCACCTTAGGTACCGGGTGCAATTCGGCTTGCACTTTACCGGAGTGAGACTTCGCTACTTAGCACGTAACGCAGCTATTTACGGATTTTCAAACGTACTGAGACTTTCCCGGGAACTAATTATAATCGAAAAGCTTTTCAGTAGTCTTTTCAGCACCAAGGTGAACGATAAGAGTCGCGGAAATTACTGTTTACCGACCATCGGAGAACACGAGCTAAATACAGTATGCATTTAGACATACCATTGCGTTAAATATGACGGTGAAAGACGCCTGGACGTAGCACTGATTAAGTCTTGGCTAGTCATTGCTAGTTCCATTCGTTGCGATAACAGTCAAAACCGATTGAAACTTGTTACCACTATTATGCCTCACCAAACGTACACAAAAGATTTTCGGTAACGAAAACTCCCTTGCCGTCATATTTGCAACAAAACCCCGATTTAAAATCTCGCCATCTAACATGACGTCACTTTGTAAATAATTATCAGGCAAACATTGCAACAAAGTTTCGTTAAGGTAATCGTTAATTACTACACAACATAAAATCTGTTCTGTACTGAATACTCGCGTCTTAACTATACCAGTCTTAGCAACAACGTGACTAATATGTTTGCCATTAAATTTCGATGGAAAACTTTCTTTCACCAACAAGTATTCAGAATCAGAATAATTAGTAAACCGTAACAACTCACCCCTGTGTCGCAACGTGCCCGCGATGTTGCTTGTACGACGCAGACATCGACGCGGCTCAGCGACCCCGCCGTCAGCAGGCCCGCTGCACACTGCCAGCACTGTATGCCGCCACCGACGCACGTACGCCAGACGGCTACGTGAACCGGCATGACACTTGACGCACAGCAAGGGCTTAGCGGCCCCTTGTCGCTTGCCCGATGCCCGTAGCAGCCGGCACAGGCAGCGGCTTCTTCGTGCGACAATCGTCGAGTCCTGGTTTCTCCCTGGTCCGCAAGCATGGCACTTGATTTGCGGTAGCGATGAACACTTGTGACGTTTTTCTTTTCCTTCGTCATGGTCAGTGCGCATTATCTTTAGGGGTTCTCCTTTGGTTTGTCACTACTCAGGTTAATGAGGGTAGTCGTAAAAGTTACGGCGCACACGAATCTGGCCTTGAACAATTATTTAAACTGGTACCACGTCAAACCTGGATAGGTTCTCAGTGTTTCGCAAACATTTGTGTTCAAGGTACACCGTAGATGGAAAATCACCTTCGTTTTCCGAGGCACATCAACTAATGACCACAGTACACCAGGGTGCCGCGGCATACTATGTTTCAGCACTGTTACACTATGTTACACTGTTACACTATGTAGATGCGGAGCCCTTCGACGCCTTGCTTAACGTCCAAATAAGCTGGATTCCTTCCTCTGCACTCAACACGAAAAAAATCAAAAGTCACTTCATTCAAACTAGGCTGATAATCAGCACTTTTTGAACGTCAAAATTACAAGAGACAGTCCCCCAAAACGCCCGCCCTTCGCCACTTCCTAAGTGTTTTAGCTGGGAAGAAGAAGTGGCGGAACAAACTCCCCAGCAACACATCTGTCTGTTAGGTTAGAAGAACCAGATTTTACACAAAACAAGTCAGCGATGGATGACGCATTACTAGCGCGCATCGCACTCTGTGAAATGTGTATTCTATTAGGTACACTCTGCCTAACCCTTCAGAGATTATAAGCGTGATGATATGTTATGTTTTGTCGGGATCAAAATCCGCTAACACACTAAACAAAAACACTAACCGCCAACACTAGCTTGCTATTCACTGGCTGAGTTTAAGTTCGTATCGCGAGTGCAATTATTCGTTTTGCATTTCAAAAAGTAACCGTCACTGATTGTTATTGTCACTGTTCTCTCGTGTGATTGCATTAGCACGATTTGATCGCACTTCTGATGTCGCAGTCTGATGATTTTTATTCCGTTAGACACGGTCATCATGTGGGCAGAACATGGGTTTCGTGCAATGAAAACACACACACACTGTACACTGCTTTTATCGAACTAACAAATTACTTGAAATTACAATCCAACACAATAACACTAGGCACCATGAATCGGGTTACAGTTTCGGGACGTCTCGACTCCGCGGTGGTCAGATTCAGACTGTCCGCCTCGCTGGGAGCTCGAAACATCACGACTCTGTAGTAAGCGCGCTTAGGTGTGGGTAGACTGGTAAGTTGGTCGCTTGACCTTTGGCGCACTTTCGATTCATAGTCAGTCTTGTATCCGTAATAATGACTCCGACTCCGACACATATATTATTCTTTATTAGCCTTAACTGTCCCACTCCTGGGCTTCCCCCATTCCTTCCAATTTTCTCGGTGTTGCGCTTCTTCTCGCTAATAACGCAAATAAGAAATGATAAAATTTAATAAAAACCCGAGCTTTTAGGGTGGAGGGGCTGGTGCAGTCGCTCCCCCTGGCGATGTCCATGGTGACAAGTGACAAGATTTCAAATTTCGAATCGGCCAGACCTGTGGAAGTGGTTTAGATCCCTTCATCAACTAGGACGGATGTGATGATCTTCAAATTGCCGAGCAGATTTTCTCGAAAAATAGCTAAGAACACTCTCACACAACTCTCTAACCAACCAACCTTTCAAACGAAACCAATTTTATCAAAATCAGTTCATCCGTTTAGGAGCTTCGATGCCACTGACAGACACACAGATACACACGTCAAACGTATAACAACCCTGTTTTTTGGTCGGAGGTTAGAAATGTTTGTAAACGCACCTACGATACAGAATAAATTCCTACTATAGAATCAAACAATAGCAAGTGACTGACTGCAATAGCTGTGGTCGTTGATTCCAAAGCCAAAAATCAAGCTTATTTTTTTTGTATCATCGTTCTTAGTGATATCAAAATACATCACATCTAGCATTTTGCTCGCTAATTTATTTTAACCCTGTTCGCGAACATTACAAGAAAATCCATGATGCCTTCAAGATTGATACCTTTTAGGTGGATTCTTGGCTAGGTATCAACTTAGGAGAATTCCTCTTACATTTTTCACATTTCCCCCCCAAATATTTCAGCGTGCCTATAATTTAATATCGCGAAGAAACATCTACTAACAAAACATCGCTTGTCCGTGTAAACATAAATCTACTTAACGGGTTTAAGTGGTATTTTATGGTAATACCATCTGCGACGGGGAAAATTTACCATTCATTGCGCCAAACACTGATTTACATACGGACAGAAATAATAATTTATAACGTTTTATGGCGTTTAATGCTGTTTTTTCTTAGATAGTAGGTACTGATAGTATCTACTTGTTATCTACAGGCGCATACCCCTGTTAAGTAACAGTTCAGAGTCATAAATAACAGAGACAATCTGTAACAATCTCTTGTTTTGGTTCAAAATCGAATCTTCGATTGTTACATTATAGGTGGATGCTCGAGTGAGGGATCACTTTTGTTTCGGGAGGTTCCTGCACTGAATCGGGAGGGGGGAAACACCAGGTGTTACCATTGCGAGGATCAACCGGAGTACACGGTGGATCACACCGTGGAGTTCTGCTTCGCTTGCTCTGAGCAGCGCCGTGGCTTTGTAACGGCGATTGGCAGCGGCGACCTCTCGCTTCCAGCCCTGATTCTATCCATGGTCCGGAGCGCGAGGGAATGGGAAGCTGTCGCTTTCTTATGCGAAGCAGTCATGGTAGCGAAGGAGTTGGCGGAACCTGAGAGGAAGAGAGCCTCACGTCCCAGTTGAAGCGGGAGACACCCCGGGCGTTGGCGGCTACCTAGTGACCCCTGGCCACAGTAGGCGCGGGCCTGTTGACGGTGGGTAGTGGGCTAGCTCACCATACGTTCGTCTTATGACGACAGGCCGTGTCGACGGCGCGTTCGTGTTCCACGCGTGCCTGAAGGAGATGTCAGCAAATCAGAATGAATCCGAGAGGGCCGATGCCTGCCAGGGCTGCGGGTCTGTTCGAAAGAGATACCGTGGCCCTGAAACACAAAGGGCTAAGAAGGAACATAGATGGGTTTTAGTCAGTACAAGTCCCTCCCCCTCTGCTCCGCCCAGACCGGGGGGTTCTCTAATGATTTCCCATCCGTAAAAAAAAGGGATCACTTTTACGGGTAACGTGCCTGCAATGACATTGTTAACATTAAAACATCATTACGCCTGTAATACACGAAGGGTAAGTGTACACTGGTAATACACTGGACGCCTGAGGAAGGACAGCGCCGTAGTGGACGACCTCGGCGAAAGTGGCGTGATCCTGTTTGCGGGGCTAACATGGCCAGAGATCACACAGGATAGAGAGGTATGAAAGGAGAAAGCGGAGGCCTTTGCTCAGCAGTGGGATACTAGGTCAGCACAAATAAAAAAGTACAATCCCGTGGGACAATTGCTGAACTCCACTTGAGCGAAACCATAGGCATATGCTTGTCCTAAATAAAAATATCCAGTTACATTTTAAAAGCATTTCAAACGAAATAAAACCCTGTAAGACAGTCAACTGTGAGAGCATACGCCCCACGCATGATTATCACGAACAAAAAAAGTGCTTACATACGCACCGTTAAATAAGAGGACGTTTTACATAATATTTGCGGCGTATGTACAGATTGCCACCGTCCGGAGTACGGAAGAATGGTTTGATTCAACACAACCGTGGTTAATAACGACTTGGTCGGCCATTTTTTGTTGTTTTTCGGATTTATTTTGTGGTATTATGTTTCATGTGTATATAAATGAGTACAGAGGTGACTCAGTGATGAAGACCAGGGTTGTGGGTTTGAATCCTGGCAGGTGAACTACTTTGTGTAAGTTATTTCTTGACGACTACTTTCAAAACAGTGAAGGAATACACGGTGGCATCTACCAACCCGCACTGGGCTCGCATAATGGATTGACAGCCCATTCCCTCTCATCGAGAGGAGGCTTGTGTCCCAACAATGGGAACATTATAGGCTGATTAAGCTTAGGCTATGCTATGTGTTTTGTTAAGATTAATCATTTAAAACTATATTGCCCTCGGAGAGTAGGTTAATATTCTTAACTAGAAAGATTTCCGCGTTTTTAGATTATTTTATTTTCCTTTTCCTGCCTATTTACTTTAGCAGAGGATTAAAATTCCTGCAACTGGTAGTTTCAGGAATTTAAATAGATCTGAAAACCACAATATTATTCCATACATATTATGTCTACTCGTGTGTATCGATTTCAGGAAACATAAACACAATAACTCCAGTGGACAGAATTTCCCAAACTTTCAGGAAATGGGGTTTTAACTCTGTTCTGAAAAATTAACTTTGTGTAGTCTTGGGGAAGCGTCCTTGAACTATATCCTCCCTTTGTTTGACAAAATGCCTGAGGGCGTGACAGCTCCCGCAGCCTGTCAGCAAGCCGTGATGTTTCTACTTTATTTCTCAATCGCGGAATTGCTTAAGATCTTGTATCAGTTTTGCCCGAGTATAAAACTTTCAGTAAAACGAAAATAGCTTATGTGGCTTCGAGCTACCTTGTCTGCATCAATTTGTGGCGACTATTATTACTGTGTAGTAAACTATGCAGTTGCTTTGACTTTTTTGTGCGACACCTACCAGACACCCATGAAAACGAGGAGCTGAAAATGACCCTTCAAAATTCTAACTAACAAGGGACCTAGCTCCGACAATGAACTACGCTGCATCGCTCGGCTTCGCTTAATTGCAGCATATCGGCTCCGTTGTGTGATTAATGGGTGCAGACAGCTTCTATGTGAGGTTTGAAATATTAGGCATCCGATAGTACCCTTTACAGGATATGTTGGAATTTTGCAGTTAGGAGAATTATACAGTAGATAGTTGTTATTATTGATCGTCTTGATTGTTTAATTCCTTACATCTCTACTACTCTGGTAAGAGGACAGGTAATGGCAAATGAAAAGACGTTTTACGTAAAAAAAACTGGGTTGTTTTTACAAATAAAATATTCTTGGCTTGATAAAATATACGAAACATCCCTAAAACAAGGAACCTAGCATCATATCCACTATAAAATAAATCGTAGGACGAATGAAAAGATAATCACGCACCATGTAACATGGCACAAACTTCCTACTCTCGCGGAATCATTACCAGGAACTCAGCCCGATTGTCGGCCTATAGACAGCCAACGGCGGGCGTACGTGATCCCTGAAGAATATTCTCACATTCCACGCACTGTCCAGTACGTGACCATCCCTATAGCGGGGTACCAGGGAGCAAGAAATAAGTGGAGAGTTCATTTCGCGAAAAAGGAAACGCTTTACTTGGACACGCACAAGATATTAGGGTTCTTATAATTATCGTGATGATTATCGTTTAATTATCCGTGCTGATTCATAATTTGATTTCTCAATCCAAACAGAGACTTTTGTTTTTCGGCATTTTAGTAACTATCTCTATCTCTGGTCCTGTATAGTAAAACAGTAAAAAAAAAACTAAATGGGACACTCAGAAAGTTTTGCGAAACTAAAAAAAATTGTTCTATACGTACATATATTTTTATTAAATCTTTTCAAAGTACTTTCCACCAGCCTCTATACAAAGATTCATGCGCCTAAACCAGTTTTCAAAACACTTTTTCCAGTCCGCCGCAGACACCTCGTTTACAGCCTGCTCGAACCCAGCCAGCGCATCTTCCGGCGACGAAAATTGTATCCCTTTGAGCTGATTTTTTATTTTTGGGAATAAAAAGAAGTCACACGGTGCTAGATCAGGGCTGTAAGGAGGGTGACCCAGGAGTTTGACTGGCGTGCTGTCCAGGAAGTCCCTCGTTTTGAGTGCGGTGTGCGCAGGTGCATTGTCGTGGTGGAGCAGTAGCCCGCGGAGCCCTGTGTTTGGTCGCTTGTTGCTTATAACAGAGAAAACTTCTGGCAAACATTTGGAAGTATACCATTCGGCATTAATGCTTCTTTGATCCCGTAAGGGAATTGATACCAAGTGGCCAGTCAAATTAAAAAAGCTAGCGATCAAAATCTTACCCCCGCTTCTAGATCGCTTCACTTTGGTAGGCGTTGGCTCATTTTGAAACACCCAAACAGTCGACTGGCGCTTGGTTTCTGGGTCGTATTGATAAATCCAGGACTCATCACCTGTAACGATGTCGTAAACACGCCGAGACGAGCCTGCTTCAAATTTGTTAAGCATATCACGGCACCATTCCACCCGGGCCTGCTTCTGAGCATCGGTGAGGTTGTGCGGCACCCAGCGTGATACTATCCTCCTCACGCGAAGATGGCTGTGTAGAATCTCGTGAACGCTTCCCGATCCAATCTTCAATATGTGTTGAATCTCCTGATATGTAATTCACCTATTGTCTTGGATTAAATTTTTCACTGCTAGCACGTTTTCTTCGGTAACAGCCGTCAAAGGGCGACCGCTTCTTTCGTCATCCCCCAAAGTTGGTCGACCGCGCTTGAATTCGTTATACCAACGATACACGGTTGCCTTGGAAGGGCCTTCATCCATGAATGCCATTTGAAGTCTATCGTACGATTCATCCGGTTTCAGGCGACACTTGAAATCGTATAAAATCATAGCTCTAAAATGTTCCCGGCGCAGATCCATATTTCAGTGAGACACAATACTTTGAATTAACTCGCAAAAAATGTGGAGGGAAATTTTGAAATTGGAACTTACTTATTTTTACTTATAAATAATCATATTTTCGAAAAACATAATAACTGGCCAGTCTCCCATATATAAAAACTTTTTTTCGCAATACTTTCTGAGGGGCCTGGTACAAATGTACTGTAAATTCAGTTTGTTAATTGAACCCAATTTTTGTAACGGTTTGTAAAAATCGGATTGTCTACAATCCGATTTTTATGAATATCTACATAATTATCTATAAAAAAACTTAAAATAATAATAAAAACATGTACCTAAAGAAAAGTTGAAAGACAAAGGTCGTCAAAATCGTCCTCATTGCTGTCAACAGGAATAGTGCCCAGAACGCTGGCAGCATAGCCACGTTAGATGGCAATGGTGATTCTTTGACCAAAAAATAAGCCAACTGTCTGATCACGGGAAGGGTCGACCAACCACTTGGCGATGTCCTGAAAGACTAGGTGGGCACTCGGACCCCATGGCCCTAGTGACCTAGTAAGCTCGCCGTGCTAGGACGATGGGATTACGCAAGGGTTTCGACACATGTTGCATCCCACACCAAAGGTACCTAACTTCCAAGGCACTATAGACATACGGTCTGGTCTCTTACCATCGTCACGTGCCAAGACATTGGTTCTAAAAAAGTTGGCAGCTGAATGGGATACGGGTCAAAATGGCCAAAAATGCCTTTCCTGCAGTAAGCTGCAGGAAAGGCCATGTTATCCGAGGCTGACGACTGCTTTACCACATTGAAAACGATGTGGAGCCCCACAAGAAACACCCAAATGCACGCAAGTACCGAGCCGATAATTAGAAAATTATCACTTCGAACCCTGCAAAATATGTATACTAGCAGTAATTATACGACCCTGAAACAAATTAACAAAAAAAATGCGCGTTGTGACGATATACCTATCTACTTAATGGCCCGCAGAATTAGTAGCGTTTGACGAAATAAATGGCTCGTCATTGGATGATACCTACGTTGACGTCAATACAGGACAGACCATGCTTACAAAAGTTGTTATTGCTAAAGTTAAAGTTTCGTTTATGGACGCAACATTGTTCTTTGATGGTAGTCACAATGTGCTTCGTACGGCTCACATAGTTTGTCACTCCATTTTTTACTACTTCACTGTTCCACGAAAACTTTTAAGGGGTCCCAAAGAATAAAGTTTCTTTTTGATACGTGCAGAAATGCAAAATCAATTGCTGGAACTTGTTTGGGTGCCATTAGTTTGGGTACTACTGGCGTAATACCTTTTGTTGTGCGTGAAGTCCTGGTACAGATTACATGAAAACTTGCCCAGATGCTGAATGAATATTTTCACGGCAAGTTCTTTTGATTATAAACTAACTTATGCCTATGGCTATCGCTAGCGTTATGGTTGGAAATTATCTCACAGGAACCTTACAAATATAGACTATGACTCTGAGGGATAATGTAACTTTTCATTAGGGAAATAAGTTTCGATATCGTAGTTACGAAAAATAAACTTTACCTCTTTATAATATTCAATAATAGAAGTACAAGTTAATATAGACTTCGCACGGGTGCAATAGGGCGCAGCGCGGCCTTCGACGCGCTATTTATTGGCACCCTCCGCCACCGCCGCCGGTCTTCCGGCCGGTACCGCCGCAACCGCTATGTCCCTGCATTTTAAATCTGTAATATCTTCATTTAAATTACATGCTGTGAAGGGCTAAATTGATCAACATTAAATGCACAATGTATTTAAGGTACTAAATTGGATAAGGATTAATGCTGTATTGCTTAAAATCGCTTCGTAAATAAGCCGTTATTTCTCGTGAAGAGTAAAGGATAAAAAATGGTTTTTGTGGGTTATCCCTAAGAGATAGACGTATATACCATCGTCGACTTTTTTTAAGCCTTTTTTAAGGTGTACAATACTGTAGTAGATTATTATGATCTATCTCGTAAGGTTCAGCCAGTGTTTGCAATGTAAGCGCAAATATTAACGACATCACATTAAAAACCTCTAAAACTATCAGTGTTTCTCTACTATATTATGCATGTATTATACATCGTCACCGTCTTCTTGAATCACCCTATCTAATGAAACCGCATCCAAATCCGTTGCGCAGTTTTAAATATCTAAGCATACATAGGGACAGACAGCGAAAAGCTCTCTGATAAAAAAGAAAAAAAAAAATGAGAATAGTGACGCTTCCTGAGACCCAAGGGGTTTTACCTTGGGTCTAAATTGTCGCTCAGCGGACAGACCTCCGGCGCGATCTCATGGCGACATGGAGAGAGCGACTGTCGCAACCCCGTGCAGGGCACGCCACAATAGTGGCGATAAGTCCCCTCTTTGAGGAGTGGCTGGAGAGGCGCCACGGCGCCCTCACCTTCCGCCTGACGCAGGTCCTCACCGGACACGGTTGTTTCGGGAGGTTCCTGCACCGAATCGGGCGGGAGGAAACGCCCGGGTGTTACCACTGCGAGGATCGGCCGGAGGACACGGTGGAGCACACTGTGGAGCTCTGCCCTGCTTGGGCTGAGCACCGCCGTGTCCTCATAGCGGCGATTGGCGGCGGCGACCTCTCGCGTCCGGCCCTGGTTCAATCCATGGTCCAGAGCGAGAGGGAATGGGAAGCCGTCGCCTCCTTCTGCGAAGCAGTCATGCTAGCGAAGGAGGTGGCGGAACGTGAGAGGGAGAGAACCTCACGTCCCAGCCGCCGCGGGAGACGCCCCGGGCGTCGGGGGGCAACCAGTGGCCCCCGGCCACCGTAGGCGCGGGCCTGTGGACGGTGAGTAATGGGCTAGCTCACCGTCCGACGGCGCGTTCGTGTTCCACGCGCGCCTCAAGGAGATGTCAGCAAATCGGAAGGGGTCCGAGAGGGCCGATGCCTGCCAGGGCTGCGGGTTGTTCGAAAGAGATACCGTGCCCCTGGAACGCAAAGGGCTAAGAAGGAACATGGATGGGTTTTAGTCAGTACAAGTCTGACACTCCCTTCCGCTCCGCCCACAGCGGAAGAAGTCATTTGATGATTTCCCATCCTAAAAAAAAAAAAAAAAAGGGGTTTTACCTTGGCCAAAGGCTAAATATTGCCATACAACGCGGCAACGCCGCCAGTTTCTAGGGCACGTTACCAGCTGACAGCGTTGAGGAGGAGTTTTTTGACGCCCTTTTATAATTTGTAGGTTTTTTAGTTGTTTAATTATCTCGTTTTTTAGTGTTTGTTTGGTTAAAAGTAAAGGTTAAGTTTCATCAGAAAAATTCCTTCTTTTTTTTGCCTCAAACAAGACGTCGGGTTTTAGTGTGTTCATGAAAGTTTTTCGGGTCGTTTATTTAACACAGGTCAAAAGAACAATGTTGAAGGCTCCAACTTTCTTGATTTATGTTACTGAAAATCTACGATGAAAAATAATTTCTCTGTTATAAAAGTAGTTATTTTGTTCTCAAAAACGAAAATGATACTTGTAACATTATTTTACTGAAAGATAATTAGGTAGAACTAGAAAAAAATTAGAAAGTGGTGGTAGGCAAAAATAAATTAATAGCCGTAGAAAAAAATACTTTTATCAAAATAAAATCATACAATAAACGACGGAGTCTTTTCGCTAGCCGCCGCTGCTAGGAGCAGCATTGTCACCACTTCCATCCTATATAAACAAAGTGTGTTATACCACCTCTCGGCTCTGTATGGTGTCGGACGTAAAGAATAGCACCATCCCATTTCTCCCCGTGGGTGTCGTAAGAGGCGACTAAGGGACTTACCAGAGAATGGGCAGCAGCGTTCTCTGTGCAAAAGCAGCACGCAGATCGCAGTACGGTTATTACAAAAGTAATAACCGTACTGCGATCGCCAACCATGCCATGCCCGCCTGCCAAGCGTGGCGATTATGGCAAAACCCCCCAAAATGTCAATGTGACTTGGGGGAGGCCTATGTCCAGCAGTGGACGTCTTTTGGGCTGAAATGATGAATGATGATACCACCATTTATTTATTTCTCAATAAAACTTGAGTCGGGATATTTACCATGTTTACTATTTGTTTTGAGATCCCGTTTTGGCGATATTTCAAGTATTATTGATAGTGTTAGTAATAAATCTTTTATGATATTACATATGAACATTATTTACAAACTACAAATAGATATAAAATAAAAATAAAATATGTACAAGTATCAAAATTATAGGGCGTCATAAAATTCGTCGACATCGCTGTCAACAGGGAAAGTGCCCAGAAGGCAGGCCGCATTGCCACGTTGGATGGCTATGCTGATTCTTTGAGCAAAAAAAAGCCAAAGAATCAGCATATTTAGTGTTAGTGACCATGTCAGTTTAAAGAATTATTTTGATTTCTCGTTGGTCGAGTGAATGTAAGCCCGACTGCTGATCATGAGGTCTATGGTTCGACTCCCGGGTCTTACAAAGTGATATTGGGTTATTCCATCATCAATTTTCTCAGTAGCAGCCACGGAATGTAAATTTGTTCCCGATTGACGGCAATCGGCTTGCCCCCTATTACATGGGACTAAAAAGTAACTGGCGAAATGAGGGTGTAAACCTTCGGGGATGAAAACGGTGATGTCATGTTATGTTTATTTATTCGAAGTGTGATACACCGATACTATCTACGAATGATGACTATTTCTAAGGCCAGTCCGTGACAGAAGGTCCGTGCCCTGTAAAAAAAAACGAATATAATATGTACTTGTCAATATATAAAACCACACTAAACCCTATACAGCGATTCTGTGCTCTGTGAAAAAACCACCGGACAAGAACGAGTCGGATCGCCCACCGAGGGTTTCGTACAAATTTGTATTTTCCGAAATCTGTATTTTTTATGATTGAATTACAAATGACCAGACTATAAATGTTCAATTTCAGACTTTTCGCTGAACTTGTAGTATAAGACGATATTACTTGCCTTTCACAGTTCTAGTTATAGTTCTAGGTCAACGGGAAGTACCCTATACATTTTGATTTCCCTTGAAAGAGTTTTTTTACGTTATCTTAGTATTTTGATTTTTGCACAACTTCAAGGGACTGTAGACTTGAGTATATGGTTTTAATTTGAAATCTGTACCTCCACGCGTTCCCGAGATAAAGGGTCTTGATAGACAGACGGACAAAAAGTGATCCTATAAGGGTTCCGTTTTTTCCTTTTGAGGTACAGAAACCTAAAAAAAGAATCGTTGACAAATAAAATCACAGTAAACCCTATCACAGAAACGAATCTGTTTTAATTTCTTGCCAACGAAAGAAAAACCGAGCTGAAAAGGGAATCTTATAGTGTCATCGTGTTTATCTTGCGCTCAAGTTGTGCCTACTTATCGAAGTGGTTCAAACTGGGTGAATGGGTGATAGTCCAGCCATTTGTCACTGCTTACCCATTATCTTTATATTTTAAGCCCGTATTTTATTCCCGTTTGAACCGTGGTTAGTGGTGATAGGAGTTAACGCTCTTTTGGTAAGATTTAATGCATTTAAAGATAAAACTATTGGGTTAAAACTACATTTCTGAGACTTTTGTTTGAGTCTGTGTGATACGTCAAAAAGATAGTAATTAAAAAAAAAACAGTTGTCCTACAAAAGTGCAATATCTACGCGGTGAAAATGTGAAGTGAAGTTGATTTTTAGGGTTCCGTACCTTGAAAGGAAAAAACGGAACCCTTATAGGATCACTTTTTGTCCGTCCGTCCGTCTGTCTGTCTGTCAAGACCCTTTTCCTCAGGAACGCGTGGAAAGAATGGAATTTATATAAAATACTCGGGTCTACCCCTGTCTACCCCGTCCCTTGCAGCTGTGAAAAACTCAAACTCAAAATCAAAATCAAACTTCTAATCCAACGCAATCAAAATATACAGCAGTTTATGCCGCAAATATCCGCTAACTTTCGACACTCGCAAAGGAAATCAAAACCTACAGGGTAATTCCCGTGAACTCAGAATTTTTAAATTTGGTACGAAGCAACGTCTTAGATTCAGATTCAGATAACTTTATTTGCTCAAACATGTGTGTACATACAATTATTTTATTAAAAAAATGATGCATGCAAGGTGTTATAAGTACATGAACTTGTGTTAACATTTTTACCATATTGACATGGTGTGCAAATATTAATTAAAGTTTGCAATTTTAAATAAACGGAATAATAACAACATTCATTAAAATTGGCAATACTGACATAAGTAGATAAATTAAATTAAATTGACTGATTACATAACTTATTCATATAGATAAAATAGAAAAAAAAAAAATGAAATAATACAATTATGTCAACGTAGGTCCAAAAGAGATTAAATACAAACAACATTATTAAAATTATTATTGCACAACTTAACATTTCAAATTAAATTAATAGATAAATGAAACATTTCAATTAAAAAGATGATTCCCTTAAAAAATCATTCACATCATAATATGCTTTATTAGCTAAAAAAGATTTTAGTTTCCTTTTAAATGCTTCTACTTTTAACTCTTTCCAACCATTGGGAAGTTTATTGAAAATAATGGGAGCCATACAAAAAACACTCTTGCGCATAAGTGCAGTCCGAGACATATACATATGTTGGCAGAGCTGACTATTATCACGTCTTTTTCTAGGAAACCGGTCTGCCATGCGGGGAAATAGCGCAGGATTTGATTTAACAAATAGCGCGATTTCCAAAATATAAATTGATGGTGGAGTCAAGATATTGTGGTTTATGAAAAACGGCCTGCAGCTATCAGTCATTTTTAATTTAAACATGGATCTAATACACTTTTTTTGGGCTTTAAATGCGATATCTCTATCCGTAGAGAGTCCCCAAAATATAATTCCGTATCTGATAATGGGCTCTGCTATGCCATAATAGGTGACCTACCAAAGCCTAGAAGTCAGGAGAAATCTTGCTCTCATTAGATACTTTATTCGCCTAATTCGTGGTTCTCTTTTCAATTCTTGGTTATTGGAATTCATCTCCTTTAGCGTCCCACTACCCATCAGACACGCTCTTCGCCCACGCCGACGGCCTCTGTTTTCGATTCCTCATACCAGCACCGTAGCCCTGAAGACCAGCCCACTATTTCTAGCCCTTAACCATATGAATAACATCATATTATATGATGAATCCATGGATATCTTTGCCGATACTGAACTGAGACTCCTCAACACTGCTTCTCGATACCTGGAGTCCATTGACACTCCCAGTACTATCTCCATGAAGTAGGAATTTTATGTGAATATGAGTCTTGTTATTATTTATTGTAATTTGTATTTTCATTTATTTTCATTTTAATACTGGGAAAAATGTTTTGTTTTTTATTCTAATGTCTACCATATTGTTTACTTTATAATATTCTTATTTTTAATCTATTCTAATTCTGACCAATTTCGTGTAGTTTTTTATAGTTTCTAATGTTGAACCAATAACTTGTACGTGTGGTGTAACTGTTAGTGTAAGTTGGTTATGAATAAATAAATAAATAAAATAAATAAGCGGTTAAGCTTATAGCAGAGATAAAGGAAAAATTGCGAAAACCGTTAATTTTGAGTCATATATTTTTTTTTGAAGTGAAAACTTCTTTAGCGGCGTTGAGCACTTTTCTGTAATGGGTATAAAATCTTAAACTCGCGTCAGGACACGTGACCTGATCGAAAAAGCGTAAGACGGATGGAGAGTTTTTGACCAGTTATTGGATCTCTCCACACGCGATTATTTAGATAACTTTTTCAAACATTTCTGCTTATATCAAATTAATTATGAGTTCTTGTTCAATTAAATGGTGTGGGAAATCGTCTAGAACATCCAGCTATAAAAAAGATGGCATAACTTTTCATCGGTAAGTAAAATATATTTATAATTTAATAAAATTATGAATAATTGCAGGGCTCTAGCTAAACTAGTTGTTTACGTTTAAGCCACAAAAAACGTACACCGCGTTGATGTCTTTTTGAAAAGTCCCTTTCTCTCACTAGGTATTGTCAATAAGTCTGTCCCTTTCCATCTGTAGGTGTAGATAGAAAGGGACAGACGTAATGCTGTAGTGTTGTGTCAACTTCGAAACAAAGTATAAATAATATTGAAGATAAAAATTACGGTGTTCCCTTACTGTAAAAAAGTAACATTACTTAATGTTTACATTTTAGATTTCCAAATATTCCAGAAGTGGAAGAAAAGTGGATTAATGCTGTTAACAGGGAAAGTTGAGGAGGATCGTCCAACCTAGGCACAAAATTAAAATTTTCTTTGGATTTTTTTCGATTTTTTTTACGATTAATTTAATAGCAACGTAAAAAATAGTGATAATTCATTATTTTATGTATTCGAGGCATATCTAATCATATTTTTTGATATTTCAAGTATTTTCATGCATTGAACTCCGCAGTTGGAAAACGGCCGATCTTATAGGAAGTTTGAGTTGGAATCTTATGTGAATAATGTATGTAGGACTCCTAAAAAACACTGTCATTAGATTACTTGTATATTTGTGATGTTAGTTATAAAGTTTCGTATAAATTTATTGCGTAGTTTTACTAAACAAAAATAAAATACGGTGACAGTCTATTTGCAGCAAGCAATCGCATTTCTATGGGATGTTTATAATTATCAAGTAGTCATAGAAAAGTTGTATATATTATAATACACGGTCTTGTTATCTAAGAACACGACACTGTTTACCGTTTAAGATAAGCTTTATTAGAACTCTGGCGATAAGAGTTTTTATGTCGGCCGGCCGAACGACGTCAGCGATGACGTAATGCGCGCGGCCGTTAGGGAAGTTACGCGTTAAGAAATGCAGGACGGAGAGGTTAACCTTGATTTTATTTTAGCATTGATTTGAATAAAGTGAAATTTACAGTGTTACGTAAGTGTTTTATTTGCACCCAGTTAACGCCCTATCAGTATAGTTTAAAAAAAAGTAGAATTAATAGACATCGTAATGTTCAATTTTATCGATATTAGGTATTGTAGCAAAACTGACTTGTGCATCACTATGTGTGGAACATTCGTCCTGACATTGTTGCATCGGCCAATCACAACCGCTATATTGTCTTCGTCCCCCGAACCGCAGTGTAGTACTTTTATACTGATAAAGCAATTGGTGCAAAATTATTCCCTAACCATTCCAAAATATCAAACATGCTCAACGTTAATAATCAAGTTTTCACTTCTGCCGGCACTCCCGGAGTGCAACCCGTCTTTTTTTTTTTTTAATAATTTTTGTACGGAACCCTCGGTGCGCGAGTCCGACTCGTACTTACCCGGTTTTTTTTCTGAATTGCCGATGGAAAATTTATATGTGGGGGGGGGGGGGGGGAATTCAGAATGATATATTTAGTACGTAGTAAGCGTTTTCATTTTGGTGTCCCTAACACCCCGTATAACGTAGAGAGCAATAGTCAACGAAAATGAAAAAATAAATAATAATGCAAAACAAATCCACAGAAATATTGATAATGCAGATACTCTTTACCAATAAAGATAATGTTACAGTTCCAATATCGTACTGACATCAAACCAATATCAGCACTTTGCAACGAATTGAATCTTAATGTATTATCCGTTCCATCATCAAATCAGATAAGTTTCTCAGATAGTGCATCTCAAAGACTTCCAAGTGCAGACCTACGCCATATAACTCGTGAAGAAATGAATGCAATCTTCTTTCTCAACCTCTTTACGTTCATTTTCATAAAACTCTTCATATAAAAGCTCGGAGATTTGACTCTGACAAACGAGACTTGGCTCCCACTTTATTGAGTGGAGCTAAAGTTTAAATTCATTGAAAAATCGCGGTTGAGGTTTTAGTTCCGTGGTTGTCGTAACTGGTACGCTTGTTACAACGTCCGTTTTGCATGCCGCATTCAAAAAGTTGACCTACATATACTACGTAGCGCCTGAATGAATACAGTATAGCCTATTTTGATAGCATACACAATTACCATTAGCCGGTTTTACAACTTAGGCGGCATGATAAGTACTACTCTCCAACAGGTTCTTAAACCGGGGAGACTGCCGGAGATACTAAAGTTTTATGATCTAGATATAAACCTACGTCTAGTCCTGATTCTGCATTACATTTATGAACCTGTTCATATCATAGACATGTCCATATCTTTTTAACAACCTCTCACAAAATTGTAACACCATCAGACACGAAACCCAAGCAAGATTGCTGCTCAAAAAATATGGCAATAAAAACAATTCCGAAGTAGGTGGAAACTACGAGCTGTGAGACCGAAGACTCATAAACTAATAGCAATACGTTCGAGACATATTTTCGCGCGGAATTGAAGTACACACACACACACACAGGCACACGTACAAGACAAACAGCATTTACGTAAATGAGCGTCTCAAACGACGCGGAGTCTATTACATTGGCCGACAAAATTCGTTGGGGAAAGAGCAAAAAAACACAGACAAAAGCAATGACATTTATCTAATTACGGGATCGCGATAAGGGCGCGTGAGGGGGTGAGAAGGAGGAAATTTGCGGAGGGCAGGGGAGGTGCAGGACTGGATGCTGTGCCGCAGTCGGCTGAAGGCATCCTCGCCATCCGTACGTCTCGACGTTTCGATTTTCGCAGTCGATCTCGCGTTGCGAAAAATTCTTCCCGTGGATTTCGTGCGTGTTTTTGAATTAGCTCATGGCTTCAAATGTGTTATCCGTAATTAAAAGTTAGGATAGTGACAAAATGGAATAATGTTTGATTAAAAATGTGAAATGTATAGTGAAGGAAAAAGTTTTTGCTGTGTTACGGATATTTAGTTTTTATGTTCAATATGCCAGTCCTTCTAGTTTTTGGACTTTTTGTGGGTGAGTCTATTATTATTTAAATTTTTACTATACCAATAAAAAAAAGAGAAAATTCTATTTCAATTTTCAAACAGATCTCTTGAAATACGCAATTTTCATGCAAATTTGGTATTACTAGAAAACAAGGAAAATCGCAGATGCGTATCACCCCCGCGTGTTGTAGAAGTGAGCAGACACGAGGGTTATTGCTAATAAGCAGATAGAAGCAAGGGGTAACCGCCCTATACCGTAACGGACATGGATTTTTTTTACAGATTTTTAACTAAAATATTAATGTAACGGAAGATCAGTATAGATACGGATTGGTTCTAGATAAAGCTCGGTACTCGTAATACCACAAAAGATTAATGTATTTTTTGACCGCTAAACGTATTTGAAATATCGTTCCATTTTTGTCAATTGTTTGAATATGACAGATACAGAGTGATGTTTTAAAAAATGCTTAGCGCTAATCTGATTGAGTGATTAGTGCTAGCAGGTTAAGTAAACTTCCAATATGATTCATCTAAGTATCGTAGAACAATGATTTCGTATGCGTATTAAGTTTAATCGATTATATACTTTCAAATACAGACTTTCTTTCTGCCAATTCCGTCTCAAAACTTCACATAAACGTTCTTAGTCAGGATAGTTGAACGATTTGAATGAATGAACGAACATGTAGGTGTTCAATTGTTGGTTGAGTGACTGTGACGAATGAGGCTACGGACGGAAGCAATGCTCTGTAATGACTACAGAATTTTTAAACTAGATATCCTGCTAGTTACTGATAGGATAATGGAGTGACTTTCATGAAGTTAGAGTTTATCGTCACGACGAGCTCGTGGCTACATCATAACAGCCGCACTGGTCAATCTTTAGTTTAAGCCGCGCTTGTCTAGGTTGATCTGTGGATGGGTGACCACACATTACATACTGAGTTTCTTCCGTGCCTCTGAAAGCACGTTAAGCTGTTGGTCCCGGCTGTAATTTGTAGGTATTTTACAGTCGTTACAGGTTTGTCCGTTGCCCGAAAGTCTGATAATTAGTCTTACCAATGGGGTGTCGTATTACCTAGTATTGACTGGGTTGTGGAGGTCAGATAGGCATTCGCTCCATCTAAAATACTGGTATTCAGCTGCATCCAGTTAGAGCGGAAGCCGACCCTAATGAAGTTGGGAAAAGGTCAGACAGATGATGATGTCTGAGGATCTTCACGATTAAATGAATTTCTAACCAGATACTGCTAACTTAAGGGATCGGAGTTATCTTATTGCGTATCTAGGTCCCGAAGCAATTATCGACTCTGTCAGTTATTCAATGAGAAATTACGAGTAATTAAACGTCCAAACTGCAGCGATGGCCCAGTGGTGGCAGCCCCGAATTACGAGCAGTAAGCCGTGGGTTCGAACCTAGGCAGGCACAATACCTTGTGTAACTTATTTCATCACCACTGCTCTCAAAAACGGTAAAGGAAAACATCATGAAACCGGCATGTCCTAGAACTAAAAATTCGAATACATGTGACATCTACCAACCCGCACTGGGCCCGCGTGGTGGATTACAGCCCACTCCCTCTCATAGAAAGGAGGCCTGTGTCCTAGCACTGGGAACATTATAGGCTGATGATGATGTTGAAACGTCCCAACAAATACCAATCGGTGGAACAAAATAAAGTCAATTGAAGAGTTGATGTAAAATTAATCAGTAAATGCATAAGACCATAAATATTTTTAAAAGATTGTTCCGTCTCTGACAACGTTGAACGATAGATATTTGAATAGCGCTTGGTGGTGCAATTGTACTTTAACCTTATAAGTATCATCATCATCATCATCAGCGTATAATGTTCCCACTGTTGGGACACAGGCCTCCTCTTTATGGGAGGGAGTGGGCCACCACGTGGGCCCGGTGCGGGTTGGTTATAAGTGTCTTATCAACTATTTATGACCACTGAGGCTTCTCATGTCCCATCAGAATAGAGGGCCTGGAAGGCCTATCACTTAGCGAATCGTATTTCTGCAACAACTATCAACAGGAATAACCTAAGCGTTGCAAATGTAATAAACTTTGAAGACAACATTTTATATAAGTATGGTGTATATGTCTAGTCTTGCTGTCTTGAATTTGTAAACATTTATCTCCAACCGACTGAGCTGAAATACAAGTTCAGTTTGGATGACAATCTGCATGGGTAGGTATGATGTCATTCTAAATCTAATATGGTGGATTCCCAAGATTTACTTGTGCTCCTGTGTGTTTAATCACGCATTTGATTTAATTTAATTCAAAAATTTTCATGTTCCTTCTTATCATCTGCCTAGCCTTTTCCCAAACTTTCTTGGGGTCGGTTTCCAGTCTAACCATATGCAGCTGAGTACCAGTATTTTACTTGAAGCGACTGCTTATCTGACCTCTACAACCCAGTTACTGGGGAATACGATACCCCTTAGTAACACTGGATGTCAGGCCTCTGACTACTCGAACGACTGTCAAAGATCTACAAATGACAGCCGGGACCAACGGCTTAACATACTTTCTGAGGCACGGAGGAAGCTCGGTATGTAATTATGATCATCCATCCACGGACCAACCTCAGCAAGCACGGCGTAACCTTGAAGATCGACCTGTGCGGCTCTTATTATTTAGCCACGAGCCATTTAAATAAAAGCTTATTTTTTAAAACGACCTTAATAGCTATTATGACCACTGGACCAACGAAAAGTCTTGTTGTATACATATTATTATTTATGTATAGAAAGTCAATTTGGTCTGGTCATGTTGGCTCTCTCTTAAATTTTTGAAAAGGATTTTTCAAAGTTTTAATATTCTACTTTTTTCATCAAACCTTAAAAAATAGCAATCGAAACGATACCCTTTTCAACATAGAAATTGGATACTATCAAATGAATCGTCATTCGAAAGTACAATTTTGTTACATGAAAGGAAGTGCGCGGTAAAACGAACGCTGAAAGCATAGCTTGGCAAACTAAAAAAGTAATTTTTCCACTTCTCTTCCACTCCAGTCGTTTTGTGGTGTCGGGTACGACCAGACTACTTCATCACCTCAAATGGATGAGGACTTTAATTAATGCAGTTGGATTCCTGTTTTTTTTTTCAGACATTTTTCTCTGCATTCGGAACATAACAATCGATATTTTAGAAGCGGTTATGGAACGGACTATTATGTTTGCTTTTTTTGATGTTAAACTAGTTAGCACGGGTTTTTTCATTGATAGGTGGGGGGTTTAGCTTCATTGGTTTGGTTATTATTACTTAATATGTTGCGTAACTAAGGGGTTCATGTTAATGATATTTGAAAAGAGATTGAAATAGGAGAAACCACCACTACTGTTAAATTTTATAACAAATCTAAACATGTTTATTATTTATAACAATACAATAGTTTCCTACTAGGCTTTTGTTGTTGTGCTTTTTGTAGCTTTTGATACGTTGAAATAAATCGGAAGTAACGAATAGTTTGTGTCTCATCAATAGTCAATAATTTAATGGGTAAAAGCAACGATCCTAAAAATGGTACTTTTAAGCCGGTGCCACAGAGATGTACTTTTTTTATTTTCTAAAACGTTGCCCCACACTAGGTTTTCTTCTGTATCGTGTTTGCGTTTACAAACACGTAAACTCAGATACACAAACAACGTTTTGTCTAGAAACAAATAAGTCTTTTAACAACCTTCTGCTTAAAACCCTTTGGGAAAAACAAGCGTGATTTTCTAGAAGAATATAAGTTCTTTTCCTCAGAGTTTATACACAATTTTATTTCTCAACAACGTTTGATATAAACTTGTCAAGAGTGAAGTTAGCTTTATTGTACGTACACATTAACTTTCCGTCAGCCATTTTACGGTTTGCTCCTAGTGAGCCGTGAAAGAACCAGCCATGTGCGAGTGATTAGGTGTTCATCGGAGATTAGTCAAACCCGAGGTTTTGATCTTTTGACGTTGATTTTATGGATATGTGAATTCTGATCACAGGTCTAATATCTGTTTGAAATTATCTAGGTTGGTCGACTTCTAGAACTTACTAGACTTCTTTTAAGTATGTAGAGAATATTTAAGAGACTTCAATAAATCAACTCATATCTTATAATCAGCCTACAGCAGTCCACTGTTGGACATAAGCCTCGTCAATCGCACGCCACTTAACTCATTCTCGGCAACTCTGATCCAGTTGCTACCAGCCACTGAGGGCGTCCCACTTTACGCTTGCCTGACCCAGTCACTTTTCTTTTTAATTTGGCCAGTCTTTCAACCTGGATGGCATCCCATGCGACTCTTGCTGAAAAGTGGTCTAGTCTCGACGTTTGGTCCATTTGGACATTGTTCCTTTTTCAAACAAGACCGGGCTGGTCTTGTTTGAAAAAGGAACAATGTCACATCGGTTTGCTAGTTTCTGGTTAAAATTATTGTGATCTTCTATAATTGCACGAGGTGCCTACTACAGAAACCGATAGTATCTACATGCTGTGAGATTAGAAAATGGCGGTCACCAGATAATTAGGTCTGCCAAGGCAGCGCCAGACGACTAATTTAACTATACTTAATAATATTATAAAGGTGGAGAGTTTGTTTGTTTGGTTTAATAATCTCGAAAACTGCTTGTTGAAAAATTTTGCAAAAACGGGGAAAACGCGACGCAGACGAAGTTCCGCGGGTCAGCTAGAGCCGTTACATAATATTATTAATAGTCGCTCAAGCGGGCCCTTTTAATGCAGTCTGTTATTTTATACTTAATTTTTATCAACACAAGTATGCTCCGCTGCTGTTCCATCAGTAAGTCTTCGACTTGCAACACTTTTGCTTTCGTCAACCTTTCTTCTAGCCGGACATTCTTATCACTGATAGAAGGTCTCTTCACTTTGTTATGCCCCTGGTAGATATGATTCAAAATCATGATTAATTTTGCATACACTTCAGAAGCAGTCGCTCCATGTAAAAAACTGGTATTCAGCTGCATCCGGTTAGACTGGAAGCCAACCCCAACACAATTTGGAAAATGCTAGGCAGATGATGATGATAAAACTTTTAACGGTGTAAGATACATAAAAATGAAGCTGCAAATAATCAAACTCGATGTTAATTACATCTAGTTTCATTATTTGCAGCTTCATTTCCTTCTAAGAATTGTTTGGTAAAAGAAAGTGAAGAGCAATAAGTTATTAAATGATTACAAAGTGATTGGCATTCGTTTAGCACATCATAATCATCATTATTTCAGCCGAAAGACGTCCACCGCATGGTCATAGGCTTTCCCTAAGTGTTGCCAAAGTGACCGTAGATCCCGATCGTTTAGCATCACTTGTGTTTATCAGTAAGTAATCAAGATATTTCTTTTTAGGATCTCTTGATGGTTAGTGTCATAAATTGTCATGTCATAACAAGTCAAACAGTGCCATATTAATCATAGTGTTCTTACGGAAACGCTTTCATTCTTTGCAAAATAGTTTGTAGTTTGGAAAATAGTCATATAAAGAGTTTCATATAACTTTATCAATAATTTTTGAAATAGTTGGAATTTTTACAACAAGTATGTATTTTTTTTTAATCAGTTTTGTATTTTTTTTTTATAAACTGGTCTTATAATTTTTTTTTGTCATCATTATCATTTCAGCCCAAAAGACGTCCACTGCTGGACATAGGCCTCCCCCAATTGTCGCCATATTGTCATTTTGGGATGTTTTGCCATAATCGCCACGCTTGGCAGGCGGGTTGGCGATCGCAGTACGGTTGTTACAAAAGCACAGAGAAAGCTGCTTCCCATTCTCTGGCAAGTCCCTTAGTCACCTCTTACGACACCCACGGGAAGACATGGGATGGTGCTACTCTTTACATCCGACACCATACAGATTGATTATTTTTTTTTGAGATTATCCGAAAATATGCCATCAGCTATGCACAATTTAATTATATTATGAGATGAGGTAATGGAGGTGCTATCAGCTCTTTGGTAAATTTCCAAACCTTCGTGGTAACTACATCATATCCAACAGTATTTGTATTTTTAAGGTTAGAAATTATTTTTATTATGTCGTCATTTGTAACGCATGCTGTTGCATGAATAGTGAATTTAATGTGTTATTAATTAAATGTGTATTATTCGAAGCCATGCAGAACTAAATCAAACGTTTAATAGACTCTCAGCAGTTAGATATCGTAGCTAAACTATGCAAACTAGCGTTTGGGGTTTTGATTGCCAATTTACCTGGACGACCTTCTAAATCCTAAACTGAGTAAAGACGCTTCAAAGTTTAGCGAACAGACCTAGCTGGAGTCATTAAAGAGTAAGTTCATCTACTAGCTAAAGATAACTGCTCTTTAGTGGAAGATAAGAGTAACCGTTATAGATGTTTTAGGTCATAAATCGATTTAGTTATACAAAAAAAAAAAAATAATTTTACATTGGCCTACATGGGCACTTATAAAAGTCGACAAAAGTTGCACGGTTCGGGTGGGTCGTTTCCTATGGAGAAGAACCGGCAAGAAACTTCATGGTTACTCTTTTAAAATCATTTGATTTTAAAACTTTTGAATGTTACAGTGTTAGTACCTAAGTATGGGAGGACAGTGCAGGCCCGACGATTAGTCGTTGCTTACTACAAAAAATAGAACAAGAGCACCTAGTTCATCATCTGCCTAGCCTTTACTCTAGCTGTTTTTGGGTCGGCTTCCAGTCTTACCGGATGCAGCTGAATAGGCACCAGTATTTTACAAGGAGCGACTGTCTATCTGACCTTCACAACCCAGTTAGTACTGGGTAACACGATATAGTAAGACTGGTTGTTAGATTGGCACGGCGAAACTCGGTATGTAAAGAGCGGTCACCCATCGGCGGACCAACCTAGGCAAGCGACCCGAGGGCCTATTATTATTTACCCTCGAGCTAGTTATAACTAGGTAACTAGGTTTACCTAGTTCTTGTAATAAATGAATGTGACCGATGTATTTTTAAACGACCTCAAGAAAAGGTATAAACGAGTTTTTAAATACACCACAGCCACTAAAGATTATTTATAATTTTTAAACCTCTGATTTATGCTATTTGTGAGTGCTCAATTTTAATTTGTTGTCTATATTTTACTACCATAATGGTTGTGATCTCAGTAATGATTGCTGAGCTTGGGTTGCTGAGTTCTATACAAAGTCAATCTGGGGTTGGACAAAGTGTTATTTGATATTTCACCTGGGTAGCCTGTTCGAAGTCTTCTTCGAACAGCTGTCTGCTTCGAGAACATTGAACCTGTTAACCTCAGTCAGTTTAATGGATCTCTTCCTATATCTTAAATATCATAACATCACGCCTGTAATCCAAGAAAGGTAAAGCAGAGGTGTACCTAATAGTACCTACACCCAAATTTCGCTAACTATGTTTAATTCTCATGGCTCGTGGCTAAATAATAACAGCCGCACGGGTCGATCTTTAAGGTTAAGCCGTGCTTGCTGAGGTTGGTTCGTGGATGGCTGACTAAAATTACATACCGCGTTTCCTCAGTGCCTCGGAAAGCACGTAAAGCCGTTGGTCCCGGCTGTCTTTTGTAGATCTTTGACAGTCGTTACAAGTAGTCAGAAACCAAGTCTGATATGCAGTAGTACCAAGGGGTATTGTATTACCCAGTTACTGGGCTGTGGAGGTCAGATAGGCAGTCGCTTCATGTTAAATACTGGTACTCAGCTGCATCCGGTTATACTGGAAGCCGACCCCAAGATAGTTTGGAAAAGGCTAGGCAAATGATGATGTTTAAATCTCATGTAACAGAAGGCGAGCCTATTGCCATCAACGGGGCACAAATCCAGACTCCGTGGCTGCTACTAATAAATTTTGTATACAAAAAATCGAACCCAGGCCTTCATGCTCAGCAGACACACTTCCGACCATTTGACCAACGAGGTAATCCTACTTCCTATATGGGACATAAAATTATACCAAACATTAGACCACATTTAGTTCCTTCTAATATGGTTGAGTTGAATGATGGCTGATAAGCGTCATGATCGTGAACGGGCGCTGTCAGTTGTGACTGGTCATCTCTTAGCTGCCACGGTTTATTTTTAATTACTTTATTTTTGGATTAGATTCAATTTTTTTGAAAACTCTGGACGCTCTTAATTTGCCCGTATTACTACATCGTTCTCACATACTAGTAATTCTCAACACGAATGATGTAACCAAGATTTTGTAATTTTGATTTAAAAGGTTGTCCATGCAGTTTCTTGCCCATTCTTCTCCATAGAGATCTACGCTTTGGAATGTGCAACTACAGTACTTTGACAAGTAATTATGCCTTGTGACTGGGACTGTGCCTGTAATGGTCTAATTGAAATAAATGCTTTGAGTTTGAGTTTTGAAAAATACTGCATGGACAAACTTTATACCTCTGTTTCAATATTTTGTGGAAAGCAGAAGTACTATTGTTAATTTTGTTTTTCGCCCGAACAAGTGGCGTTTATAGAATGATTGTGAAATATCAGACATACCTACCAGTTAATTATATATAAATATCGAAACCACTGAAAATCTGCCAATGAACGTCCGCAGCAAAACAAGTGCCCAATATTTCGTGAAAAGTCACAATTATCTGGAATCAGAACAACACGCTCTACATGGAATCGACCATTGCAAAATTATACTGCTCACTTCAATTAAAAGTTTTTAAAACAATGTTGTATGCATTACGCGTTCTGGTTTTATTGGTATGGAAGGGCGGTTGATTGGGCAAATATAAAAGATTTCAGCTGTATTTATGAAAATACAATGCACCTGACCGATACGAAAATATTTATTGGGCATGCTTGATCACTGCTTGGTAATTCATAGTTCCATACTAATATTATAAATGCGAAAGTATCTCTGTTTGTTTGTTTGTTACTTGTGCATGACTAAACGGCTAATCGGAACGTAATGTAATTTGGTAAGGAGATAAATTTCTACCTGGAGAAAGACTTAGGCTATATATTTTCTCGTTAACTACTATACGAGGTGAGTAATAATCATAGATCGGAGTAGGTACATTGATTTTTGGTACTTGTATCATAAACCACACAGAAGGAATAACATGGATAAGCCATTTTTCCTGAAATTAATTCCGGTATTTCCGGATTCAATTAAATATTGTTAATGTAGGTAGTGATATTATTACTACTCAATTCAAAATTAAAGGATCAAAACTATTATCTGTTCAATAATAAAAACAATCGAATTCCTTTAGCCTTTTTATGGCCACAACTTTTTATAAATTGTTGCACTTAAATTTTAATCAAATCAACCAATTCCGGAGGAATGTCCATATTAATATAAACGTTTCGTATCAATGACCCCAATTCAATCTACCTACTCCGATCTATGGTAATAATTGCAGTAAGTCCATATTCCTCAACTGTTTGACAAGTGACAACTGTCATGACAATCATTAGAATAGAACGGCTAATTTAGGCCGGTTGTCATCGTAATAAGTGGTCTGACGGTTCAGAGACCGACCTTGTGAATCGTGATGTTGCAGAATCAAATCTCAGCCAGCATTTACTTTTTGTGATTATTTAGATTTTTTTAATTCTGTAAGATTTTGTTTCTTTTTTTTATGCTTCAAGATGTCTAAATCATTAACCAAAAAGTTTTATACACAAAAAACACGATTTCCAATATCGAGGACCCAGGGTCTAGTTGTTTTATGCCGACTACCGTTTAATGATGTTCGTGACATAGTGTCTAGCTAGACGTCGAGTGATTGAGTTTTCCATTGAAAAATCTCAGAGTTAACTTGTAGCTTTCATATGCGCCCGAATAAAGGCAATAAGATCTTATACTATATTGTACTAACATTTATTAACGAAATGTTGAAGTATCACTTCCTCTCATAGAGAGGAGGCTAGTGTCCCAGCAGTGAAAACGTCATAGTCTGACGTTGTGTTATGAGTATCACACCGAAAAAAACCCAGTCAGCCACAAATCTCACAAAAAATTGAATTCCGATTTTAAAATTGGCAACACAATGCAACCAGCCAGCGAATAAGGATGGCAGTGATTATCGAATCACTCACGATCGAGGCGAGCAAGTGAATAAGTGGTGATGAGGCTTGCACCCTCGCACGGACGATGTGGGTCAGTACTCGCTTGAGTACGTCTTCACTGAATGTATGACTCATATAGCATTGTTCTTGTATTAATATAACATCACGCTTGTAATTCCCAAAGGGTTGGGCACAGGTGTACATAATAGTACACAAGGCGACATATCAAGCCATTCTTTTCCAGTATAACATGGCCCCGCTTTGTATAGATTACCCGTACATTGATAGATTCGATTGTTAGATTCGATTGTTAGATTGTTACTGCACGATAAATTAATGGAATGACTAAAGTGAGTGTGAATATTCTTATTATATCTTGTAGATATAAAACCAATTTGGTAGGATCCCCGCAAAATCGTGAAACGAAAAATCCATTGATACGTTTTTTATTAAATTATTTACGGTATGAAACTCAAATCCGACCTCTCACAAACCTCACAGAGAGCGTAAAATCTACCAGGATCTCATAAAATATAGAATATCGAACCGAATTTCATTTCCGAGCTTCCACGCATCATGATCCTTTAGAAGACTTAAAGCCGAGACCTCAATATCTAGGATATTAGCAGGCCTCGACCTATTTACAGCGACAGTTTGGAAGCCATCGGCACGTAGATAGCATTAATATATAATAAAATATATAGCGTGACAGAGCCAACGGCCGGCTTGCCTTATCATAGGCATTGATAATATGTACGGCTGGTCGGTTTGAACATAACTCAAGCATGAACGAGTGTAAGGGTCTGTTCACAGTGTTTTACCAACATCATAACAGTTGAAAGATGTCCACTGTTAAGCATACGCCTTCTACAATTGTCATCACGTCTATGATTTTATGCTTCTCACATCCATCGGATTCCTGATTCACAGTGGCAGACCATATTCGATGTCACTAATTTTATAACCACCATCTTCAAGTCAATTTACCAAACACATAATTTCATAAGAATGACTTTATACGAGTATTTATGGTGGCCTGGTAGTTAGTGCGTAAAAGCGTCTGTAAGATAAGTGAACTGGAACTTATCTGGAGGCGTAAGGTCATTACACCCACATTCTCAGGCATAATCTATTATTTACAGGTAAAAATATTTTTGTTTTGTAAGTGTGGTTTTGCGTGTGTGGGTGTAACTCGATCGACAATTCACTTCTTCTTCTTAGTTTTATTATTTTTTTATCAGCCTAGAATTTCACCGATCAATATCCAAAAGTATGTTTTGCGACAAAACTGAAAAATCTTACAAGGAAAATAAATATGAATGTCTTAAAACAGAAGATAAACAGGATAAAATACTGAGAAATTAGATAAATAGATCACAATATAAAGGGCCAAAATACCGAGATTATCAAAATACACATATATAAATATTTTAATCTCAAAACTATCAAAAGGAAGCTGTTTCCCGGTTGTATTTTCCTGCCGTACAAGGAAATATCTGTATTAACACCGAATGTACAAAAAAGCTGGCATCTACACTACCTATTATAAATATGATTTCTTTCACCTTTTCTGTTAAGTAACAAAATCAAAGACTACAAACATTTTCAAATATATTTGTGCTATATAACACATCAGAAGGCAAATACGACGCGGACATCTATACCATCAATTCAGCAAATGATTATAGACCCCATAATGTGGAAATTTTTCATCTGCTACTATAAAAATGCTCTAAGGCTCTGTATGGTGTCGGACGTAAAGAATAGCACCATCCCATATCTTCCCGTGGGTGTCGTAAGAGCGGAATAAGGGACTTACCAGAGAATGGGCATCAGCGTTCTCTGTGCTTTTGTAACAACCATACTGCGATCGCCAATCCGCCTGCCAAGCGTGGCGGCGATTATAGCAAAACCCCCCAAAATGTCAATGTGGCGGCGACACTTGGGGGAGGCCTTTGTCCAGCAGTGGACGTCTTTTGGGCTGAAATGATGATGATGATGACTATAAAAAAACGGTATTTCATGAAATAGTGCAATATTATTTTTCTGCAGTATATTTTCAAAAACCAACCCAAACTATTAACCCTGATAGGACAACAATCTTGTTGTACAGAATTCATGATAACAATTTGCATGACAACCTAGTATAAAAATAATTACGAGTTCGTGGAAATCGCTTCTAGGAAAACCCACGGCAACCAAAACTGGGGCTGAAAACATAACATTAAAAGCAAGTTGGCTTCCGCTGGTGGACCACAACTCGCAGTTAGTTCTAAATGAATCGTTAATTACACAAAGTTTTTCACAGTAAACAATTGTGAAGCCGAAAACAGACTGGAAGCCATTATCACGGCGTAAATAGTTGTTCTTATTATTCCCACTAGCCGTTCTACTACTTTGCGAGTTGAAAGTGGGTTAAAAATACTCCAAAATGTAATTAAATTAGTGACTGTTTTATTCTATTCACTAGTAAAGCATCTATATCAACTTTTGGAGAATGGAAACACAGAATTGAAAAAATAAAATCATCATCATCATTTTAGCCGAAAGACGTCCACTGCTGGACACAGGCCTCCCCCAAGTGTACATAAGGGGGGTTTTGCCATAATCGCCACGCTTGGCAGGCGGTTTGGCGATCGCAGTACGGTTGTTACAAAGGCACAGAGAACGCTGCTGCCTGGAAGATATGGGAAGATGCTATTCTTTACGTCCGACACCATACAGAAAAATAAAATATGTACTTCTAATTCTAAGGGTCTTCCCTAACCGGTCTTTAACAGGATGGTTGATTTGAGTAGTAAGCAACGCTATTGTACGATGCACAAGTTTCAAAATTGCTTGTCACTGTGCATGTCACTTTAATTTCTATTTAATTCTTATTCTTTATTGCACACAAATAAAAAAACATACATACAAATTGCAATGTAAAAACTTATTTGCAACGGCGAGCTTAACCCAGAATTGGGTTTTCTTACAGCAAACCATTTTTCGATTGCGAGATTTGCAAAATAGGATAAACTTACGAGTTTGTGCTAAAACAGTACATTCAAAACTTAAATTAACTACTACATACGTAAAACATACAATACATATATAAATAATAAAACATATAAAATACTATATACATACTAATAACATGTTGACAAGAAATGTTCTCTTATACCTTTTTTGAACACGTCTAACGAAGGGCTATCCCGCAAGGAGTGTGGAATTGAATTTCAAAGGTGCACGGCGTGAACTGTAAATGAAACCGTCTTGAGGAGGGAGCTTAATACTGACCTGTAGCGGCAGTATTTTTATACAAGCTTTAAATTATGGTTTGCCCTATAACCTACCTACCTACCTTCATGATGTTAGGGATTCTGAACAGTCTGCTTACTTAATGATCTGGCCGTAGGCACGCCACTGCTGACCTGCACCTCAATTACATAACGAAATATTTTTAATCACATTATAAAGGATTCTGAAATTCCTAGGTATTCTATTTCCTACATGCATACCTATTATACGTGCGTTAAGCTATTAGGTACCCCGCAGCTGTGAGTGCATGGCAAGGTTCAAGCTCAAACTCGAACCATTTATTTCAATTAGACCCTTACAGGCACTCTTGAGGGTCTAAAACAAAATGATGAAGCTACAGTTCCAGTCAAAAGGCATAATAACTGTAGAAAGTACTGTAGTTGCCCATACCAAAGCGTAGATCTCTATGAAGAAGAATGGATAAGAAAAAAAGATTGTTAACGCCAGTACCTAAATATTATCTCGGAAATATTATTATTATTTACGACTCATTCCCACAGTATTAAATACCACATTGATTACATTGTTAGTTGACCCTCAATTAACCAGCGATTACAAATTACATCTGTAACCTTAATTTACAGATCAACCGCTCCATCATTCAATGTCATAATAATCTTAATTTAATAACACAACTATGAGGAACAACTGACACATTTAAATTTTGAACATAGCTGCTTTATATAAGGAAAGAAAAAAAAGAAAGAAAATTGGTTTATTTCCTTTGTTCCCGTTGAGTTACACCATTTTGTGTTACACTGTTTGTTTTGCAATAAGGTGTTACTTAACGGAAAAAGAGGCATTGAGTTACAGTGTTACTAATCGGTAATTTTTTTCTCAGTGGGTAACAGTGTAACACAAAATGGTGTAACTCAACGGGAACAAACTGTTTATTTGGTACAAGTTGTCTGACGCAATTTCGTTTGCGTTTGCGTCACATTTTCCCCGTTTTCGCAACATTTTTCATTGCTGCTCCACTCCTATTGGTCGAAGCGTGATGATATATAGCCTATAGCCTAAATGGGCTATCTAACACTGAAATAATTTTTCAAATTGGACCAGTAGTTTCGGAGCCTATTCAATGCAAACAAACAGACAAATAAACAAACAATCAAATATTTCCTCTTTTTAATATTAGTTTAGACATGCCATACAGTACAATTCACACAACATTAAACAGAAAAGTAAGAAAAACAAGAAAGAAACTAAAACGTAAACAAAAATATAGGGATAATTATTGCGTGTCAAATAGGCCCAGTTCAGCAAAATCAGCTAGACTGCCCAACTCTGCTAAATCGTTTTCGTCTTCAAAAAATTGTGTAAAGGATAAAATATAGAAATTGATAAAGAAAGATACTGCCTGCATCATCGCATTGCTGGGCGAAAGCCAGTCCCATGACCTCCAGTTCCAGTAATATCTTAGTCTTCTGGCCGTTGGGTTGGTCCATCTCATTCCGCCATCTGTGTCTTTATCATCTATACAGAAACTAGCAAGCCGCCCCAGCTTCCCAGCATCCCACTATCAAACTCTCTCTTCAAAACTATCCTTCGGGTGACTATTGAAACCATTGCTGTGCTGAGGGCCCGCCCATAGCATAGCGTATGTCAAATTTTTCATTATTATAGATACTTAACATTTTGTCTTTTTGTATGCACGTCACGTCCCTGTGACAATTCAATATTTTTCTTTTTTCTTCTTTTTTTCTATCCTACCTTATCCTTTTAGCCATTAACCTTAGACCTTATGCCATTTAGAAAATACAATTTCATTGAAATCGGAGAGGTAGTTTCAAAGATTAGTGTGTACGATTATTCAGCCACGTATTTTTTTTAAATACTAGCTATTGCCTGCGACTTCGTTCGCATGGAAATTTTAGATGTGTAAGTGTGAGCGAAAATAACCTATGTTATTCCCCAAGATACAGTTTATCTCCTTGCATCTCCTTTCATTAAGGTCCGATCAGCCGTTTAGTAATGAACAGGTAACAAACAAACAGATTTACTTTCCTAGCATTGTGTGTGCATAATAATCTTGAATCTAAATGAATGATTATCATATTTGGCAACTTTACATACACTCCATAGACAAGAAAGTAGGCCAGGAGCTTGTCACTTAGTCAACGAACATGATTTATTTATTTTACGAGCCCCAGATCAAAGGGTGACCACTGGGCAGAAAATAAGACCCCTTTTTTCATGTAGTTGCCTAAACGACCCAAGTTTATTTTTGACATTCTCTCCGGGTCTATTTTTGGCACAAAGCGGATAGCTTTTTGTTCATTTTAAGAAGAAACTACCTTAAGTCTTTTTTTTAAATGGATTTATTGGCATTTTCTTTTTCACAGTGAAATTTTTTGTATCCACTGTTGTTTGGCCAGATTCTTTTTTTCTGTACGTACCTTCTGTGTCGTGCAAAATACACATTATCGATTAGTCAATTTGAAGCTCGAATTCTTCATTTTATTATTAGTATATTGGGATCTCACTCTGTATGGTGTCGGACGTAAAGAATAGCACCATCCCATTTCTTCCCGTGGGTGTTGTACGAGGGACTAAGGGATTTTCCAGAGAATGGGCAGCAGCGTTCTCTGTGCTTTTGTAATAACCGTACTGCGATCGCCAACCCGCCTGCCAAGCGTGGCGATTATGGCAAAACCCCCCAAAATGTCAATATGGCGACACTTGGGGGAGGCCTATGTCTAGCAGTGGACGTCTTTTGGGCTGAAATGATGATGATGATATTGGGATCTACCATATTGACCCAGTGCTAGCTGGTTTGTGCAGGTCAGACAGGCAGTCGTTCCATGTAAAATACTGATATTTATGCAAGCGGTAAGACTGGAAGCTGACGCGAATATAGTTGGAAAAAGGCTGTGCAGATGATGATGTTGAGATTTTTCATCAATGAATGCATGCAAAATTTTATCAAAATAATCCATCAAAAATCGCAAATTTTTATCAAAATAAACAGCCCGTTTCAAGAATCTAATTATTGCGACAACTTTAGAAATCTACTGTTTCAAGTTTACTTATTAAAAATGACCTGAAATTAAACCGTAAGTACCGTTTCAGCGGTACAGTTTACGTAAACAATTCAGTTTTTTCAAAATTAAGTCTTGAGTACTTATACATTAAAGCTTTATTTTTAGCTTCCAGCAATTAGCAACACCATATCATTTTACGTTTACCCTAAAAGATTACCGAAGTGTTCCCAGTGCTTTCAACGTTATAATGAAAATTTCATCACAGAATTTCTGCTTCCCTAGTGGAGTACAGCCACTTATCCCTGTGCTTAACCTTCCTTCATAATTTATGTGAGACTTAAGAAAAGTTATCAAGTAGCTTCTTGCCTTTTAACAAAGAACATTACTGAATAAAATATTCATAAATTATGCTGTGAGAGTGGAATTACGGTGTGTAGTCATCGAGGGTAATCTCCTACGTAACGGGGAGTGTGTCTTCTTTCCTTCTTGTTATTATAAATTATCATGTAGTTGCTATGTAAGTATGTAGGTAGATAAGGTACTTACCAATGTGGGTGGTTATCTAAAGAAGTCACGCGGGGTGGGGGAGGGAGTCAACTTTTTGCGTTTATACGTCGTTTATAAGTGAACGATAGATTGTAATTGAGAGACGAAGAAGTATTTTTCTATTATTCTAAGTTTAGGGTGACTTGCTTAGAGACTTATTTTATTGAGCCTGATTCTATTGTAAATTTAAGGCGGCCCCTACGTCTTAAGTACCTAAGTTGGCATAATTTTATGGAATCAGGCGTTCCAATCAATCGATTAATTCTTTCACGCAGTAACACAGACAAAAATATTGTCATTACATAGGTTCTAATGTCTCTCGCTTTAATTTTACAAGTTATATTTAATAAATAACTTAACCTTGAGGGCTAGGTTAAGTTATTAAAGATTGCATAATTAAATTTAACTTGAAAAATAACGGTAAAATACGTAGCAAAATTCGTCATATTGCGCGATATATTATAACTGTCGGGGCTGAGTAGCATAAAGCCTACGTCATAAAAAGAGAAAAAGTGTTTATTGGTCTCGCGCAGGACAAATCAAATTGAATCAAAGAAATCAAAGTGGCGAAAACTAAAATAATACTAATTGTTTTCTAAGCTTTTCATAACTTTACATCTATCCTGCAAGATGCTGAGGCAACGGTCATAGAGGAAAGTCACCAAATATGAAATAGTATCCTAATATGGAATACCTTCATTTCTCTAAGACTATAAGTATGAAACGCAACACTCGACCATCTTCTGTTCCATTCGGTCTACTAACTATCGCACTCACACCATCGAGTCAGTTGCGCGAACACTTCACTTGTGGCAGGCGTGTTTTGTTTTGTTGTCGTGCGGAAAATTTTAAAGGTAAGTAATAAATGAGTATTACCAGCTGATATGTTTGTATACATAAGTGTTATACTATTTAGTATATCGGTATTATGTTTATTTCACCATTTTGTGATCTTTTAATTTCAAAATATTGTGACTTAAAAAAATATTTAGAAGAGTTTGAACTAGTATAAAAATCCAAATATGGACAGTAGTCAATAGTCCAGAGTTTGATACTTGGATCTGTGACTTTTGCAAGTAATTATGTAACTTCTTTCATTTATCACAATATGTTATATTTATTTAATTGATCTCAAAGATATTAATGTCCATTTTTGTTATTGTTATGTTGATTTATGCTTATATTCCATATTTGGTTACTCATTTGTGATTTTGTTTTTTATGTTAGATTTTAATTTGATAACTAATATATTTGATTAAAGGCTGTTAATTACTACATATAAATGTATGACTGATTAGTAAAAACATTAAACTGTTTTAATTTATATGAAGTTTTTTTTTTATATCCCAAAAACAAAATAGTATTCCATATTTGGTGACTTTCCTCTACTAATATATTTTTCCTGCAAAGTAACCCATTAGTGGAAAGGTACACGCTGCCCTTTCTGAATCTACCAAGCAATAAAATCTTATTCCGCTCCAGAGACGTTACGGTTCCCAGCATCCGAGTACCGCAGCTAGTTGTACATAAAACTGGCTAAAATTCCCATAAGGACACAAAACAGATTCATCAACATAAAAATATTAGCAAAGGAAATTTTACGAGTCCATTTTGATGCAAACTCTGTTTCCTTGTATCTCATAAATTAGTTTTATATTCATTGTGTTCTCTGCGCTCCTGGTAATAGTTGTTGGGAACTCGAAGCGTTTTGTTTTAATTATGTTTTTCTTCACAACTACTTTTTTATTTGAAGAGGGGAAATTGCCGTGGTAAGTTTTCTGAGGAAAAAACTGAATTTGTGAGAAAAATTAGAATAATTAAGGAATATTGCATGAATACTTACTTGAGTACGATCCCCAGGTCGAGCAAAGCGTTATTTATTACGTTTTTCCAACTCAGAATTTCTCATTAGCAATCACGGAATTTAGATTTGTGCCCTGTTGATGGCAATAGGCTTCTACCCCTATTACGTGAGACTTAAAACATAACTGGTGAAATGTGGGTGTAGGTACTATTAGGTAAACCTCTGGACCCCCCCCCCCCCCCTCTGGGACTGCAGGCGTGATGTTGTTATGTTAAGATTTTTATGGTTCAATTTTTAGATAAACACTAGCTACAATTTAAACTAACTTAAAAAAAAAAACGACTTGCGTGTTAAGACATTGATTGCGTATAAAACCAGTGAAAGAATTTGATTAGACCATGCCACGAGTCACAGCGACGAAATAAGTGAAGCACGCAGTTATCACTTGAGGAAAATCGACAATCTAGTCATCACCTGAGGTCGTGGACAGGAGGTTAGCGTCTTTTGCTCATATCTTCAACGTTGTACCTTTTTGTGAGGCCACACTAAAAAAATACTTCTTACCAAGCAATTTCATTTCGAAAACAAAAAAGCATTTATGTTTGAGACGGCCTACCAGAAAATTATAAACAAACCACAAATAAGATCAAGATCTCAAAACGACTTAGACCGAGTAGGCGGTAAAAGCAATATCCTATCTTTCAGACATAACAATAATAAAAGTGGCATTATAATTACCTACTAAGGAATAATCTAAACTAATATTATAAAGAGGATAGATGTGATTGTTTGTTTGTTTGCATTGAATAGGCTCCGAAACAACTAAACCGATTTGAAAAATTCGGGTCCGAGTGCTCACAGCCTTTTTAAGGAAATCTCCAAACGCTTAGTTGACGCTTCACGTGACCCAAGGGCTGGCTTTTACTTTGGCCAGAGGCTAAGTGTTGCCATTCAACGTGGCAACGCCGCCAGTCTCTTGGGCACGTTACCAGCTGACAGCGTTGAGGAGGAGTTTTTTGACGCCCTTTTATAATTTGTTGTTATTTTAGTTTTAATTATCTAGTTTTATGTTTAGTAATTAATTTAGATTTAGAAATTAGTATTTTAATAAATATACTTAACTGCCATTTGAAAAATTCTTTCAATGTTGGGAGGCTACTCTATCCCCGGGTGAGATAGGCTATAAATATTTTCAAAACAATTAGGGGTCCTTACTAAAACTCCAATAATGAAACCCAAGGAGTAAAAAATCCTAAAATATTTGTTTACATCGCGTGCACTGCGAAAACTATTGATGATAGAATAAAATAACGTACTAAGAGCTTGCAGAACACATAATTATTTACAAAAAGTAAATGTAACGCAACAGCATATGTCTAACTATTATAGTTATGCCACAATAACTGTTCTTTATATTAAAAAAATAATTTTAGTGCTGCGCTAGAAAAGGCTCTTTATTTGTATCTTGGTATTAATCCTTATCAAAATAAATTACTTCATATTCAAGACTGCTTCAATACCTTTACTTTATATAACTTTTTGAATTATTCCATTGGAAAGATATCAAGAGTGTAGAAATGTAAGTATCAGAAAAAAGTTGCGTGGTCACGGTTCACCCTGCTCAGCTAGCTAGCTAGGCAGCACTTTTCCTATGTAGGCGTCACTGGGGTGCGGGCCGTACGGGAGGGGAATCAATGTCAAGAAATGATTGTGTATTTGGGTGTATTATAATTTTGATATTTTTTTTGTTAAATACTCGTGCGAAGCCGGGGCGGGCTGCTAGTCGTGTATAAAGAGCGTTTACGTCTTTCGACATTTCATACAAACTTGCAAGTTCCTATTTTCTGTAATGACTGAACCGATTTTAATGAAAGTTCATACGTATAAGCAGGATACATAGGTCTTAAAACTCTTAACAGTGTTCTTTTTAGTCGTTACAAAATAATACCATTATTATTACATTAGGAGATATTATGTAAATTGTTTTGTGTGCGGCTGCACCCGCGTGATTTCGGAAATTTTCCCATGGGAACGTAATACTGGGATAGTTCAGCTAGCTTAGGTGCTATTCCGGAATCTATATATGTGCGAATTTTTTTCCAGCTCGGTACCGCAGTTCTGATTTGATTGAGCAACAAACATCCTTACATCCCAACTGACGCATTCATGACGGTAGTAAGATAGATACGTAGCGTGTATACAAAATAATAAAATTTAGGTAAGTGTCTGCTCGTAATTACGAAATAACAGCTTTTTACTGAATGTAAATGAAAATATGTACGGTACTTATTACCTATACATATTTTTGTCTGTTTGTTCCGGCTAATGTCCGAAATGGCTGAACCATTTTGGTGGGACTGTTACTGGAAGATAACTGATGTTATAAGGCGTAACCAAGACCTTTGTTTTAGAAAAAAGATTAATTGTATTAGTTGTAATTGAAATTGTTAACAAAAAAGATATAAGATAAAAAATTCAAAATTCAAACGGAAGTAATATTTTTATAATCATTTAACGCGGGCGAAGGTCACGAGCAAAACTAGTATTAAATATAGTAGTAGGTATATAGGATTCCATAATCAAATGGGCACCACTAAATACATTCGAGCAAAAAAAAAGTGCCTGTTAGTATATTTTGAAAATTAAAAAGAAACCAACAGTTTATGTTATTTTTTCATTCCGGATAGGAACGCATATAAAGTTCATAAAATATCCTGTAAAATTTAACTAAAACAAAATAAAATGTACGAACGAATTTTATTGATGATTAAACGAACTTACCTGAAGTGAAGTTCAATCCCAATTACACGAAGGCTCTGTCCGAAGAGATCAAGAAAACTATGTAGTAACGCGCTAGGTGCTGCTATCCAAACCACTAAATTTGAAAGAAAAAAAAAAAAAAAAAAGAATTTGACAGCTGGAGGCGCCCTCTCTCGGTTAACTCATTTAGTTTAGAGTAAAAGGAACAGAATCCCTTGTTGACATACTTACATACATAACGCATAGAGGGACTCATTGATTAAGACAAATGATCATGAGTGTATGGGACTGGGTGGGAGTTGATCTCTTCGGACAGAGCCTTCGTGTAATTGGGATTGAACTTCACTTCAGGTAAGTTCGTTTAATCATCAATTACACTCTGCTCTGTCCTCGAGATCAAGAAAACTATGTAGATTTTGAAAGCCCTAAAATGCGTTGTATGTAAGTATGTAATTAATATAAGTAGGTATCTAGTTTTAATAAAACAGATTTTGAGGTAATAATTATAATAAATTTGAGTTGCTTCTTAATTAATACCGCTTAACAGAAATTAAAAAGTAAGTTATTTGATAGCAAAAAAATAATAAATAAAAATTTTGCATAGCAATTATAAACTTAAAAATACAATTAAGAAATTATTGTAAACTATACATTTATGGATGTATCTAAAACAGATGTAGCAAAGTCATTGATATTGTCTATTAACACTGGTCTTTGGTAAAACCTGGCAAAGACAGATGAAGACCCACTCCAGCCAGCAGTTTTTCTAATTAGGTCTATGGAGACACCAGATTTAAGGGCTGCTGAGGTAGAGGCATGCCTGGTGGAGTGAGCCTTGAATTTACTTGTATCAACACCACTTTCACACAACACATTTTTTATCCAGCGGCTTAATGTTTGCGAGCTAACAGCCTTATGGGGGCTTTTAAAGCTAATGAAAAGATATTCTTCTCTTCCTCTAATCGACACAGTCTTTGATAAATACGATCTAAGTGCTTCAGCTGGGCAAACTTTAGGTCGCCTGACAAAAAATGGTATATGTAAACAAGGTTGTGTTGAGCCAATACATGATGTTTTAATTAAATCTGGGATCTTAATTGAGATATGATTTGAGTAAATGCAAATGTTATTGATATTTATTTTTGAAATTGTTTGAACCCTATGGGCCGTAACTAAGGCTATTAATGTTACTGTCTTTTTGGTTAAACAATCCAAGTCTAACTGATCATTGGGATAGAATTTAGATAAATAATCTAGTACAATAGACGGGTCCCACGTTTCATTATATCTAGGTAATGGCGGTCTAAGTCTATAGAAACCTTTAAATAAGCGAATTATTCTGTCATCTGATCCAATTTTTGATCCAATTATCAGGGATAAAGCTGATCGATGACTATTTAAAGTTCCGTACTGGGCTCCGTCATTAAAAAGCATTGTAAGAAAATACATAATGTTAGGTACAGAAGCTTCATAAAAATCCATATTATGAGATTGACAAAAAAGAAACCACTTTTTTAAACCTGTATCATACTGTTTCATAGTATTTTTGGAAAGAGAACCATACATGATGTCAATAGAAGAAGGAGGGACACCTCTTTTCAGTAGTGCCGTCCTGACAACCTGCCTGCAGCCAGGGTAAGTCGAGGTGGTGGTGGTCTGTGGGAAGACGACAAAAGAGCTTCGTCACTTGGTTCAAACAGGATGATCTTAGAGACAAAAAGACTTTCGAACAACGGGAACCACGGCTGAGTGGGCCAATATGGCACAACAACAATGCCTGCGGCCTCATCTGTTATAATTTTGCGGAGAGTTTTTAATATGACAGCAAATGGAGGGAATGCATAGAAATGTAGGTTATTCCAATTTAAAGTAAAGGCGTTTACTGCGTAAGCGTCAGGGTCTCTTTTCCATGACACATATAAGTCGCATTTTTTGTTTATTCTTGATGCAAATAGATCAATGGTTGGTGTACTGAACATTTTTACAATATTGCTGAAAGCATCGTTACTCAGTTCCTACTCTATGTCTGGGTGTGTGGCCCTAGACTCTGCATCAGCTATTTCATTATTTTTCGAACTTACATAGGATGCGAAAACGTGAATATTTTTCGCCTCACACCACTGCCAAAGTTCTTTAGTAATTTTATTTAGGTGCGGGAATCTAATGCCACCCATTCGATTGATATAGGAGATGGCTGTGGTATTATCGATGCGTAAAAGGATCTGGCAATTCTTAAGCTGTTTGGCGAATATTTTTAGGCCAAAAAAGGCTGCCATTAATTCCAATAAGTTAATATGCACGTCCTTTTCTATTTCACCCCACAGCCCATTTGCAGTTTCTTCACCACATGCCACCCCCCACCCTGTTTTGCTTGCATCAGAGAATATCTCAAGCAAATATCTCTCATCCCGAATAGGGTTAACATTATTTTTAATTGCATTCAACCACCAAAATAAATCTTGATGTATATGTAAGGGTACATTCATATAACTCTCATAATTATTATTTGATTTTAATAACTCTAGGTATTTACACCTTTCTAACTCCTTTGTATATAGCCAGCCGTATTGAACAGCTGGGCAGGCTGAGACAAGTAGACCCACAAGGTGAGTGTAGTGTATGTAGATATCATTACATCACACTACAAACCGATTACAGTACTGTGACGTTGCCTCGGGCGCGCACGTCGCACGTTTATAAATACCGGTCCGAGTAGTGGGGCGGGCAGTCGTTCAGTCGTTGTCGAACTGTCGGCCTGTGCGGTGGCGTGTTGGCGAGTCAACTATTAGTGTAGATAATTGTGCATATTTTACATTGGCGACGAGGAGAAAACCGTAAGTTTTATATTTTTATATAAAAAAAGGGAAGGTAGTCTCCTACAGGTAGATAATTAATTGTATTTCGGAAAGAAATATTCAAAATATTAATACATTAGAATCTTTCATTGGACTTATTAACTGTAAATAAATAATTTTGTGAAGGCTGAAACAAAAAGTGGTTCGTTAATGTATTGTTTTGCAACATAACATCATGCTTGTGTTCCCCAAGGGGGTAATCAGAGATGTGTGATGCAACTACGTTTCACCAATTACATTGAGCATGCCTGTTACCATTAACCGGACGCCAGGGAGGTTCCTTATGGAGAAACTCAGTGACACTGCCTGACCTGGGAGTCGAAACTGGGACCTCATGTTTAGTTATTTGATTTGTGCTACATGATTAGTAAATCAAATAGCAGTAGAATATATCTACTGGTCATTAAATTGACAAGTCATCAGTGAATGACGGTAATAGCAGTATAATATACCTACTGGTCATTAAATTGACAGTCATCAGAGAATGACTAACAGCAGGAGAATATACCTACTGGTCATTAAATTGACAGTCATCAGAGAATGACTAACAGCAGGAGAATATACCTACTGGTCATTAAATTGACAAGTCATCAGAGAATGACTAACAGCAGGAGAATATACCTACTGGTCATTAAATTGACAAACCATCAAAGAAAATTTGGTCAACAGTAGTGGTACTTTGGATGTACATACTGGTCATTAAATTGACAAACCATCAAAGAAAATTTGTGTCAACAGTAGTGGTACTTTGGATATACATACTGGTCATTAAATTGCCAAATATTTTAACTGGGCAGATTAGTGCAAACCCTTTATATAATGGTTCCAGGTTATTTATTAATAACATGAGTTCTCAACTCACGTTAGAGAAATTTGATTGTGAGGGTGAACCTTCAACAGTAGGAACGAGACGGGAACGCTGGAAGCGGGCACTATTGATCTACCTGGAAGCTGCTGGAATTGAGAGTAGTGCGAAGGAACGTGCTTCGCTGCTACATTTTGGTGGACTATAATTGCAGGAAATATTCTATAATATACCAGATGCAAATGTATCACCAGCAGATGAAGAGGATGTCTTCGGAGTGGCTATAACCAAACTCGACGCATACTTTCTACCTAAACAAAGTAAGATCTATGAACGTCACCTTTGTAAATTGATAAAACAAGAGGCAAACGAAAATTTTGAAAAATTCCTAGTACGGCTTTGGCAATAAGCTGACAAATGTCAGTTTAAGGACAAAAACGATCATATAATCGATCAAATTACAGAAAAGTGTTCCTCTAAAGAGCTTAGAAAGAGAATTATACAAACAGGAGACGCAATAACACTAACAAATACAATTGTCGAAGCAAATACTCTTGAATCTGTAAGTCGACAAATAGAAGAATTCGGAGAAAGCAGCACATCAACTGAAAACATAAACAGAGTGAATAACAGGAAAACAAGATAAGAAGTGGAAAAGAAACACAGGATGTGGAAGATGTGGGAGCTCAGGATACGCGTCTCAAGACAGCAAATGCCCAGCAAAAGAAAAAGATTGCCACAAATGTGGGCCTAAGGGACATTTTGGACAATTCTGCAGGACAATGACACGAGACAGAACGAATAAAAGGAAATATGAGGGAAACAACAACAAATAAAAAAAATAAAAAAAAAAATTAAAAAATAAAAAAAATTAAAAGAGATAACAAAAGAAACGACACAAACCAGATATATCAAACAGAGCCCGAAGACATACAATATGTGTTCAAAATCGATGATGACAGTGTATTAAATTGCCATATTGGCGGAATGAAGGTTAAAATGTTAGAAGACTCTGGGTGTAAATGCAACTTGATCACAAACAAAACCTGGGACAATATGAAACAAAATAAGGTAACGTAACCAAACAGTTGCAATAAGACTTTTTATGGTTATGGAAGTAAGAAGCCCTTGACCTAAAAGGATCATTTGACGCAAATATAAAAACCGCTGGTAGATCAGAAAATGCAACTTTTTACGTCATCGCTGATGGAACCAGAGATCTGCTTGGGAAAGAAACTACCATGGCTATGGTTTTCTTAAAATTGGATTAGAAATCGACCAAATGGAAACTAAGACAGAGTTTCCCAAATTCAAGGATGTTTTAGTGGAGGTACCAACCGATGAGAAAGTACAACCAGTTTCTCAACCATTAAGAAGGATCCCCCCATACCACTGGAAGAAAAAGTTGAAAAAAAAAAAAGAAAAAAAAAAAAAGAACTGTTGGAGAAAGACATTATTGAGGAAGTTCAAGGATCCTCAAGTTGGGTATCACCAATAGTGCCGGTTTTGAAAAATACTGGAGATGTTCGCATTTGCATAGATATGAGGCGGGACAAATAAAGCAATTCTACCTGAAAATCACCCATTGCCCAATATAGACAAGCATCTAAAAATTTAAAGTGCGAAGTACTTTTCAAAACTGGACATAAAAGATGCTTTTCAACAGATTGAATTACATCCCGACTCTCGACACATTACAACCTTTATTACAAGTAAAGGCCTGTTCAGATACAAAAGGCTAATGTTTGGAATATCCTGTGCCCCGGAAATTTTTATAAAAACCCTAGAACGAATGTTATTGGGAGGGATGTAATGGCACTATTAATTTTATAGATGACATTTTGGTATATGGAAAAGATTTGAAGAACATGATCGAAGATAAGAATCAGTAATTAAAACTCTAGAAGAAAATAATGTGGTACTGAGAAAGGACAAGTGCATTTTCATAGAAGAAAAGGTTCAATTTTTAGGATACGAATTATCACAGAGGTGTAAAACCATTAGATAAGTACGTGACAACTAGTCAAGAATTTCGTCCACCTATGAATATAGGTGAGCTTCAGAGCTTCTTGGGATTAATCAACTATGTTGGAAAATGGATCCCTAATTTGGCCACAACTACAAAACCATTAAAAGAACTGCATAAGAAGAAACAGACCAAAACCACAGAATTAAAGTCTTTGGGGCAGTAAACAGGAATTTGCATTTAACGAATTAAAATTGGCCTTGTCTAATATTCCTACTCTAGGATACCATGACGTCAAAGATCGGACTATAGTAATAGCAGATGCTAGTCCGTTAGGACTAGGAGCAGTATTAGTTCAAATTAATGATCATGAACCTCGCATTATTGCGTATGGTCACCGGACACAAACAGACTGAAAGGCGATATTGCCAGACAGAAAAAGATGCCTTAGCTCTGGTCTGGGCTGTGGAACATTTTTATGTTTTTCTGTTTGGAAAAGAGTTTGAATAGGTGACCGACCATAAACCACTAGAGGTTATATTCGGTCCTAAATCAAAACCATGTGCAAGGATAGAAAGGTGGATACTACGCCTTCAAGCATATGCATTTAAAGTAATATACAAGCCTGGCAAAGAAAATATAGCAGATAGTTTATCAAGATTGTGTAAATTAAGTAAAACGTCACAGGACAAGTCTAAAAACTATATACACCAAGTTGTTGAAGGAAGCAGGCTAATAGCAGTTTCACTGAAAGAAATTATGGAGGCATCAAAACAAGACAAGGAAAGATTAAAAGTAAGTGAAGGAAATATTAAAACAACAAATGGGATGAAGAGGTAAAAAAAATTACAAAATCTTCCAAAACGAATTATGCTTTTACGACGGAGTTTTATTGAGAGGCACTAGAATTGTTATTCCAAAAAACATTGCGCAGTCAGGTTCTGACAGCTGGTCACGAAGAACACCCAGGAATAGTCCTAATGAAGGTGAGACTAAGAACCACAGTATGGTGGCCTAGACATGACAAGGAAACCGAGAATTTGGTCAAATGCTGCAAAGGCTGTACATTAGTATCAGCTCCAAAACCTCCAAACCCATTGAAACGACGGGCATTACCATGTGAACCTTGGGTAGATACTTGTATTGATTTGTTGGGCCCTTTACCACGCTGCGATTACATATTAGTAATCGTTGATTATTTCAGTCGATACAAGGAGGTAAAGATTTGTCGTAATATTACCAGTGGCGACATAATAAAATCTCTAAAAGAGATTTTTGCAGACTTTGTAACCCGATGACGATAACAGCTGATAATGGCAGACAGTTCTGCAGCGAGGACTTCAAAAAATTCTGTACTGAAAGGAATATAGTTTTGCATAATACGATACCATAGTGGCCTCAACAGAACGGAGAAGTGGAACGTCAGAACCGAGACATTCTAAAGCGGAAAAAATTTGCCAGTTGAGCGAAAAAACTGGCAAGAAGCTTTGTTACAGTATCTGGCTATGTATAACAGTACCCCGCATAGGTTACAGGTAAAACTCCTACAGAATTATTTTTCAAACTGCAATACCGTGACAATATACCTATGGCAGGAGACATCACACATACACATAAACCAGAAGATTCAGATGTCAGAGACAGAGACCAAGAAAAGAAAGAAATAGAGCTCGTGAATGTCAACTAGTGCCTGGGGATAAAGTTTACGTTAAGAATATGGTCAAAGATAAACTTAGCCTAAATTATGACCCAACTTCCCATACTGTAGAAAAGAGTAAAGGTGGAGATATAAGTGTTCGAAACGATATAACTGGGAAGAGATCACGAAGAAATGTAGTTCATTTGAAGAAAGTTGAAGGCTAATGGGAAGTTATAAGTGACCAAAATAAAGAAATTAACATAGGAGAAGAAATAAATGAATCAGAAAATGAAATAGAAGAAGAGGAAGGGTAAAAGGAAACTTTAAACTAAATCATAGTATAATGATTTACTAAATATTATTGTGCTGTGATTTTGTTGTGCCAGAGATGCTCAATGTCTTATGGTTTTGGTTACATAAAACTTGTTAAAACAAGGAAGGGATGTAGTGTATGTAGATATCATTACATCACACTACAAACCGATTACAGTACTGTGACGTTGCCTCGGGCGCGCACGTCGCACGTTTATAAATACCGGTCCGAGTAGTGGGGCGGGCAGTCGTTCAGTCGTTGTCGAACTGTCGGCCTGTGCGGTGGCGTGTTGGCGAGTCAACTATTAGTGTAGATAATTGTGCATATTTTACAGTGAGCAAGACATCTAATCTTGCAACGTTTAAAGGTCATAAACTTAATGATTTCATTTTTTTTTTTTTTTTTTTTTATTTTAATTTGGTTATTTGCACATTTTCTTGGCAGTCCTTATATGTTTTTCCAATACAGCACACATCATCTAAATAAATAGTTGATATATAACCTAAACTTCTTAGTAGTGCCATCACAGGCTTGAGGAGTTTAGTAAAAACATAAGGAGCTGTACACAAGCCAAACGGAAGGACATTGAATTCATAAAGAGTGTTATCCAGATCTCGGAAACGTAAAAATTTTCGATCACTTTTATTGATTGGGATTAAAAAATATGCATCTTTTAAATCAAGAGTGGCTAGATAATAATTATTTGAAATTAACTTTACTGTAGTGCGCAGATCTTCTAATTTGAAATGGTTTGTATTTATAAATCTATTTAAGGACTTAAGATTTAAGATAAATCTTAGTCTTCCGTCTGGCTTGGGTACAAGAAAAGTGCTAGATACATATTCACCGTAACATGACTGACAAGGTGATATTGCGCCTATCTTTAATAAATCGTCTATTACCTCTCTATAGGCTTTCACATCGGATTTGTTTATGCATAGTGACGATGGCGTGTGACCTTGTACTACACATGTTTTGAAAGGTAATTTATAACCTTTTACCCAAGATAAAAGTATTGCGTCACTAGTGATAAGACGCCATCTATTGATAAATAATGACAGTCGTCCAGCATGACTCACCGGTTCTATCGACGGAGCGGTGCTTGGGTCTGTGAGCGCTTGTAAGGTCCGCGCTGCTGCTGCCGCGGTGGCGGAGCGCGGCGCTGCTGGCGCTGGTAGTTGGGTCGGACGTTCTGGGCAGGCACTGTCGAATGTCTTGCCGCAGCTTCCGTCTGCCTGCCCGGGGGTGGAAGTGGGCGTCTCGTGTTTAAATTCTGGGATTGATTTGTAAATCGTCTTGGAGGGCCAGGTATGAAGGTTCCAGTTTTCATTTCTGCGCCTGTCTTGTGAATGGCTTTAGCAGCTTTTAAGACATCACCCAGCTGACTGCCAAAGAGATGGCTATCAATTGATGTAGTATATAGGTGATCTTTTATCTCTTTCTTAATCGAGGAGCAAACAAAACTTCTGCGAATCATCGACTCAGTATGTTGTAAGTCACAGGTGAGTTTTCCAGCATCGGTTAGTGATTTAACAAGCTTTATATTTGTACTATCTGTAGACAGGACCTGTGACAGAGCCTCTCCTAAACAAGCAATAATCAAGGCAATTTGCTTATGCTTGTTTTCAATTGCTTTATCTTTCTTGATTAGAGCCTCTGACAGAGCTGCCCTCACTTCTTGATTCAGCAAGGGGGCATTAATATTCTTGCAATTTTCTGGAATGTCATGTTTTGTAAAAATCTCTTTTTTTACATCCTTAGAAAGGCCATTTGTTGCTGTATGCTCCCACCGAACAGCTATACTTGAATTCAGGGCTGGACCAAATCGTTTTTCTCTTAAGGGAGCTTCTCCTAATATTTCCAAAATATCATCTGGAAGAATTTCCTCAACTTCACTGTTTCCAATTACTTCTTGGACATCCGCAGTGGGAGTGTCAGGAGCAACAGGTTCAGACGAGACATTTGCTACATCTGCAGACTCCAACAATTTGTTCTCCACGTTGAGTGGGTGTACTTCCCCAATATGAAGGTCAGTCTGCTGTGTGTTCTCAATGGATTGTAAGGGTAGCTCAGGGGACGGAAAGCGTGATTCGTAATCATGGCTTCTAGGTGGTTCGTCTGAAATAGACGTAAACGTCTACTTGTTAATATATCGTAACGATTTTATAGTAGGTTACAAAACACTATCAAAAAAGTAGTCTTTTTAACCTTGAAAATAATGTGGCCTGGTAGGTACTAGTCCCTAGAAACTGTACACAGCCTTGTGTTATCAATTAGCGGATACATTCCATCAAAATGTTCACGACCAACAGTGAATGTATTGTCTATTTGACAGATAATTATGGCGGGAAAAAATCATGACGGAGGCATTCCAGTGCAATGCTCACAATCATTTTGTTATATTTCTGGTATCAGTCCTTATAAACTGTACACGGCTTTGTCGTAGTCGGATTAATTCCATATTTAAATATTTTTCATGAGCAATAGAAGCCATTTTGAAAAATGATGGTACCATGCTAAAACTCTCGAGTACCTACAACTTTTGAAAAGAAATTGTTTCTTCTTATTAAACTGTTATTTAATTTGTAATACTTAACTTACCTATGATCTTTAACGAATCTTGCGAAGAAGAGCGTCGTCGACGTCTTTTTTTCAACTTTTTCTCGATCTTTCTCATTTTACGGTTTACGTAGGCCTCAATATCTTCGTCACTGTACCGTCTTTTAGGCATAATGATAATAACAAAGTATGCTGTTTAATGATATTGTACGTCTACACACTGTAAAAACACTTGAAGGATATTTAATTTTATTTTTAATGTTTGAGAGGAAAAAAGTACGCGGTGGATAGCGAACGCACTAAAACGCGAATGAGTTAACCGAGAGAGGGCGCCTCCAGCTGTCAAATTCTTTTTTTTTTTTTTTTTCTTTCAAATTTAGTGGTTTGGATAGCAGCACCTAGCGCGTTACTACATAGTTTTCTTGATCTCGAGGACAGAGCAGAGTGTAATTGTAACAAAAGAGTTTTGTTTTCGGTTTTTTGTGTTGTAGTACTGTCACTGGTTGGTTAAAATTTTTGAAAACCAGTTTGACGAACCTAAATAAATGGTTGGAAATTGCCTGAGATTCTCTTATTCATGTGACCAAGCTGGAATTTTTGGGTAGGTGCCAATTATTTTTGGCTTTACATGGAATAGAACTAGTAACAATAGTTACCTAACGTCTATTTCGCGCTAACATTTTTCTTAATTGAATATTCTGTCAGGAGTTCAGGACTAACGTACTTGATTTTCATTTACTGTTAAAAAAAAACTGTCGCTGTATTAATTTTGATCAAAATAGCGTGATGAAACTGATTGCACGAGTGAAACTGCTCATTGCAAAGATCTACATGTTGATCAATTTTAAGATTATAATCATCTTATAATTCCGCGTGCGCGCTCCCACCGTGCGAACGTGTGTTAGTGTTTGCGAGAAACGAATAAAATACAAGTACCTACAGCTAACTTATTACGAGCCGTCGTCGTAATGGTTCAGTGTAAATCGTGTAAGCTGTCGCTGGCCCGAGTTAAAGTGGACAGTACCATTAAGTGTAACGGGGAATGTGAGGGTGTCTTCCACAAGCACACTGTGGAGCTATGCCCCGCTTGGGCTGAGCACCGCCGTGTCCTCGTAGCGGCGATTGGCGGCGGCGACCTCTCGCGTCCGGCCCTGGTTCAATCCATGGTCCGGAGCGAGAGGGAATGGGAAGCCGTCGCCTCCTTCTGCGAAGCAGTCATGCTAGCGAAGGAGGTGGCGGAACGTGAGAGGGAGAGAACCTCACGTCCCAGCCGCCGCGGGAGACGCCCCGGGCGTCGGGGGGCAACCAGTGGCCCCCGGCCACCGTAGGCGCGGGCCTGTGGACGGTGAGTAATGGGCTAGCTCACCGTCCGTCCGTCTTATGACGACAGACCGTGCCGACGGCGCGTTCGTGTTCCACGCGCGCCTCAAGGAGATGTCAGCAAATCGGAAGGGGTCCGAGAGGGCCGACGCCTGCCAGGGCTGCGGGTTGTTCGAAAGAGATACCGTGCCCCTGGAACGCAAAGGGCTAAGAAGGAACATGGATGGGTTTTAGTCAGTCAAGTCTGACACTCCCTTCCGCTCCGCCCAGAGCGGAAGAAGTCATTTGATGATTTCCCATCCGAAAAAAAAAAAAAAAAAAAAAAGGGTGTCTTCCACAAAAAATGTGCTGTTAAAATCAAAGGACTCAGTGACACCGGTATTTGTGATGAATGCCAAGTCACGCAGACCCACCGACCGTCGCCGATAGAAGTAGATATGTCGAAGACGACGCCGGAAAAATTGTTAGCCGAAGTTAACGAAAAGCTAGCAATAGTCTTTAACATGAAAAAGACTCTGGAGGCAATGTCTGATGACATCAGTTTCTATGCTGAAAAACACCAAGAATTAATAGAAGAGAAGGAAAAAACGGATAAAAAGATTAAAGCGTTGGAGCATAAGAATGTGCATTTGGAGACCAGTAACAAAGCTCTGGAAGAAAGGATACCTTATCTGGAAGTATGCGAGAAAGGGAAAAATGTAGAAATATTTGGCTTAGAGGAACAGCAAAACGAGAATCTAGATATTACAATTAAGATGATAGCAAGTAAGCTAGGTGTAACCGATGGCATGATATGTGAGGCAATGAGGGTAGGTGAAAAAACTAAAGCAGAGAACAAACAGCGCGACAAAAAGCCGCGGCCGATTGTTATTACCCTGGCTACGAGAACTTTCCGCGACAAATGGCTAGCTACACGAAAAATACACCACCTAACCAATGATGATATATTTGCCAACGGAAATAAACAACGCATTTATGTGAATGAGGATCTTACAAAACACACGCGCAACCTGCTATGGACGGCCAAAAATGAATTAAAACCAACATTTAAATACATTTGGGTACAAAATGGGACTTAGGTGACAACTCATCCGCAAAATATTTCATCCGCGGATGAAACGTCACCCTTTTAAAATTGTAAGGCGACGAATCATCCGCAAGTTCGGATGAGTCGTCTTATAGTTAATATTGATGTGGTCGTATCGGCCAAATAGACAAACAAACATTTTTGTGTATAGGAACTTTGTCTGCTGACTCGACTTTGACTGCTGAATCAGAATAATAAGCAATTTACCTAAACAAAAGACAGGTAGTTACTGTTTTACTGCGAAAACTGAGTTTTGTTATAAATATGAGTACATTAAAATAGATTGTTATTATTATTAATGATTGTTACTATTACAATTATTTACGACTACAAGACGTTTTGTGTATCTTGTATCAGCGCTTAAAAAACGAAAGGTTTGAGGGTATTTAGAAAATGATCGAGAGAAGATAAGTTATTTTGTCATGAAAAAAAAAATGGTATTTTAGTTAAAACTAAGTGAGTCTATCGCTTATTAATATTCGAATGTCTTTGGCCTCGTGAAAGTGAATTAGACACTAAAATAATTATATGGAGTTGATATATCGGTGGCAAAACCCCCCAAAATGCCAATGTCGTGACACTTGGGGGAGGTGTATGACCAGCAGTGGACGTCGTTTGGCCTGAAATGATAATGATGATGATATATTGGTTCACATCGCAGCGCGCCACGCCGGTGAGTTACTACCTATTTGGCTCAGAAAAAGAGCTATCACAGAGAGTACTCGCTCAGCTACATTTTCACTGAGAGAACCTCGCTGCTCGTTTCACGAACCAACTAGTTTAAGTTACTATCTTCACTCGCTTCTCGCTAACTACCGATGGTCGAACAAATGCCGAAAATGTAGAACAAAGCACTAGAACACAGTATGCTTTTCCTACCTAACAGCAGCAAATTTACATTTCTTTTACTCAACTTTCCACTCAATTTCAAGTGCTACGTTTAAAGAGTAATTTATTCCTCTCACGAACACAGCCGGCTGCATGCAACATGTACTCAAAAGCTTTTGGTATTTAGTAATGTGAAACTGCACACAACTAGCAGACCAGGAAGAAAAATACTCGTAGAATTTATAATTTTCAGTTAAAAAAAGATACAGTACGTAGGTGTGATAAAATGCTACGGTTTTCCGACTTTCTTATAATTCCTACTCATTATGTAAAGGCAAAGGGGTTTAGTTACAAGTTTATTTTGTATTTTATTAAGATTTTCCAGTAGCAGTCTAGATTTTTGCCCGGGTTTTGGCAAAATTATGTTCATTTATATGTAAAAAATATGATGTATAAATATGATGATAGTAGACAGAGCGTCTACTATTGACATGTAAGATTTTCATGACATTTTCATTTATATGACATGTCAATAGTAGACAGAGCGTCTACTATTGACATGTCATATAAATGAACATAATTTTGTCAAAACCCGGGCAAAAATCTAGACTGCTACTGGAAAATCTTAATAAAATACAAAATAAACTTGTAACTAAACCCCTTTGCCTTTACATAATGAGTAGGAATTATAAGAAAGTCGGAAAACCGTAGCATTTTATCACACCTACGTACTGTATCTTTTTTTAACTGAAAATTATAAATTCTACGAGTATTTTTCTTCCTGGTCTGCTAGTTGTGTGCAGTTTCACATTACTAAATACCAAAAGCTTTTGAGTACATGTTGCATGCAGCCGGCTGTGTTCGTGAGAGGAATAAATTACTCTTTAAACGTAGCACTTGAAATTGAGTGGAAAGTTGAGTAAAAGAAATGTAAATTTGCTGCTGTTAGGTAGGAAAAGCATACTGTGTTCTAGTGCTTTGTTCTACATTTTCGGCATTTGTTCGACCATCGGTAGTTAGCGAGAAGCGAGTGAAGATAGTAACTTAAACTAGTTGGTTCGTGAAACGAGCAGCGAGGTTCTCTCAGTGAAAATGTAGCTGAGCGAGTACTCTCTGTGATAGCTCTTTTTCTGAGCCAAATAGGTAGTAACTCACCGGCGTGGCGCGCTGCGATGTGAACCAATATATCATCATCATTATCATTTCAGGCCAAACGACGTCCACTGCTGGTCATACACCTCCCCCAAGTGTCACGACATTGGCATTTTGGGGGGTTTTGCCACCGATATATCAACTCCATATAATTATTTTAGTGTCTAATTCACTTTCACGAGGCCAAAGACATTCGAATATTAATAAGCGATAGACTCACTTAGTTTTAACTAAAATACCATTTTTTTTTTCATGACAAAATAACTTATCTTCTCTCGATCATTTTCTAAATACCCTCAAACCTTTCGTTTTTTAAGCGCTGATACAAGATACACAAAACGTCTTGTAGTCGTAAATAATTGTAATAGTAACAATCATTAATAATAATAACAATCTATTTTAATGTACTCATATTTATAACAAAACTCAGTTTTCGCAGTAAAACAGTAACTACCTGTCTTTTGTTTAGGTAAATTGCTTATTATTCTGATTCAGCAGTCAAAGTCGAGTCAGCAGACAAAGTTCCTATACACAAAAATGTTTGTTTGTCTATTTGGCCGATACGACCACATCAATATTAACTATAAGACGACTCATCCGAACTTGCGGATGATTCGTCGCCTTACAATTTTAAAAGGGTGACGTTTCATCCGCGGATGAAATATTTTGCGGATGAGTTGTCACCTAAGTCCAAAATGGTAGGGTGCTGATTAAAAAAGATGACCCGAATGATGCAAAAATAAGATCAATTCGCACATTAAGCGATATAAACATACACGTATTAAACAATTGACGTGTTTTATGGACAGTGCTGTTAAATACTGAATACTCATTGATTAGAATTCGACGATCATGCATCACACGTCAACTCTAATATAAAATACAATAAATACACATGTTTAGATAGCTGGCAAGAAGAATTATTAAAATCAGATAATAATCTGAGCATTATTCATGTAAACATAAGATCACTCAGAAAGAATTTCAATGAATTACTTGTTTTGGTAAATAATTGCAAGGAGAAACTGGATTTAATAGCACTAACAGAGATTAATATTAGGCAACAGGAACTATCTTTATATAATATAGAAGGATATGACACATACATAAGTACAAGGGAAACTAGAAGAGGAGGAGGGATATTGTTGTATGTAAACAATAAACTAAACTTTACTGCAAAAATAATTAAATCTAATTATTATGAGGTGATACATGGGCAGCTTTATCAAGATGGAAGGAGAATAACGCATATTTTGGTTATCTACAGGCCGCCAATGACAAACAAACATGGATTTATTGAAGAGCTGCACAAGCTTTTGTCTGAGATTCCAGCTGGCTGTGAGTCATTCTTGATCGGTGATACGAACTTAGATCTACTGCGCAAAACCGGTTCCAGTGCGATTAGTCAATACACAAACAATATGAGCGAGATTGGAATGGAATGTGCCATAAGTGACGTAACGCGGGAGGAGGTGTACGGTGACAAAGTGACGCGGTCGTGCATCGATCATGTGTGGGTTCGAACTCAACGTGTGATATCTGCGTATGTGTTAACATGTAAGTTGTCGGATCACTATGTAATCGGTGTGTGCGTGGCTAGTAACTTAGAATCGAACAGTTATCCCTCAAGCGGTGTGCACTCTCATAGGACTATTATATGTGATAACAAGGTGTTAGAAAAACTTAAAAATGTGTCATGGACAGAACTTTTGAATTGTAAATGCCCAATAGATTTATATAACAGACTTTGTACAGTAATCTCTGATGCTTATGATGATGCTAAAATCCAAGTATCTATATGTAATAAGAGAAAAAGTAAACCATGGATTACAAAAAAACTTAAAAACATGATTAGTACTAGGGACAAATTGTTCAGATATTGGAAAAGTAAACCGAAGGATATGAATTTGCGGATTCAATATACTAAATACAGAAACAGAGTAAACAAATGTATTAATAAAGCTAAGAATAAATACTGTCAGGAAGAAATAAAAAAGTGTAACAAAAATATTAGGAAAATTTGGGCTAAAATCAACTCATGGATAGGGAGAGAGAAAAATAGTGTAGATTCTGTTATTTTAAAATATCTGGGAAGAACGGAAAGTATTATTAATATTTGTAATAAATTCTCAAAAACATTTACCAAAGAAATTTTAGATATGAAACATGCCTGTAGTCATAAGTTTTTAGACAGGTCTAGCTATATCAATAGCAGTAGCGTGTCGTTACGGTTTCAAAACGCTTACCCAAAGGATGTAGATAAAATAATAAGTATTCTAAGTAGTGATAAGTCTGAAGGTATAGATAAAATTAGAGTAAAGGAAATAAAGTTGTTGAAATCACAGCTGAGCCCTGTGATAGCTTTGTTCATTAAGTTATGTGTTGAAAGTGGTTTGTATCCTGATCAGTTAAAAACAGCATTAATAAGACCTATATTTAAGCAAGGTGTGCACAGTGATTACTCAAATTATAGGCCAATAGCTATACTGTCTGTAATAAATAAAATTGTGGAAAAGTTCATTATGAACCAGGTAAGTGCTTTCTTGGAAAACAACAATGTTTTGTCAAAGGCTCAACATGGTTTTCGACGTGGACGGAGCACGGCGACGGCTCTGGCACAGTTTGCGGACGACGTCAATGAATGTTTGGATCAAAGGAAGCAGGTGGTGGTGGTCTACATTGATTTCAAAAAAGCGTTTGATACCCTTGAGCACCACCAGCTGCTTCAAGCCATGGAGGAATGTGGCGTAGCGGGACCACTTAACAGGTGGTTCCGTGCCTACCTCACAGGCCGGGCACTGCGAACCGTCATTGACGGCGTCATTGGAGAACCCAGTTACGTCACATGCGGTGTGCCAACCGGTTCCGTGTTTGGTCCTGTCGGATACATCATGCATGTCAACAGCATGTGCAATGTGGTTCGAAACTGTCGCATATACATGTATGCCGATGATACTTGCTTAGTGTATGCAGATAAAGAATTAGATGTAATTGAAAGGAATATTCAGGAGGATTTCACAAATATCATTAAATGGGCCCATGATAATGGGATCATAATAAATATAAATAAAACTAAGTGTATGCGTATACGGTCTCCTTATCTTAAAAATTGTGAGCGTACGCCGCGCGTAGTGGGGCATAGCTATAAGTGCCTGCACGATGACGGCCCGACGTATTGTGCGTGTGCAGATATTGAGGTGGTGGAGGAATACAAGTACTTGGGTTTAGTTATAGACAACAGCTTCTCGTGGAAAACACACATAACACACCTTTGTGACAAACTCCGATTAGTGCTTGTAAAATTCCACCACCTTAGTTTTGTACTGGATAGGGCTAATTTGTACACGGTCTACTATGCGCTGGTGGACTCGCTACTTTCATATGGACTGGCATGTTATGGTAACACATTCAAAACATATTTAGATAAAATAAAATTATTACAAATCAGATTTATGAAACTTTTAGTTGATAGAAACACAAAAACACGTTGTAAAAGTAGTGATTATGAAGAATTATTCTTAGAGTGTAAGATGTTGCCAGTTCATCGAAAGGTGGTATTGTTATTGGCTATAGAGAACTATTGCAAGGATGAGTTTAAAATTGAGACGGTATGCATAAGACCTAAAAGGAATAAATTTATCAGAAGATTTGTGGTACCCACTTGTACTAATTATTATGGGCAAAGATGTAGAAAATGCTTAGTGCCAACAATTTTTAACGACATACCTTCCGATTTAGAAAATAGCTGTACCACGAAAGTATCTTTTAAAAACAAAATGGGGAAGTTTCTTTTTAGCACCTTTTGTCAAAACTTCATGGCTGGAGATGTGTAGATTCCAGTTATGATTGTTTGTTGTTGTTTATATATCTATGTCTATCTGATTTTTGCGGCTTCACCGTTGTGAATTGAAATTCTGTTGCGCAACTTAAAATGTTTTAACTTTACGCTTATAGTCAGCCTTTGTTTAAAATAAGTGTGTTTAGTTTTAGGTAAAAGTTGTTATTGAGATAATACTAACGAATAGTTACATCAATATTTAAATTGTATATGGGAGCTACATCTGCCAACAAACTGATTTACAGTTTGGCAGAAGTAAAATATTTTGTAGTACGGATGTAACAACGAATAAACGCTTTTTCATTTCATCTTTCTCCTGACCTATTATATATATATTATTATTCCCAATTTATTTGGGGTCAGCGCAGCATGTCTTTTTCTTCCTTACTTCTCTATTACTTGTCATTTGATCAGACACCTTTGTCACCATATCATCTGATCAGACACCTTTGTCGCCATATCATTTATCAATTTTAAGATTATATAGCTGGTTAATGCACCCTGTATTTCATTATCTGAGAAAATCATAAAATAAAAACCACTTAGTACTTATGTACTAAGTGGTATTTAAATAAATGAAATATCTTCATAAAAATGCCAGTCAGCAAGAGGAAGCCAGTCAGCTTACTAAGAGTAGGTTTCAAGATTTTTAACTTGGGGTTTATCAATATAAACTCGTAAGCAACGTTTATAAGTTGTCTTAAGCGATGAGAAGCAGAGGCTTGATCACTGTTTAACTATAAACGTTTAAAATACGCCTCTTAGTTTCTAGTTTTAATTAGTGATGATAGTGTGTGTCCTAGAGCTCAAAATATATCGTTCCCACTGCTGGGACACGGGTCTCCTCTCTATGAGAGGGAGTAGGCTGTAATCCACCACACGGTTCCAGTGCGGGTTGGCAGAAGTCACATACCTTCGACATTTTGCTTCTAGGATATGCCGGTTTCCTCACAATGTTTTACTTCACCGTCTCGAGAGCTGTGGTGATGAAATAAATTAAACAAAGTTAAGCGCCTACCTGGGTTCGAACCCACGATCTGCAACTCGTGGGTCACAAAAAGTGCCCCAGTATACAGCGTCGTGATGTTTTAAGCTTGTGGCGAGGAAGGTAGGCAGTGTCTGATCGCAGCGGAATCAAGACGTCTCGGAACTGTACCCGATTCATTGTGCCCACTGTTATTGTGTTAATTGTAATTTCAATTCATTTGTTAGTTTAATAAAAGCAGTGTATTGCCCAGTGTGTTCGTGGCACCAAAACTACCTTCTGCCAACACGATGTACGATTGTAACGGAATAAATCCAGACAATCCGATATAAAAATACCTTTCTAATACTATTAATACCTTTCTGAGCACTAGGTATACCGTCTATCGAGTGTCTGTTGTTGAGCCAATTGAAATATATACAGGGTGTAACGGAAAGGGTATATACATACTTAAGGGTGTGCTACAGACCATGAAACTGAATATGTTTCTCCGTCGGACCAACATCGTCACAGTCACAGCGAAAAAAATATCAGCTGTCCCATACATTTGGGACTATGGAATAAGTATTGAAATTTTGTACAGGGCAGCAAAAATTTTTTTGTTTGTAGAGAAACATGTTCAGTTTGATGGTCTGTAGAACACCCTTAAGTTTATATATACCCTTTCCGGTACACCCTGTATATATCTACTGGAATTGGTATTAATGTCTTACTATTTCAGTCCTAGTTCTTGTTATTATTAAATCAGAGAAATCAATCCGTCTGAGATTAATAGAGATACTAAATAAATACACGATTTTGCCTCAATATATTAAACGCTATTATTGTCTGGGGCGATGGTGATTTAAATGCCAAGTCTTATGAAAACAATTCAGTTGTTTATTTTCAATTTGCTGTTATCTAACTATCCTGAAAAGAAATAGTTTGAAAACATTTTGATAAGTGATATTTTTTTTTATTATAGGAACTCGTGGCTAAATAATAACAGTCACCCAGGTCGATCTTCAAGGTTACGCAGTGCTTGCCGAGGTTGGTTCGTGGATGGGTGACCCTCATTACATACCGAGTTTCCGCCGAACTTTTTTTTTTTTTTTTAGGATGGGAATTCATCAAATGACTTCTCCCGCTCTGGGCGGAGCGGAAGGGAGTGTCAGACTTGACTGACTAAAACCCATCCATGTTCCTTCTTAGCCCCAGAAAACGGGTTAAGCCGTTGGTCCCGTCTGTCATTTGTAGATCGTTGACAGTCATTACAGTTAGTGGCCGTATAGTCTGACCACCAGTCTAAGGGGTGTTCTAGTGGTAGTGTAGGTCAGATAAGCAGATTTTGCATGTAAAATACTGGTATAAAGCCGCTTAAAATTAAGACCACACCGACCCAAACGTACACAGTTGGGAAAAGACTAGGCAGATACTTTAACTAGGAGTCCATGACAGAGTAGGAGGTGAATATTTTCATGAAATATCCAAAAGATGTAAGGATTTGATGCCCTTAAAATTAATTGTATCGCGAAACCCTAACAGATGCCAGAAGCTAGTTCTAATTCAGTCAGCTTGCCAAACAACATTCGCGAACACAATGGGGCACATAATTGATTAAAATTCTCGACAGAACATCGGAACTAAGCTATTAAATCGCTTTCCTATTCGCTGCACGGTCCTAATTAGCCAGCTATCGCATACTACAGCAAAATTGGGGTATTATGCTAATTCTACAATCTAGCGCATTCAGCGTTGAGCTAGCAATCTGCTAAGTACAGGCTTAGCGATAGTTGCTACATCATGTGCGATATGAACGCGATTGTGCTGAATGGGGATTAGCCTGTATAGGTACTGGAATTGTGACTACTTATTCATTTATGCATGCCTGGTACATCAAATGATTTATTTTACGGTTTTAAGAGGCCGTACTCGTTTTTTTTTTGGTTGGTTTACCTGATTTTATATACCAGTATTTTTTTAGCTGTAAAACACTTTTGTAAAATCACATCGATCAGTGAAATCTAAAATGTTGAACAAAACCCACGCTCTTGGTGGTTGAATATAGGTACATGCTACTAAAAGAAATAATTTTAATACATTCAAATATATTTTCTTTGGGTTGGTTCTTAATCAGAAATAACGTTTTCAGATTACATTCAAGTGACAGCTTCTGTTAATTTTTTTTATAACAGTTAAAGCTGTAATATTGTAATTTCTAATAACAACATACAGAAAGAAATTGCTTTGCAATTCACCAATACAAAACACAAACAGACACAAACTAAAATCTGTTACATTTTGCACATTGTGCAAAATTAGTTTGAAACTTCTTAATCAGCGTCCATGCCCAACAAAAACTGCACGAAGTTCGTGCAAACTTGTGTATTGCACAATATTATCGGTATTGCAAAATCTGCTCAATGGTTTTTGCTTGTTGTGTATCTACCAGTAACTTTCTTTGCAGCAAATAGATCGTAAAAGGATATGGCTCCTGTTAAAGTTAGCACAGAATACTAGGAACTGATGGTAAATAAAGGGCGCATTGTTTCTTTGCCTTTTTGAGTATTGGTGTCCTTTTGCACGAAACTATAATGTCTTGAATTGAAATTTAATGAAAAAGAGTTACTTTCTACGTTCAGAAAGCAAATGGTTGTCTAAACTAATATTATAAAGAGGAAAGATTTGATTGTTTGTTTGCATTGAATAGGCTCCAAAACTACTGGTCCGATTTGGAAAATTCTTTCAGTGTTAGATAGCCCATTTATTGAGGAAGGCTATAGGCTATATATCATCACGCTACGACCAATAGGAGTGGAGCAGCAATGAAAAATGTTGCGAAAACGGGGAAAATGAGACGCAAACGAAGTTGCGCCGGACAGCTAGTATTTTATACAAGTCATCGTTGTTTAGCTTGCACGAATTGATTGATGCATAGGAGGATATCAATATTTATCAACATCATCATCATTCTCCAGCCCAGATTTATTTGGGGTCGGCGCAGCATGTCTTCTTCCATTATTTTCTATTACTTGTCATCTCACAAGACACACATTTCTTGCCATATCATCCTTCACACAGTCCATCCATCGTTTCTTCGGTCTTCCACTGCTCTTTAACCCATCCACAATCATACTTAAAACTTTCCTCACGACATTTTCCTCATTCCTCCGCATCACATGGCTATACCAAGCCAACCAATTAGCACAGAATTATTCAGTAACTGGTGCCACTTTCAGTCTTCTTCTTATTTACTCAGAGAAATGAAAACATAATTCTTTCAGCGTACTTTATTACGATATTTTTTTTATACAGGTCCTACCAAAAGGCCTAGGAAAAATAAAATAATGTAAACAAAAACACAGCAGTTTTTTTTCTTCTAAGAAAAGGTAGTAAGGTAGATTTTTCATTTATTCTGTGACCCAACAGCTGTGCCTTTGCCCTTTAAAACTGAAGACTCACTGTCTTACCTCGATCTACAAATACGTAAAATAAACATTTGTCTAGCTATCCAATATAAATTGTCCTTTGTTAGTTTACCAAGTCGTTTCATGTTGACACTAGATAATCTAGTTTAGATACACAAACATCTAGACTAGCTTTCAGAAATACCAGGGTAGCATATATTGAAGAGAGCTTATCTTGCAAGTTGCTGAATTTTCGGGTAGTAGTTGGAGCTTAGTGAATCTTCTCATAATAATATCGGTTCTCTGTGGATGATAGGAGTAATAACTCAGAACGGCTATTGTGATTAAGTACAGAAGCAGTTCGTGGCTATAAAATAACAGTCGCACGGGTCGATCGTCAAGGTTAAGCAGTGCTTGCCGAGGCTGGTCAATGGGTCACACATCATTACATACCGAGTTTCTACCGTGCCTCAGAAAGGCCATAAAGCCTGGGTCCTGGCAGTCATTTGAAGATCTTTGACGATCGTTACGGCTGGCTAGAAGCCTCAAGTCTTACCAAGGAGTATCGTATTACCCAGTTACTAGATTGTGGAGATAAACAGTCGCTCTATGTAAAATACTGGTAATCAACTACATTCGTTTTTAATGAAAGCTGACCCCTACATACATATAGTTTTGTGAAAAGGCTAGGCAGATTGATTTTTTTTTTCAAGTTTGGGGAATATATTTTGTACTGGCAAGTTTATCAATAGTGTGAGCCTATTTGACCTAGGAGAGGACAACTTTTACTTAAGGTTCACCTGAGTGTCAAGTTTCGCCGACAGGATTTAGCTCAATGGCAACACGAACAACTTTTTTGTGCTCGGTTGCTGCCAATAGGTTTATTCTGATTCCGATAATTATTGTATTTTACGAAATGTATTACACAGCCTCTGCTCGAGGAAAAACACATGTATAGACAAGTCATAGTGATAAATTGAGTAAAAGTAATCACTTAAGTAGTGTTCTGTATGGTGTCGGACGTAAAGAATAGCACCATCCCATGTCTTCCCGTGGGTGTCGTAAGAGGCGAACTAAGGGAATTGCCAGAGAATGGGCAGCAGCGTTCTCTGTGCTTTTGTAACAACCGTACTGCGATCGCCAACCCGCCTGCCAAGCGTGGCGATTATGGCAAAACCCACCCTTCTTGGGGGAGGCCTATGTCCAGCAGTGGACGTCTTTCGGCTGAAATGATGAATCACTTAAGATACGATTTTTATTTAGCAGTTTAGTAATAGCTAGAAGTTAGAACTGTCAAAAGTTAGGATTCTTACACCCGTGTCTATAAACAACTCAAAGTATTTATTTATATGTCATTATTTTACATACGTTTTTAGTGTATAACTTATTAATTTCTTGAAGTTGGAACTGGAAAAGTTAGAATTCTCAGCTTTGGTTTCTTTGTCGGTTTTTACTTCATTTTAATTCTTGTCCATTGCATAAAAAAAATGCAGAAGTAATTACTTAAGCTCAAGTAATATAAACTATATCTGTAATATAATACTTTAATTTGACTATAGATACCAGGGTTGGCCTTGCTTTCTTCGACGGTTCTTACTTCGGTCAAATTTTAGTTTATTGCGTAAAAATGGTTGCATAATGCATAAACAACTTCTTAAACTCATGTTATTGTTACTATAACTTGACTACACACGTGTAGATACACTAGTTTCTTTAGGGTTCCGTACCCAAAGGGTCAAACGGGACCCTATTACTGAGACTTCGCTGTCCGTCCGTCCGTCCGTCTGTCACCAGGCTGTATCTCATGAACCGTGATAGTAAGCCAGTTGAAATTTCTACAGATTATGTATTTCTGTTGACGCTATAACAACAAATAATAAAAACTGAAAAAAATAAATATTTAAGGGAGCCCCCCTTAATTATTTATATAGATTCACTTGAACTTTGAAGAGATCCAGATAAGTGTCTTATGTCATAATAACCTTTTGTTGTCTGTTGTCCCCAGTTATAGCCACGGCACACAACATCACATTCCTGGAGGTGCCCCGCTACGGCGACCCTCACCAGGAGGCGAACCTGGTCTGCCACTATATGAATGACCAGGGCGACCCGGCGCTGCACTCCGTGAAATGGTACCGGGGCAGCAACGAGATCTTCAGATTCACACCAGGGCAACAGGTGGGTGGCACGCGAGTTAAGTCTGGTTATGATTATGAATAGTAATGTATTGTTTTTATTTATACAATACTAGCTGTTACCCGCGACTTCGTTCGCGCGGTTGATATAAATTACTATTTATCCTTCTCCAGGCCCCAAACTATTATATAATAGGTCTTTACCTATGAAATTGCCGTATTGCCGTACAGACTTTTTCAAACAAAAAAAAGTTTTGATTGGCTATGAGTTCTAAATTCAAATTAATTTTGTTTTAAAAATATGACATTCTATTTACAAAATCAGTCTTTTGTTTATTGATTAGCGTTGTATTTTCATTACATTTCAACATTTTTCCTCATAATGGACTTTGAAATTTCGTGTAATTATGGAATATGAGTTCCGTCGTGGCACCAACGCGGCACAAACGACCCGTAACATCAACGACGTTTACGGAGAGAACTGTACAAGCGAACGCACAACCCGTTATTGGTTTGCTCGGTTCCGTTCTGGGAATTTTGACTTGAAAAATGAACCTCGTGGTCGTCCGGAAACTTTGGTCAACAATGATGAATTAAAGGTGATTGTTGAAGCTGATGAAACTCAATCTACAGCTGAGCTGGCAGCAGCTTTTGATGTTAGCATTAAAACAGTATTGGTCCATTTGCGACAGATTGGCAAGATAAAAAAGCTTGATAGATGGGTGCCCCACGAACTTAACGATCGCCAGCGCAACGTACGCGTCGAGACTTGCCTTGCGCTGCTTAACAGGCACAGAAATGAAGGAATTTTGAACCGAATTGTTACGTGCGACGAAAAATGGATTCTTTTTGACAATCGAAAGCGCTCAGCTAGTTGGTTAGATCCTGGTTCGGTACCAAAGCAATGTGCAAAACGAAAAATGACCCCTAGAAAGGTGATGGTCACAGTTTGGTGGTCTAGTGCTGGTGTGATTCATCATAGCTTTTTACAAAACGGCGAGAGCATTACTGCAGATGTGTACATTGAAGAACTGACCACAATGATGGCGAAACTCGCACGTCTGCAACCAGCTTTGGTCTATCGGTCGTCTCCACTGCTACTTCACGACAACGCGCGGCCCCATACTGCACAACAGACCGTCTCTAAGCTGCATGAGTTGGGTTTGGAAGCTCTCCCTCATCCGCCATACTCACCAGGTCTTGCGCCTTCCGACTATTACTTTTTCCAAAATTTGGACAACTTTTTAGGGGGAAAAAAATTCAATTCCCGAGAGGCAGTACAAAACGCCTTTGAAGAGTTTGTTGTCTCCCGTCCAGCTGATTTTTTCAAGAAGGGCATCCATAAACTGCCACAGCGTTGGCAAAGATGCATTGATTGCAGGGGTGATTACTTTGAATAAAAGAAATAAATAAGTTCGAAAAAAATAATACTTTAACTTTTTTCAAACAAAACGGCAATTTCATAGGTAAAGACCTAATATTTTAGAAAGTTCGGTTTAATGGTGAAGCCGTGAATAGGTAAGACCTTTACAATCAAACTCAAAATAAAAAAATAAATTATGTATTTCAAATAGTCAAAACAAAAACCCACAATACAGCCACAGGTAATTTAACTACAGTGTCCTTTTCATTCCAAACATTCAACATATTTTATTAAGTAAGAACGTTTTAGAAACGGAACATGCACGTTGAAAGCGTACAGATTAAGAAAATATGATAAAAACACAAAAATAACACACTTAAAAAAAAGAATCTAAGTTAAAACATTTTTATAAACGACATTTTTGGTTTTGCCACCTTTAGCCAGCACATGAAGATTTTTCGGGCTGGATACTCTTGAGAACGCCACATAAAGTTGCCCATGGGAAAAACAGTTTTTCTCTAAATGCACGCCTGCTACTTGTAATGTTTGTCCTTGTGATTTGTTTATTGTCATTGCGAACGCTGTTTTGAGGGGGAACTGCACTCTTTTAAATTGGAAAGGTAAATCTGTTGGTATGATTGGTATTCGGGGTATGAAAACGCTTTCACCTTTTGCTACTCCAGACATAATCGTCGCTTTTACAATATTCTGGCCGAGGTGTTTAATTTGTAGCCGCGTGCCATTACATAATCTTGGCGCATCTAGATTACGCATTAACAGCACTGGGACACCAACTTTCAGCCTCAGCTTATGGGAAGGCACTCCTGATAACTCTAAAGAGTTGAGGAACTCGACAGGGTACGATGTTACCTGTTCGGTATCCATGACATTATCCACTGAGAGATACTCCACAACGTCACCTTCCACATGCGACATAATTCTTTCGTTGATGTGTCCCACAGTCTCATTAGTAGGTGCTAAAATTGCCCTTTCACATAGCCATTCTCTATTCCCCAAATTAGTCGGCAGATCGAGATACACGTTATTTTTGAGATCATCTGTGTTTTGAACAATGTTACAAAATTCGTGGTTTAATGTAATCATGCCGTCATCATCTGTATTCATTCGATTTTCGCCAATTTTTAGAAGTGCTGCAGCGTATTGCCCGAATTCTGTGTCATTGTGCAGTTGCACTCTCATGTTTACAGTCAGACTCAATTTTTGTACATGCACCCATAATGGAGATGCCTTTAGGCATGCATTAATCTCATCTGCCGGTGTGCCCCTAGTTATAACTGGCAGAGTCTGTCTAAAATCGCCGGCTAACAGTACCACCATCCCTCCCATGATACTTTGATTGTTCTTTAGATCTTTTATTGTCCGGTTCAGTGCTTCGATGGCTCTTTTGTGGGACATCGTGCATTCATCCCAAACCAACAGTTTACATTGCTGCAACATTCGTCCCCGTGCGCTCTTTTTGCTAATGTTACAAACCGGCATTTCCTCGTGATCTAAGTTTAATGGCAGCTTAAGCACCGAATGTGCGGTTCGACCACCATTTAACAGTGTGGCGGCTATTCCTGATGAAGCCACTGCAACAGCAATTCCTTTATCTTTTCGTATTTGAGCTAAAAGCAGATTTAAAAGATAAGTTTTACCAGTACCTCCCGGGGCATCTAAAAAGAACAAACCTCCTTCACCGGTTTCGATTTTTTGCACAACATTATCAAAAATGAATCTTTGTTCTAAATTCAAACGCGGAACGGACTCTGTTATGCGTTGTTGTAAGGCGATGGTATCGTAATCCATCTCTCGTATTAAATCATCACTAACTTCCCCGGTCCTCTGTGGTCTGCTCATGCCAAACTCAGATAAATCTTTCCCAGTAATATTCATCACTTGGTCTTCAATTTTTGTTAAGGCTTCATTGTAAATTAAATCGGTGTATGTGACATTTGGATTATTTTCTTGAAAAAGGTGTAAAATATCGTCCGACATATCGATTTTGTATTTTTCCCAGATGTTTTGTGGATTTGAAATTCCACATGTAGCTATTAATATCGCAAAAAGTTTTCTCAACGCTATCGCTGATCTACATTGTGCTGCCTCTTCAAGTGTTACGTTCCAATGATTGTCATTTTCCATCAACCCTTTTGCCTCACAGGTGTCCCTAAATGTAGAGAATTCCTGATTGTTGTGTTTTTTGAGATCGTTGAAAGAGGTTGGTCCTCGCACGTGGTGTAGAAGCATTCTCAAACAAAAACATTCCATGTTACTTACATGCACCGTGTAAACCCTACCTAAAGCTTCTCCAGATTTAACACCAGGGTAATTCTGAACAGGAATCCCTTGAACTCGACGTTTCCATTCTTTTCTCGATGCATTCCAGGTATAATATCTCGGTACTTCAACATACAGCAGAGTTCTGGCAAAATCATCTGTTGTGCAAAGATCAAAGAAAGCAGTGAGTGTAGTTTTTGGCCGCGTGGATACTCGCTCGCGGAAATTATTTTCTGTGAAATAGACCCGTTCGCCATTCTCTAAGTGCACATTGAGGTGTGTAACCGTGGGATGCCTTTCGTGTAGTGAAAACCCGAAAAGCCGCCACACAGCTTCGTTGCTGCTGACATAACGACCAGATTGATATGTTTGTACCTCATTAACGGGATTTGCGACCTCAGTATTTCGAAAATTGAAAATAGCTTGATCGCTGCCTTTATTAATATATTTGCAAATATATTTTATTGCACGTACTGAACTGCAAGCTTCTACGTTGATGTGGGCATGAAATATTTTGCATAAAATCGGCGAATAGGGGACCACCCAGCTATTATCAACAGTAAGATGACTGCCATTTCGGAGTTTCACAGATGCCATTCGACCTCCGTCTGCTGGTGCTCTTCTGCGATACAGTGGGTATCCATTTTCATTGTGGACTGTGTCTTTATTTAGTTTACGTGGAAATTTTTTCGTACATTTCCCGTCTCTCATGCAAGGGCTTTGGGGATTTTCAAGCCCGCATGGTCCATGAATCATATTTTTAACAATAATATCATGGAGTGCCTTGTCACTGTTGCTGTCGGGTATTTCAGCACTGATTATGTTATCTAATTTATCAGGTCTCAACTTTTCTTTCAACCATAATAAAATATGCACATGTGGTAAGCCACGCTTCTGCCATTCGATGGAGTACATAAAACACAAAATATCTCCAAATATTTTGCCTTTGGTTAAAACATTCATAAGTGTTTTAACTTTTAATCTAAAAACTCTTGCTACTATATCATGCCTATCAATCGTGCTTTGTCCTGGCATCAATTCAGCGCCTATTTCAGACCAGGTTGGGTTGCATGTGAATGTAACAAATAAGTCAGGGCGACCATATGTACGCACATAAGCAAATGCGTCCTGGGTATACTCGTGTAAGTATCGAGGGCTGTTCACAAACGATGACGGTAAGATGACCATTTTACCTAAATCATTAGCGTTAACATTCGCATCATTTGCAATGGCATCCTGGAGGTGATATATTCACCTCCAGGATGCCATTGCATTTTCAGCCCTCAACTTACTTTGGTTTAACGATATGAATCGCAGACGCTCACTCTCAACTTTTACATACATGTCGACATAAAATTGATTGGCCAACTGTCTACACCGTGGTATTAAATTAAAATCATCTTCACGTATCATTAAGTGATAGGCATAAAAATCCATACATGATACTTTTTTGTTAGGCAAGGGAAGACCTGTCACAGGGTTGATTTGCGGTATCTGGAAATGATACCCTTCTTGCCCCTTGCTGAAGATCAGCGGATATTGCAGAGCGTCATAATATTTGTGTGTGTCGGGGACACTGGTCAATCTGTCGTTACGTGCTTGAAGAACTATATCACGGGACGCGAACTGTTCGCCTGTGACCATAGCGGCGATTTCATTGATTAAAGGCGCGTTATACCGTCTTTCGTGTTCCCCACTCGGTGTGCGGTCTGGATGCATGACTATTTTGTAATGTTCGAGCGGCATTCTCTCCAAGGCTGTTTTAAAAGTTTTGATGAGAAGATTATGTTCATGCAACATTCATTGCAGCTTTTCCACAGTGTTTCTTTCGACTCCTTCAATATTTTCGCACCTGCGATTCGCTTCATCCCTTTCATCTCCCATGAAATAAATCTGCAAGAATTTATGTTGTTCATTATTTGATGGAAGTAAAGAGCCAATTCTGTGGTAAATTTGTCCCTGTATTGCAAAAGTCGGAGAAAACCCAGGCATTACAATTTCCTTATCTACACCAAACGAAGTCATCTGGAAGCACGAATTGTATTTCCTGATTTTACTTAAAAAACGCCGAGATTCAGTGGTTTCATGTAGAAGTAATGTTTTCAGTGGTTCTTCTGGAACATCTAGCGTTCGAAGTTTTACTTTGCCACCAGAACAGCACATACCGGCAGTTTCTTGTTTCCACTTTAATGCATCACAATACCTACACTTTTTATTCATTCTCTCCAGAAGCAGTAATTGATGATTAACATAATCAATTAATGGGTCATAATGAAAAGCAGCATTAGTAAAAGCCCCCCATGTGTTTTATGTAAATGTTAGTCTTCTTTCGGCCTGTCGTTCAGCAATCAAATCTCGACGTCTCTGGGACTCTTCCGAAGTTTCCGCGGCCAAAAGATTTGCGTGTCGCTCAGCATCTAAAATCAGCCGCGCTTGAGTCTGGTCTTCAGTTTCGGCAGCCCTAAGAGACGCTTGCCGCTCCGCAGCTAAAGTAAGCCTAGCTCGAGTCTGTTCTTCGGTCTCGGCAGCTCTAAGAGATGCTTGACGCTCCGCAGCTAAACTCAAACGGGCCTGGGACTGATCTTCAGATTCTTGTGATCTAGCAACTTTAGCGGCTCGAGCTCTGCTAGAGCAACGGCCCAGATCAGATTTACGCCTGCGAGGCATCTCACACAAAAGTACCTCACACTAAACCAAAATTATTACCATACGTTAAAACTTGTTTTGGTCGCCGTTATTTAGCCTTTAAATCTATTTTCACGTTTTTCATGACATCTATCATTCAATGTCAATGTGCATTATGACTTCATATTTCGGGACTGTGAAGATTTTAATTCAATTTTTTAGCATCTTTTCTTTGTATTTTTTTTTCAAGAAGAATGTATAAAAAATTTTAGTTAATGATTTAGAAATCTTAAAGCAATAAATAAATATTAGAATGGATGTGGATATTGAAATTGTTTAGTTTATTTAATCGTTTTTATTTGTACAGTTAAAACTTTAAGCATAAAAAAAAACAAAATGTGAAAAATTAAAACCATGGTTATTTTTTTAGAAATCTTACAACATACAAAATATTAAAAGAAGCACAAAAAGTATTTACAGACTGAGGTTTGAACCCGCGACCCAACGATTTACAGGCCGCTCGCTGCACCGTCCGGCTACTTACTTCGATGACACCTGGGCTCAAATAGTAGCCATTCTGTTATAATGCTTGTCATGGCAGTTGTCAGTTGTCAAACAGTTGAGGTATAAGGACGTAATGCAATGCAATGTTGCTCACCTCCCAAAGTAATAGTAGCGTGATATTATAGCCTATGTCCTGCTCCAAGTTGAAATCTATATTCTTGCCAAATTCCATTACGATCCGATAAGCCGTTTAGTCGTGAAAAGGTAACAAACAAACAGAGTGACTTTCGCGTTTATAATATTAGTATGGATATGGATTTGGTAATGATTAGGAAGTCTTAAAGCATAAAAAAAAACAAAATACCTACTTACAAAAAGTGAAAACCGGGTGGGGATCGAACCATGGTTACTTTTGTAAATAATACAGCATCAAAAATTAGAAAAATAAATAAAATAATAAGTGCATATTGGCTGAGGTTTGATCCTGCAACCTATGATTCACAGGTCTTCCGCTAAACCGTCAGACTATTTACTTCGGTGACAATTGATCTAAAATAGCCGATCTATTCTAATGTTTGTTATGACAGTTGTCAGTTGTCAATCAGTTGAGGAATATGAACAAATTGCAATATTGCTCACCTCCCAATGTTAATAGCGTGATAATATATAGCCTATGTCCTTCCCAAGGTTTAAATCAATCTTCTTGCCAAAATCCATTAAGATCCGATCAGCCGTTTAGTCGTGAAAAGGTAACAAACAAACAGAGTGACTTTCGCATTTATAATATTAGTATGGATAGGGTTTCGCGACTCGCTGGGGGAGCACGCTAGCCTTGTTATTGTAATTGTGTCAGGAAATTAATGTTTTATTCGGCTTTCGGACAAAAATGCTCCTCTTTTTGTCAGGGGTTAAAAAGCAATAGATAGGTTAGGTACTTAACAATAACTTCAAAAAATAAAATAAAATAATTTAAAAAATTCCTCAATCAAATCACTAAATGACTCGTACTTTATATTTCGAAGTTTCCGCTTACTATCGGGTTTTCGGATAATAATATTACTCATAACAATCCTGAAGCTAACCCATTAACTTTTTCCTCTAGATAGTCATCAACTTACTGTAAATTAGAATAGAGTAAGTTAGTGTTTTTGTTATAAGTTACTTAGCAAAATTCAAAAGCGATTTTCTGGTTCAGTACCTACCGGTTTCTACTTTGAGATATGACCTATTTTGTAATATGTATTATGTCTTCCAAAATAATATTATATGTTCGTGAAAACTGCAACGAAATAAAAACAAAAATTAGAATGTTTTTGTTTTTTGAACTTTGAATTTAATACAATTTCCTAACTTCATACTTCAAATTTTTGTTGGTTTTTATTTTTGTTTTGGATATATACAGTAGGAAATCACTTTTTAAAGTGGCTGCTTGTACATATTAGTGCTCCTGACTGTACTAACGAGTATTACAGCGAACACACCAGCGGACATTTCACAGACATTAGAGAATGATTTTGGAACGATCACTTTTGTTATCGACTGTATTCAACACAGGGTGTTATAATTATATTAGCAGGCAGCAATTGTTACTTAAATCCTTCGGTTATTGTGGTGCCCTAGTACCTAAAATGTGTTTGTAACACAATTGTGTTTTTAAACGGTTTTATTATATTTTCTGTATGAAACATTTATTTACGAGGCAGGATTAGACTGAAAATGGCTTGTTGTGTTCAGAAAATAAATACTAGCGAATGAAATAGGAATAACAGTTCAGATTATTTTTAGCAGGTCTGTAAATAAAATGATTGTGTATCGAAACGTAAACGTGTTTGTGTTATAGGTATTTATTTGGATTTGATTTTAGGTCATGTCTGTTCGACAAAACTTCTACGGGGATCTCGCAACAACTTTTTCAAAACACTTCCTCAAAAAATGGATCTTATCACGTACTAAATGATAACAAACTATGATTTTGGCTTTTGGTTTTTCTTTTTTATCAGGATTTTGGCAGTTCCAGCCTGATTTAAATTTAAATCTTTATAGGACCACCTCTACCTCATCGGGACATACAGGCGTGACCAGATGTGCTTAATGTCACGCTTGTTTCTCCAAAAGATTAGGTAGAGGTGTACCTTATAGCTTGAGAATAAGGTAATGTGTTACCGAAGCCTAAAAAATAAACCTTCTTTCCCAGCCCCCCACGAGGACGTTCAACTCCACAGCGGGAGGCGTGTCCAAAGGAACCTGCAACCTGAACAGCTGTGCTATCAGTGTGGTTCTACCAAGGAACTATAACACTAAGCTCTCTTTCACTTGTGAGGTCTCCACCGAGGGACCCAGGTTTGCTGTTGTCAAGCAGACCAAGAATTTAACTGTGGCTGGTAAGTATACATACACCGTTTTGAAAATAAATACACTGCACGCGGTTATGTTCTCCTGGTAAGTCTGGAAATGTATGCCAATGCAATATCCATCCCGTAAACGTGTCCTAATAGTCCGCTTGTAGTTATTTTTGGTTTTACAGTAGCATGCCAAAAGCAACTATAAAGAGACAATGTTAAAGATCACTGTGATTTGATCGATTAAATATTAGAAGCGAAATATCATCTGTAAAGAGACTGAATTTAGTATCAATTATAAGAATCATCCGATCGTCGATCGGTGGGATAAGGCTACCGAAAATACTGTGTAAAATGAGCCGTTCCAAGAATATTTAATACTAGCTGATACCCGCGACTTCGTTCGCGCGGAAATTTTAAGGTGGATGTGTGAGATTGCCTCGTTGGTCGAGTGGTCGCAAGCACGACTGCTGAGCTCGAGGTCCCGGGTTCGATTCTCGGATCGGGCAAAGTGTTATTGTGTTATTTCATCAGGAATTTCTCAATAGCAGCCACGAAGTCTGGATTTAATGTCGGGCCCGGTTGATGGGGCTCGCCCCCTATAACATAGAGCTTCAACATAACTGGCGAAATGTGGATGTACGATTTAGTACACCTTCGGGAATTAAAGGCGTGATGTTTTGTTGTTATGTGTGAGAACTGACGTTCTGATCGTAATGTGATTATGTGGGTGATGACTACAAAGGGCGTGCTTTAGGGTGGTATAATTCTGGGCGGCAGAAGTCCGAAACAAAATTAAAAGGCGTTGAAGCGACACTATAATATGGCTTAAAAGCCGGAACATATTTTTTTCAAAGTGAACAATACGGCGCATTGTTGGGCAATATTTATTTATTTTTTCCAATAGTTTTGTATACAATAAAAAATGTCGTAACAATGACCGTCACCACGTGCAAGTTTTGCTTTATGAAACACGTGAACAATCAACAAATAATTGACCGTCTGAGAAGCATGGAGTAGGTACCCAAAATAATGCCTGCCACTTTTTAGGTATGGCCCTGACATTTTTTGATCGTCATTGCAAAAGCTTATTTTAAGGGAAATTACTACCTGTTAATTAAAATTGGAATGGCAGGTTATTTGGAATATTTGGCATGCGTCGAATTAAAACGCTCTCTCCTTTAGCAACTCCTGTAAAAATGGTGGTTTAGAGTTATGAGGAACAGGGTGTAAAGTACATCAATACTCCATTGAAAAGGGGAGGATCCTCCGACCAGACAGGTGTTGTTTCTGGTGGGCAACTGCCCGACAGTTGTTGTCGGGTTTCTCTATATAGTCTTAAGTCGATGTAAACTTTGCTTGCGAGATGTAGGCAATTGATGTTAGTTCTTCGTAGGTGTAAGGGCCACGGTATCTCTTTCGAACAGTTCCGCAGCCCTGGCAGGCATCGGCCTTCTCGGACCCCTTCCGATTTGCTGACATCTCCTTAAGGCGCGCGTGGAACACGACCGCGCTGTCGCGCGTCGATACGGCCTGTCATCATAAGGCGGACGGACGGTGAGCAGGCCTGTGGACGGTGAGCAATGGGCTAGCCATTACTCACCGTCCACAGGACCGCGTCGGGCATCCTACCGTTGGTTGTTCTTTGTGTGGATTCCAGAAAAGCACGGTCTATGGACATTCGAAACATTCGCCCTTCGTAAAGTGATGTAGGTCGCTACATCACTTTCCTCTGGAGACCAGAATCGATAGTCGAATGAGTCAGCTTGTAGTATTATGCCGTGCCAGTTGGAATTTCGTAGCCGCATTGTTCAGGGTGAGTCGGAACAGACTGCGGTGGTGAGGTGAACCCAAGTGTGTCGGGGCCGGCGCTGCGTTTGCTCCAGTGCGTCGGACGTAGTGCAGCGAAGCGATGTGGCAGACAGCTAGAGAAGTGTCGACCGGGAGGTAGAAGCTCTCGACCGGCCGAAAATGCAGCGTGCTGTGCCAAGGTCGCTTGATGAGAGGCTGAGGATGCTGACCAGGAATGCGCTCCGGCTGTATGATGGTGGTCAGGAATACCCATTTGAAGCTGGCTGGCTGTGAGACTCGCTGCTCGAAAGCTTGAGAGAAGTAATGATGATGACATCACGTTGCTCGAAGGCTGCGCTGACGTCCATTTCGGGGTCACCAGTTTAGGGGTATGAGGAACAGGGTGTAAAGTTCCTCAATACTTTATTGAAAAGGGAAGATCCTCCGATCAGATAGGTGTTGTGTCTGGTGGGCAACTGCCCGACAGTTGTTGTCGGGTTTCTTTATCTATACTAATATTATAAAGAGGAAAGATTTGTATTTTTGTATTTTTGTATGTAATGAATAAACTCAAAAACTTCTGGACCGATTTTGAAAATTCTTTCACCATTAGAAAGCTACATCTTTACCGAGTAACATAGGCTATATATTATCACGCTAATAACTTAGGGGGATGAGCAATATTGCATTAAAACCACATTTCTCAACTGTTTGACAACTGAAAACTGTCTGACAAGCATTAGAATAAAGCGGCTATTTTAAACCATTTGTCATCAAAGTAAGTAGCCTGGCGGTTCTATGACCGCCTTGCCAAGCAAAAGGTTTCAAGTTCGTATCCGCAGTCAGTATGCACTTTTTGTGGTAATTTTTTAATGCTGTAAGTTTTCCAAAACAACGCGAGTTCGATCCCCAACCGGTGTTCACTTTTTGTAACTAGGTAATTTGTTTTATTTTAATGTTTTTTGATTTTCAAATCATTACAAAATAGTTTTCGTTTTTTTAACCATTCAAAATAAATAGTGATTAAAGAACGAGTGGGTTATAAACAAAACGAAATTAAAGACATGATCGTCGGCGATTTTAAAGTATACACATCAGTAGACACTGTGATGGATAATGACGGTAGTCCTGCACACCCCGTTGAATTTTTCAACTCCCTGGAGCTAACGGGCGTGCCGTTCCCATAATATGAAGCTTAAACTTGGCGTTTTAGTTCTGCTGATGCGAAACTTTGATGTACCCAGACTGTGCAAGGGCACCAGGCTTCGTATCACAAAGCTTAGCAGTAATATTACAAAAGCCACTGTAGCGACGTACAAAAAGCAACTTACTACAAAGTGTACTACAGTGCCATCTATGACACGACGGAAGAACCAACATCAATTGCCTACATCTCGCAAGCAAAGTTTAAATCGACTTAAGACTATAGTCTTAAGGCGATTCAGGTTTTCGGGTTTCTCTATATATAAAGAAACCCGACAACAACTGTCGGGCAGTTGCCCACCAGACACAACACCTATCTGATCGGAGGATCTTCCCTTTTCAATAAAGTATTGAGGAACTTTACACCCTGTTCCTCATACCCCTAAACTGGTGACCCCGAAATGGACGTCAGCGCAGCCTTCGAGCAACGTGATGTCATCATCATTACTTCTCTCAAGCTTTCGAGCAGCGAGTCTCACAGCCAGCCAGCTTCAAATGGGTATTCCTGACCACCATCATACAGCCGGAGCGCATTCCTGGTCAGCATCCTCAGCCTCTCATCAAGCGACCTTGGCACAGCACGCTGCATTTTCGGCCGGTCGAGAGCTTCTACCTCCCGGTCGACACTTCTCTAGCTGTCTGCCACATCGCTTCGCTGCACTACGTCCGACGCACTGGAGCAAACGCAGCGCCGGCCCCGACACACTTGGGTTCACCTCACCACCGCAGTCTGTTCCGACTCACCCTGAACAATGCGGCTACGAAATTCCAACTGGCACGGCATAATACTACAAGCTGACTCATTCGACTATCGATTCTGGTCTCCAGAGGAAAGTGATGTAGCGACCTACATCACTTTACGAAGGGCGAATGTTTCGAATGTCCATAGACCGTGCTTTTCTGGAATCCACACAAAGAACAACCAACGGTAGGATGCCCGACGCGGTCCTGTGGACGGTGAGTAATGGCTAGCCCATTGCTCACCGTCCACAGGCCTGCTCACCGTCCGTCCGCCTTATGATGACAGGCCGTATCGACGCGCGACAGCGCGGTCGTGTTCCACGCGCGCCTTAAGGAGATGTCAGCAAATCGGAAGGGGTCCGAGAAGGCCGATGCCTGCCAGGGCTGCGGAACTGTTCGAAAGAGATACCGTGGCCCTTACACCTACGAAGAACTAACATCAATTGCCTACATCTCGCAAGCAAAGTTTACATCGACTTAAGACTATATAGAGAAACCCGACAACAACTGTCGGGCAGTTGCCCACCAGAAACAACACCTGTCTGGTCGGAGGATCCTCCCCTTTTCAATGGAGTATTGATGTACTTTACACCCTGTTCCTCATAACTCTAAACCACCATTTTTACAGGAGTTGCTAAAGGAGAGAGCGTTTTAATTCGACGCATGCCAAATATTCCAAATAACCTGCCATTCCAATTTTAATTAACAGGTAGTAATTTCCCTTAAAATAAGCTTTTGCAATGACGATCAAAAAATGTCAGGGCCATACCTAAAAAGTGGCAGGCATTATTTTGGGTACCTACTCCATGCTTCTCAGACGGTCAATTATTTGTTGATTGTTCACGTGTTTCATAAAGCAAAACTTGCACGTGGTGACGGTCATTGTTACGACATTTTTTATTGTATACAAAACTATTGGAAAAAATAAATAAATATTGCCCAACAATGCGCCGTATTGTTCACTTTGAAAAAAATATGTTCCGGCTTTTAAGCCATATTATAGTGTCGCTTCAACGCCTTTTAATTTTGTTTCGGACTTCTGCCGCCCAGAATTATACCACCCTAAAGCACGCCCTTTGTAGTCATCACCCACATAATCACATTACGATCAGAACGTCAGTTCTCACACATAACAACAAAACATCACGCCTTTAATTCCCGAAGGTGTACTAAATCGTACATCCACATTTCGCCAGTTATGTTGAAGCTCTATGTTATAGGGGGCGAGCCCCATCAACCGGGCCCGACATTAAATCCAGACTTCGTGGCTGCTATTGAGAAATTCCTGATGAAATAACACAATAACACTTTGCCCGATCCGAGAATCGAACCCGGGACCTCGAGCTCAGCAGTCGTGCTTGCGACCACTCGACCAACGAGGCAATCTCACACATCCACCTTAAAATTTCCGCGCGAACGAAGTCGCGGGTATCAGCTAGTATATAGAGAAACCCGAAAACCTGAATCGCCTTAAGACTATAGTCTTAAGTCGATTTAAACTTTGCTTGCGAGATGTAGGCAATTGATGTTGGTTCTTCCGTCGTGTCATAGATGGCACTGTAGTACACTTTGTAGTAAGTTGCTTTTTGTACGTCGCTACAGTGGCTTTTGTAATATTACTGCTAAGCTTTGTGATACGAAGCCTGGTGCCCTTGCACAGTCTGGGTACATCAAAGTTTCGCATCAGCAGAACTAAAACGCCAAGTTTAAGCTTCATATTATGGGAACGGCACGCCCGTTAGCTCCAGGGAGTTGAAAAATTCAACGGGGTGTGCAGGACTACCGTCATTATCCATCACAGTGTCTACTGATGTGTATACTTTAAAATCGCCGACGATCATGTCTTTAATTTCGTTTTGTTTATAACCCACTCGTTCTTTAATCACTATTTATTTTGAATGGTTAAAAAAACGAAAACTATTTTGTAATGATTTGAAAATCAAAAAACATTAAAATAAAACAAATTACCTAGTTACAAAAAGTGAACACCGGTTGGGGATCGAACTCGCGTTGTTTTGGAAAACTTACAGCATTAAAAAATTACCACAAAAAGTGCATACTGACTGCGGATACGAACTTGAAACCTTTTGCTTGGCAAGGCGGTCATAGAACCGCCAGGCTACTTACTTTGATGACAAATGGTTTAAAATAGCCGCTTTATTCTAATGCTTGTCAGACAGTTTTCAGTTGTCAAACAGTTGAGAAATGTGGTTTTAATGCAATATTGCTCATCCCCCTAAGTTATTAGCGTGATAATATATAGCCTATGTTACTCGGTAAAGATGTAGCTTTCTAATGGTGAAAGAATTTTCAAAATCGGTCCAGAAGTTTTTGAGTTTATTCATTACATACAAAAATACAAAAATACAAATCTTTCCTCTTTATAATATTAGTATAGATAATTAATTTTGTATTAAAAAATTAATTAACTTAATAACTTATTCAGGAAAGTATCCGTCAGAATATTAATTAACTTTTCTGCTTAATTGACAGTTTCTGAGAAAGTAATTTTCAAAAGTGATACTTGTTTTTTCCCCTGCCACCTAGTTGTAAAAGATCAGAGCGATAATTCCCGTATTTTGAAACATTCTATCAAAAATGCTTTCAATTAACGTACATTTTTCACATCGATTTTCACTGACATGAACGCCTAGTTGAAACATCTTTCATTGGGAGCGTTGGCCTTACGATTTGCAAAACCAGCTCATGCTCATGTATTAATTTCTTAATGTTTCACCTCTGCGTTTCACATTTACATCCTCTACTTGTACGTACATGGTTTTTTCCCTACAATGTACTTTATCGTCTTGAGCTTCTATTCATCATGTATCCAAAGCATAAACATTAGAGATGACCGTATCGAAGAGATGGACTAATTAATAAAATTATTTCACTCTTAATACTCAAAAAGTATGACGAGAATCGCATGTGACTAAAACAGTGATAAATATTGATGGATGGAGAGGGACAGGAATATCAAGAAAACGATGGATGAATCGTGTGAGGAACGGACTCGCCCACCAAGGGTTCCGTACAAATTTATTTTGTACAGGGCTATATTTTTTGTGATTTAAGGGTACACAAGTCGGTCATTCTTCCATACAAACGTAGTATGGTGATTACTCGTCTGTTTGACGGTGTAGGTTCAAAACTAAAAATTTTATCAACTGGTCTTGTCATTATCTAGCCCTGTATGGAAGCAGAATTGCAAAAAAAAATATTGGTTTGAAAGTAATGGGCGTCGAAAGTTCCGTATTTGAACACTAATTTTAACTCGTCTTTGGGCGCAAATAAATAACTTATGTAGTATGAAAATGGAAAAAGTGAAACCGTACAGGGACAGATAATTTATTCAACAGTTCAAATAATTTATTTTGAGTAGATACATCCAGTAGTTTTCCCATAATATTTATACGGCCAAAACTAAGTTTATGAAATTTGGCGCGCTCATTTTCGCTATAAATCGTCGTATATTTCACTAAACAAGTAAATAAATATATAAATAAGTAAATAAGAAGTAGATAAATGAATACTAAGTAAATTAAACTAAATAAATTAAAAACTTACTAATTAAGATGCATATTAGCCACGCCCGCCAACGAGTTCGAGCCGTCGACTTGTGCAACCTTAATTACAAATGTACAGTTTTCAGATTTTTCCGTCTAATTGTGGTATAAGACGATATTACTTGCCAAATTTCATAGTTCTAGGTCAACGGAATGAACCCTTTAAATTTTGATTCCCTTGAGAGTGTCGAAATATACTTTTTTTGCAGCTTAAACAGCCGTACAATTTTTTACGTTCACAGCTTCAAGGTACTGTAGACTTGAATCATTATCATCATCATCTGCCTAGCCTTTTCCCAATCTATCTTTGAGTAGGCTTCCCATCTAACCGGATGCAGCTGAGTACTAGTATTTTACTTGACGCGACTGCCTATCTGACCTCCACACTGCAGTAACTGGGTAATACGATACCCCTTGGTAAAACTGGATGTCAAACTTTTGGCTTCTGACTACTAGCAATGACTGTCAAAGATCTATAAATAACAGCCGGGACCAACGGCTTAGCGTGCTTTCTGAGGCACGGAGGAAACTCAGTATGTAATTATGGTCACCCATACACGGACCAACCTCGGCAAGCATGGCTTAACTTTAAAGATAGATCTGTGCGGCTGTTATTATTTAGCCACGAGCTCCTGAGTACTGTAGACTTAAATATATGATTTTAATTTCTACTGGAAACATCCACGCAATCCCGAGATAAAGAGTCTTGACATACAAATGGACAGACAAAGAGACAGGCAGACGGACATCAAAGGGACCCTATAAGGGGGGATATAAGGGGTTCGGTTTTTTTCTTTTTGAGGTACGGAACCCTAAAAAGGTGTAAATGATTGCGTGACAGTTGACAGGGGAGAATGGAAGAATGGAAAATACAAAACGTGGGCAGAAAAATGATGACACAAAAAGTAATCTTTTTTGTCTTTCACAGTGACGTTAAAAGAAGACCCAGTGATAATGGGCGTGCCTGGTACGGTACAGCTGGGTGAAGACGTGCTCCTGAACTGCACCACCCAGCCAGCAATGCCACCCGCCAACATCGTGTGGTATATCGACGGACGGCCTGATAGGGTAAGTACATAATTTTTATTGATTTAGTATACAAAGTGTTTACCTTACCTTACATTACCTTTACGAAGCCGTCATCCCAGCATTCTTACATCAAACTAAATAAATCTCCGCAAAAATTATTGTTAGGATTTTTTTGGGGTTAAAAATCACCTATGTATAATGAATGTATCGCATTCGAACAACAAACGGGGTCATGGAGGTATTAATGTAAAGTTAAAACATTATAGTTTTTGGGGTACTAATACTAGTTCTGGAACTTAGTACCCCAAAAGGTTCATGTAAGGTCTAAAACCAAAAAAAAACGCAATCACGAAGAAGATGCAGAAACGCAATGAAAATCACTGCCTTTCGGCTCCGTTAAGGGTATTTTAACACTCGTTATAATTTACAGCACAATATGAATTAAAAAGGAAACAGGTTTAAACGTTGAAAAGAAACTTTTCTCAAAGTGGACGAAATTCTGGTGAAGATTCGTTCAACTGAATATGGGAGGCCTATGACCGGTCATACGGCGATGCTGGGGCTAGGCGTGTGTCCAGCAGAGGATTCAAGGCGGACTCTAACTATCGCCCTGAAAAATACCTCGCTCTATCCGTATCGGTTCGCTATTCCTCTGGTTATGTCGACATCCTGGGTAGCGAACGACTGTCCTCCATTGCCCCATACACGACATCAGGAAGGTGCGCAGAGTTGCATCAACTTTATACCGATTGTTCTTATTGTTAAACAGATAAACAATAAATTAATTTAGTTTTGATACCTTCCATTAAATTTTGAATTGAGTAGTAATAATATCACTATCAACATTAATAATATTTAATTGTTTCCGGAAATACCAGAATTACTTTCCGGAAAAATGGCTTATCCATGTTATTCTTTCTGTGTGCATTTATGATACAAGTACCAAAAAATCTTCCTACTCCGATCTAAGTTTATAAACGTTTTCCTTTAAATTGTCAACAGACAGAGCACGGGCTGTTAAACAACACACAAGTTTCCTCCGCCAATGACTTCGGCCTCAGGACGAGTTGGCGAGCCCTGCGGCTGCGAGTGGCCACGTCCAAAGGCTTCATGGCCTTACGCTGCGAGGCCACGCAGCCTACTTGGCCCCCGTACACAAGGGCCACAAATGCGACCCTGGTAGTTGCGAGGTCGCCGCATTTGTCTATGTTTACGGCTGCAGGTGGGTTATGATTTCCTGTTATAATACCTTGGTTAAAGTCACTAATTTCTTGTGTTTAATTTCCTTTTCGAAGTTTCTCGGTAGGTACATCATTTATTTTCTGAAATGAGACAGGACTCACTTATGTTATCATGCACCACATGTAAGCTAACAAGTTACCGCATATCTACGACAACTAGTTTCCGTCAAGTGACTAATTAACATACTATGCTACCCTGGTACTTTGGTAGACGTAATGAAGACATGGCGGAGATGACTTGCATTCCGTCTCACGATTCTGAGAAAACCGCTTAATTCTCGTAAGGGTTATTTGTCTAATTTTGCAAAGGGTCTCGAATAGCGATAAGTTTTCGAGTCTGCTGAAGTTTGGCGAAGGTTTCTAACTATTCCGGAACTCGCGAGATACTTGAGCTGCTGAAGTTTGTCTATTTATCCTATACACTTTATGCATACAGTTTAATTTGGAGTTGATATTGACAAAGTACTAAGCAAGTTGTCAGTGACTTAGCTACGTAAGTAGGTAAACGAAAGATAGGTCTGTCGTTTTCAAAATCCAATAGCATTGTATTTTATTTCTGCTTCAAAGTATTTTATTCCGATAAACAATCTTGTATATTTTCAACAAACAAAAAAAACGGAACAATCCTTTCCACACGCACTCCAAAAATGTAAAACATTTTTTCATTTTGCAACGCGTAATAGTCCAATTTTTGATTCAGATTGTAATTTAACATTTCAAAGAGCCTTTATTGAGCAATGTGCAATTTCTTGCTCAAATGGATGATCAATGGAGTAGGAGCAATTACGAGTGAACATGGTCGCACATGATTCTCGTATAGAACTTCATCGTTACCCGATAACAAATCTGCTATTGGTTGAGTGACTTTCCCTGTTATCAAAGAAAAGTTAATAGCCTGAATGTTTATGGCTCAATGAACGAAGAAATGTTGGAGCTGGTAGTTTGTGATTTTGATGTTATTGTGGAAGATTTGCTTAATTTTTTTTTTCTTTTAGTATTAAAAACGAGGCTCTCTAGACTTTTGGAGCTTATGGCCCATTTGCCAATTTTCATTCTTATCCTTATCCTTTATTGCACCCAAAATTAACAAATATACATACAAGTAGCAATATATAAAACGGCGATTCATGTTTAATTTACCCATATTAAAATAATATTTTTATCTACTTCGATTTCGTTATATTCGAATTACAAAAATGACAGCGGTTTCATTATGATACCCATAACGACATCGGGTTGCATTATGCGAATCATCATAAATTCTAAAACACTAGCAAAGACATTCTGAACATACAGCCAGGTACCTATAATATTACTTTGAAATCAATACACTGTAAATGATGTTTTTAAAAATGGAACAAGTTTAGAACAAAAGTATCTTATACTATTTGGCAGTAAAATCTACATACTCGTATAAATTAACAATAGTCAGTGTGTAGTTAAGTTTCTATTAAAAATACTTATTTGTCTATATTTTTGTTTTATTCCTTCCTTTGTAGATAATAGCTATTTATGCAACTGTTAAGTTATGGACGGTACGGTGGATACGAGTGCCATTTTTCGGTACAAGCGTAGCGCGTACCGAAATAGGTGGGCACGAGTTATTAAAATACCAATAACGTACAGTTGCACACAAGATTTTATCTACGAAGGAGGGAATAAAATACAGATATAGACAAATAAGTGTTTTTTAATAGAAACTTAACTACACACTGACTATTGCTTATACGTTCCCGCCATATTACGAAATCTTCATATAATTTCTCATATAACATGTCTTGATTTTTCTGGTAGTAAGTTATTTGGGGTCAGAGCCCATTCGTCCCCTAAGATTCGCACCCTGTGCCCACTCGTCCCCTGGAATTTTTGAGGGGCCCACTCGTCCCCTGAAGAATATTTATTTTTATTCACTCTTCTAATATAAGTACATGCATATGTGTATACTGCAGCTTGGTAGTCCTGGTACGGTCGCGCAGAAAAGGCTAAACTAAAAAATATAGTAATTCGGTAGATATCATGTTCATTTCGAATAAGATTAACACATACAAAATCACAATGTCCTAGAAACTAACAAAATACAGCTCTTTTACAAAAATCAGCCTTGATTGACCATCATTTTAATCAACATTAAATATAAAATATGCAAAAAAAAATAGAACACATATCAACAGTAAATAATCACTTCTTATTTTTTTGTATATTTACCAACTACATACATGCAAAATCATAATAACATAAATCTAAAAAATTATAACAGTACAAAAAAAATACTAAAATCACAGTAATAATTGAAGACTAGATAAATCAACATATATATTTTTTTGTATATATTATTATCATGACGGATTATTCATCATAGCTCTTTTTTCAATGATCTGTTATGATTTATTAAATTAATTCCGATAATAAACTGTTCACAAGTGTTAACCGTTTCTTATTTAAAATATGGCTAATTTTATCTCAGGGGACCAATAGGCACCTGAATAGGTGCCGAATCTTTAACTTATATTGTATATATATTAGAGTGGACGAATGGGTACCTTAAAAATAATATTTTTTATTAAAATATTAATTGGTCCCCTACCAGGAGACCAATGGGCACCTATATAGGGGCCGAATCTACAACTTTTATGCTGGGGGACGAATTTTAGGGGACGAATGGGCTCTGACCCGTTATTTGTAGCGCAACCGCGTCCACTTTTTTTTTTTATTTAGTCTCTATTTGGTATAAGGCACAAATCTTGTAGCCGCAACAGCCAAATAGTATACGATACTTTTGTTCTTAATAACTTGTTCCATTTTCAAAAACATCATTTACATAGTCTCGATTTCGAAGTAATACTATGTTCAGAAAGTCTATGCTTGTGTTTTAGAATTTATGACGATTCGCATAATGCAACTTGTGTCGTTATGTGTATCATAATGCAACCGCTGTTAATTTTGTAATTCGAATATAACGAAACCGAAGTAGATAAGATCTTGTATGCAGCTGTACGTAGTTAATGTTCACATAACTCGTCAAAATATAGGGAACAGCTGATTTTTTTTCACGATTTCGCGTTTGGTCTCATAGTAAAAGTTGTTCATAATTATGAGTAGAATGACCTCATAGGAGGTTGTTAGTGTTTTACCAACAATAACCCTGTATAATTATAGTTTTAACATACTACAAAGTACCAAAGTACCAATAATTTTGTACCAGGGTATTAGCAAAAAGTAAGTAAAAGTTTATCTGTCAAACGAGTGGTTCCTATGTTAGTACAGATGACAACATTGCTGCTCTGCTGCCATTTTCATAGAGTAACATAGAAACCATTCGTATGGCAGTGATCGGTCATTGACATTGGGGTTTTGCAGCTACGGTTTAAGTTTGCGGTCGTCTTTGGATTTGTACTTTACTACACTAGGAAAGTAGAAATAAGTGATGGTCTTACATTTAGTTGAATTAACTAACCTACAACCCATTTGTCCACAGGTTCAAGCTCAACCAAGTTGGATGCAACAGTACTGATACTCGCGTTATGCATCTCAGTACACATATTTTCTAAATACAGTGCCTTGAGTGAAGTCTAACCGATGCTGTAGGTATCAGTTTAGCATCGAGCGAATAGTATAGTTAGATAACAATTTATATCACGGCAATGTTTACATGGGGAGACAAGAAAAAATAAATCATGTTTCATGTAAAATAAACAAGTTGCACAACAATGTTGGCTACATGTTTTCTACAATTTGTGTGTGACACATGTTGCGAGAAACCCTAATTATGTTATTGAAACAATGATGTGTAACTTTTTAAATACTATTATTATGGGGTTTAGGAATCGATACAAAACAACAAAAAAAGATTTCGTTTATTTTAAAAGGACGGAAAAATATCCCAGTGTTTACTAAAACGGCTTTTAAGACATAAGGTGCTCAATAACATTTAATAGCAAACTTTACTGAAAGTTAATGAATGAGCCCTTTCCTTTGAATTTCGACGCTTCGTAACTTTTCTACTACAGCAAGAAAATGAACTAAAACTTTCTTACAGAGTACCTCCTTCAAAAGCAAAATTAAAAAATATACGGGTTAGCTAATTTCTTGTAATTTGATCTGAGAGGAAAAATCATATCCGCAGGTTGAGGTATGAGTGAAAGCGGGTAGCAGAAATTTGTGGAAAATATTATTATAACCAATTTTTGGGCTAACATTGCAGAACCGTTGCCATGGCAGCCTCGAAATTTCTACTTTACGTTTCCCATCATCAGTCTCTCACCTTCTGCTGTTCGTCTGGTACCCTACACAAGAGATTTAAAAAGCGCAATACGACGCGGAACTGCCATCCATATATAGTACCACTATCCCTAAAAAAAGTAAAAGACTCTACTCACAGCAAATGATAGCAGTTACAAACACTTGTGGGAAAAATCACGAGAAAATTGGCACTTTTAGTGGTAATGACAAACTTCATCCGTGCTGTCTCTGTAAGCATCGGTAAAAGTGTTCTGAAAAGAAAACCTATCTGCAACGAGAAAGCTACCGTTAAATTCTACTTCTTTTCATTCCCAGTAGACGTCGAAGCATTGAATTATAAATATTTATATCATGCATAATACATGTGCCATACTATGCAGAAAGCATCAAAGAGTCTCCATGTATCAATCGTATCCTCGTAAATACATAACACGAACTATCGTAGGAAGATTCAGAGATCTTTTATTTCCGTATACCATTCAATTTTTATGAAATCCTGGTACCTACATTGTAGAATGAAATGTGAGTCTCTTTTAACGTGTAAACATTGTAAAACGTTAGCGGTATTCTGTCGTTTGTGTAAAATTGCAAGTGTGTGTGATAAAAGGTGTTTGTTTTATTATGTATTTTTTTGTAGTTAAAATTTCCGATTCGCCATTGCTGAAACCGCATTGAAATGTGGAGGTCAAAGAAATTGGTCCAAATAATTAAATTCATTTATTTCAGATAACTTGATCAATACAGGCCGATTTAAAATAAAAACAATAAAAAAAAACAAATCTACATTAAAATCATAATCATAAAAAAAAACTAAAAACATGCCTTGAATACACTTCCACGGTATGTCAATATTAGTGTGTCAAGACAGACAACTCCACCGACTTCGTCTAAAGCTAATTTGATCCTAAGTTCCAAGATCAATTCCTAACGCACCAAAGTATCGCCTGCCTGCCTGAGCAATGGATATTTTTTATAAAAAGCGCTCATTAACTGAAAAAGACTGTATCGGTCTTTATTGGTAGTTTATTTATTTCATCTAAAACGAAAGTACAAATAAAATATCAAGCAGGTACACATTCAAAAACACTACCAGGCTCGAAGGACCAATGTGGAGTTGAACATAGCATTGCAAATAAACGTTAATATTTGAGTGAGTTTGCACCTTTCCGTGCGGCTGTATTCAGTTACATCCTTTGCAGCGGAACTGGGAATTTGAGGCTCAATCCTTTGTCAGGCCCAATAAGCTTTTAGAGCACTTTGACCGTGTCTGCCTCCCTGTTACTCGCAACAACGCGCTGTTTTCTCTTATCACATCCATATTTGATGCGATATGACTTTTCATGGGGGTCGGTATGGAAGTTTCGAAGTAAACGGCAGAGATTTGAGTTAGAACTTTGTTTTTGTTTGTTTCCCTGTAAGGAGTCGTGTGAAGATGTGTTTTAGATAGGCGTTTATGTGAAAATAATGCTCAGTAAATTGTAGATAGGGAAGTAATGTGGGGAGATAATTATGTTGTTATGTAATCAGGGAAGGGCGTTCTCTTCATTTGAATTAGTAGGTACGCACCTTCTTTTATAAGATTTTACGATTATTTATAAAAAAAAAACGACAGGACACATCTACGTTCCTAGTGATAATTGTAATAAAAAATGTCGTAAAAATAAAGTTATATTATAAAATCAATTATTCTATAAATAGCAAGCACTGAATTTCGATGTTTTATGTCACGAGAAAAATAAATAAAAATTTGTAATATTTACATATGTTGGAAAGGAGCTGATGTGAATACGATTAAGTTAAAGTAATGTACAGACTAAGGCAGGGACAAACTGTGTTGACAGTTAAGCATTAAACTTGCGTTTAACTTTAGCGTTAAGTTTGAAACTTGCGGTAACAAGTTATAAAGCCATATTGCTTCAAGTATTAAACACTATAAATTAAAAAAAAATAAAAACAAAGGGAAACTCAACCAGAGAAGTAGTTCTTGGAGTAACGAACTAAATGTTCAAGCGTCACGTGTCTTGCGACGACGGTTACTAAGACAACAAATGAAAGAAGATGGTCAGAGCAAGTCACATATTACGGTGCCTTGGTACTCACGCGAGGGAAATAAGTGACATAAACGAATGTTGCTTGACACATGTCACAAGTCGCTTGTCGTCGCAAGTCGCTTGAGGTAGTGAACGGACGTGCACACAGCAACACAGCTATAAATTTCCAGTGATACCTGACCTCGCTATGAGCTTCGCGTACAATGAAAGATCAGCAGCTTTATTTGTTTTTGCATAGCTTGATTGATCATCGTGCGTACATCAGTACGGCTGCAGTATATTTATTCAAAAAAAGAAAATTAAAAAATGAAAATTTTGGTTCAAATTGCTCCCTGTCAAAACATTCAAACAGGAGTGTCAGTTGTATTTTTAAGCGTATAATGTATATGAGTAACGTCAGATTCTATTCGTCGTCTGCATTTCATTTCAAAAATGTTTTATAGCAATCCCTTTTTTTAATAATTCCGTGTGATATTCTAAATTTGTATTTTTGTACGGCCGCCATCTTGCTAAGCTGTCAACACAGCGTTGTCAAATTGTTGTTAGAATACAAAAATGTTAAATAAATGATTTGTACGTTGTTTAGTTTTATGCAACGAATTTTTTTTTTTTTTTTGTATTTTCATATTTTTCTACGTTTTCGTTGCTGTTGTGTAAATTACTTCTAATTATTTTCGTTTTTAAGTGCAAGATTGTTTTTTGCAATGATTCTGAGATAGGTAAGGTGGGTAGTAAATGCAGAACTGAATGTAAGATTTGGTAAAAGTGCACAAAGCGATCCGAAACCGAACGCAGCCATAGAGGGCGCCTTTGCGTGATCCCAAAAATGAGTGGCATTATGCCACTTAGGGTTACATTAATGCATTTTATCACCATGATACCTCTTTTCGTACAAAAGTCACCATCCAGTAAGTTATGGTTTCAAATAACTTGACCTCTTTATTACAATATTTGTCATAGTCCGCACTCTGGCTGGAAAATGACGTTCGTTTGATGATTCCAAAAAGGTTTTTGGATTTTCGTCTGTGCTCTTGCTTTTAGGTGTAAAAAAGATTAGATTCAAATTGTGTCATTACTAAGACGTTACATTGTTGTGTCTGCACATTCTATATCTACACAGCGTACTTACTATTTACGGTTCGGTAAAATGGGTATGACAGATGTACGAGTACTTGAAGTATGTGTCAGAGTCCGATGTCGCAGACGGTTTGAGATTTGTCGGCACTGTCTTGATTGCACTTTTAGCGTAACGCAATGGAATTTGTATGACAGCTGAACGTCAAATTTGCGCAACGATTTTATATTCTTTTCTGCAGTTGACTACCTGTTTACCAGGAGAACAGTTTGGGTGAGTAAATTACTTTAATGTGGATTATAGAACTAGAGATATTGTGGTTTTTCCTCTATTATCTTTTCCCATGTCCTGACGTTCCTAAAATTCTTCTATTGTAAATAGTATTTTATTACTTTGGTGCCAAATTCTAGGTATCTGTTATTAGTGAATCACTCAAATTCTAGTCTTTGTATTTTAAAATGTTTTTGACAGCTGAATAGTCTTTTGTTGCGCCAGAAGAAAATATACTTCATTTGAATTACTTTGTTTTCAGACAGTGAAAATTCTGTGGATTTTTTTCTTAACACGAAAATCTAATGAATAGACCAGCACAGCATTTTGATTAAAAACTCGATTAAAAAACGGGTGCGAAAATATAAAAACCCGGTGAACAACAACGATTCTAATCCTATTCCCAAATAACCTAATTTAAATATTTTATACCGCACGGTTCCAAAAACGCAGGTTTTCGCGTAAAATCGTAGTGACAACATCAAAATTCATGAAACCGAACAATCCCGAACGTAATGTGATTTAAAAACGTCTGACGGGCGCGGAACGGGCGTGCGTGTCGTCACTATGTGTTGTGTACATTGGAGCAGACTGATTTCATGTTCTCTTCTCCTATATTGCAAAATCATGAGCGCATATTTTGTTTTCCTTTATTTCTCACAATTTTTACACATTTTTAAATATTTTTACAAAACAAAAAAAGCATTTTTAGAAATAAAATAAGTAAAAAAAAATAATGCAATTTATGATATAAAAAAGTAAATACTATTTATAGATATATAATCCTTCAATCTAACTAACTTGACACTGGCTAAATGCACAAACCGTGCGAAGCCAGAAAAATAAAACCTTTTTCCTGTATTCTTAGAAAATCGTAGATATTTTATTTAATGTCGACGCTATTTAGAATAATATTCGTTTTTATCTGAAAAAAATACAGTTTGCGTTATTTTGTTCACACATAAAATGCCTCATTTTACTTTTGAACAATAGTCACTTCTTACTTTAAGCAACCCGCTACTCTTTCAGACCAGTATAAAAGATTTCTAATAAACATTTCTGTTCGATCCTTGTCTAGTTTAAGGTAGTTTTAAGCTCCATTAGTTTTATGCCTTCTACCCTCACTTCTGGTGAGGTGACGGCGATGAGCAGCCATCTTGGTGCTGCGTATGAGTCGACGTTCGACTACGGAAAGGGAAGCAGGACCGCGTTGCCGTGCACGCCGGTGTGCCGATTGCCACCTTGTAAAACCTGACTTTTCGTCTCCTATTTCGATATAGTGCCTTCTGATCGTATCAGAACAATCCCCAGACATTAATTTGTGTGTGCCTAAAATTCGGATCCCGAAAGACCTTCTAGAAGCCCATTGTGACGTCACATCAAACCACGCGGCAGCGAGCTGCTTTTGCAAGCTTGATCCAAGCCAGGACAAGGGTGAAGCTTAAGGTTAGTGGAGTCAAATTGCCTATTCTAGTCAAGGATCTGAATCTCGGCCAGTTTTCACCATAATTATTTATTATTAGGTATCTCTATAAACCCTCAATATCTCTCATACAGTCCACTACTCAAAAGTTAAAGGCCCACGTGCCACATTTTTTGGTCTTCGAGCCTGATTTCAGTACCTGTTTAATAGTTTCCATTCTATAATATTTTACGTCGTACGTAAAAATTATCCGGTGTGCAGATCATTGCATACATACCTGAATCTATTAATTGCATCATTAATCCCAAATACCTACTTGCATTAGTTATCTACTTAGCTTATTTGTACTACCTAGAATCTACCTACATTAAAACAATATTGTCAACTTATAACGTTGAAGGTAATCATGCCTCCGAAAAAAGATGCATCATCGCAATCAATTGCATACCTAATCCAAGAAAAGGAAGTACTCTTTGAGCAATTACAATATGCCTATGAAATGTCAAAAGACATTTCAACGCCTGATAAGCAGGATTTACTTTTATTACGTGTTTCGGACATTGACGAAGTGCGTGATCGGTTTCAAAAAGTAATTTTTAAAATATGTGAATCGGAGTTGGAATCAAACCCGGACGCTAAAGTGCGAACCCAGGAAATAAAAAGTTTCGATGATATTTACTATAACGTAAAATTAGTTACAAATAGATTAAATAATAAAGCTGCGGGGAGTGTTAAATTTGAAAATCAAAACGTAATTCAATCAACTCCGCGTTTACCTAAATTAGAACTATTTGCATTTGACGGTAATATTGAAAACTTTACTACGTTTTACGAAACCTTTTGTTCACTGGTACATAACCAACCACATATACCAAATATCGATAAATTCCATTACCTCCTGTCATGTACGAAGGGCAGTGCATTAAATATTGTTAAAAGTTTACCGATTACTGCAAGTAATTATGATTTAGTCTGGAAAAGTCTTCTTGACAAATACCAGGATAATCGTATGTTGGTGGGTAGATACCTCGATAAAATGTTAGGTTTCTCACCGATAATTAAGGAGTCTTCAGCTCAATTAAATATCTTTATTGAAACATTTGAGCACTCCTATCAAGCTATTCAAGCGTTAAATATAGAAAATTTAAATAGTTATGTGATGTGTCATATTGCATTACGTGCCTTAGATTCACAAACTAGAAAATTATTCGAACAAAATTGGGATCAAAAATCTGTTCCGACTTTCCATGATTTAATCAGCTTTGTACACAATCATATCAAAGTACTTGATCACTCTATTTCTTACACTAATAATACGAGTTCAGTGAACTTGCAACAAAATAAACGTCAACCAATTAATAAGACGGAAAAAACTAGGTCATTTACTCATGCAACTTCCTCGCAATTCAACTCGTCTTGTTTACATTGTGACGGCAAACATATGATTTTTAGGTGTGATAAATTCCGTGAATTGTCCACTGAGAAGCGCATTAACCGTGTTAATGCACTTAAATTATGTCATAATTGCCTTAAACAAAACCATAATGCTAATGAGTGCAAAAGCCAGTTTAAATGTTTAGTTTGTCAGAAATCGCATCACGTGTTATTGCACCTCGACGATAACAAACCGGTTTTGAGTTCGCGACAAAGCGGCAGCGACTCGAGTACTTCTCATGCAAAATCATTGCCATCACAGATGACATCTACTACCGGTTCGAGTGAAAGTAACAGTTGCCATTCCGCTTCTTTACACACAGCTGCTGGTACAGTTATACTAGGTACCGCTGTGGTGCATGTGTTAGATAAAACCGATTGTTATCAGCCGTGTCGTGTTTTGATTGATTCTGGCGCTCAAACAAACTTTATTTCTGTTGATTGTTTACAACGTTTAGGGTTGACACCTCGCAAATGTAATTTTGATATTTTTGGTCTCGCAGGAGAAAGTGTAAAAAATCATGGTATGACTTCGTTCGCTATGAAACCGCGTCATAGTAACGAACCATCTTTTAATATTGACGCTGTAGTGCTTACAAAAATTACTGGTGGTTTGCCGACCGTACAGTTACCTCAAAGCGTAATTGATGAATATAGAAATTTAATTCTAGCTGACCCTACCTTTTATAGGCGTTCCGAGATAGATATTATTTTGGCGGGTGATGTTTTTCCGTATATTTACGACGGAAAGAAATTGATCTTTGGTTCAGATATACCTATTGCGTTGAGTAGCATTTTTGGTTATGTGATTACGGGAAGGTTTTGTATGTCGCAGAACAACCATTCTAACGTAACTGCTCCTACTACTTCTCTGCATGCAGTAACGTTTACTGTCGAGGAGAATCTCCTCAATGACTCCCTCAAACGGTTTTGGGAGGTTGAAGCTTTGCCGTGCGAAGTTCCACACTTAAGTCCGCAAGACGTTCTTGCTGAAAACATATTTTCTGAAAATCATTACAGGGACGAAACGGGCCGATACGTTTCTCCTATTTTATTAAATCCAAACCACGAGCCTTTGGGTGATTCTTACAATTCAGCTTTTAAGCGGATGACTCAATTAGAGCGCAGACTTGATAAATTACCCGATTTAAAAAAGGCCTACTGTGATTTTATGAACGAGTATGAATCGTTAGGACACATGGAACTTTATAAGGGTACGGAACCATCTAAATATTTTATTCCGCACCATTGTGTATTGAAACCCACGAGTACAACTACACCTTTGCGTGTTGTTTACAATGGCTCAGCTCCTACTACTAACGGATTATCACTTAATGACATTCTTTTAACCGGACAAAAACTACATTCAGATATCTTTCAAATTCTAAGTCAGTTTCGGTTATACGATGTTTGTTTTACCGCAGATGTTTCTAAAATGTTTCGAGCGATCAATATTATTCCGTCAGAAAGAAAGTACCAACATATTCTCTGGCGTGACACAACATCAGACCCCGTACGCATTTATGAACTTAAAACAAACACATACGGTCTTAGAAGTGCCCCGTTCATAGCTATTCGCACGTTACATCAATTGGCTTATGATAATCCGCAGTCCTTGGCTTCCAATGTGTTGTTACAAGGATGTTTTGTCGATGATGTATTATGGTCGTGTCCCACGATAGACGAAGCTTGCACCTTACAAGATGAGTTAACCTCACTTCTTAAAAGTGGAGCATTTGACCTCCGGAAGTGGGCAAGTAATCGTTCTAAATTACTCACGCGTATGTCAACCGAGCAGGTATCTGTTATTAATTTTCAAGACGATACGTTATCGTCCTCAATCAAAGTGCTAGGGTTGACGTGGTTACCTAGCTGTGATTGTTTTTCCTTCAATTATAATTTAAATGACTCGCTCTCAACGAAGCGGTCAGTACTCAAATTACTTGCGAGTATTTTTGATCCCGTAGGTTTTATATCACCATGCACTTTTGTTGCTAAGTGTATTATGCAAGATTTATGGAAGTTAAGTTTAGGATGGGACGACTATTTACCAACCGAATTAAAAGAAAAATGGCATAAATTTTTTTCAACCTTGCCCTGTCTTGCAGAGTTGCGAATTGAACGACATATTTTAATATCTAAGTTCAATTCAATTCAGCTCATCGCCTTTTGCGATGCGTCATCTTTAGGCTATGCAGCATGTATTTATGTTCGCAGCACTGACAACGCGGGTAATATAAAGGTGCGGTTGCTAACGAGCAAATCAAAAGTGGCTCCGATGAAACCAGTCTTATCAATCCCTAGACTTGAACTTATGGCGGCCGTGCTGCTTTCTAAACTTATTAGTTGTATTGTTAAAAAAATTAAGCAATTAGATTTCCCAATTACTGCGCTCAGCGATTCGAGTGTCGTTCTTTCATGGCTTCAGACTCCATCATATAAATTAAAAACTTTTATTTCCAATCGAGTTGTTGGTATCATGTTAGTAGTGAAAATAATGCTGCTGATATTTGTTCACGAGGCGCTTTACCTGATCGATTTATGGAATATGCTCCGGAATGGATCCGTGGTCCCTCGTGGTTATATCAGGAACGTGGTCTATGGCCTATTAAAACGGTTTATGTTTCTGACCAAAATAAAGTGCCCGAATTAAAATCAAATAATGACACTTTTTGTTTTAATACTACTGACAACAAATTGAAGAATTGTGAGAATAATCTAGAAGAATTAATATTTAATAAATTATCATCATTCAACAAGTTACAACGTTATATCGCCTGGTACCACCGTTATTTAGACTATTTAAAATCGAAACAGATAGTCTCAGGGCCACTGACTACCCTTGAGCTAACTCGAGCTCATGATTCTATAATTAAAATAATTCAAAGGAACTATTTTGAATCTGAAATTGCCATACTTTCTAAAAGGGGCAACGTAGTAAAATCCTTACGTAAACTTTCACCCTTCGTTGATGATAACAAGTTCCTCAGGGTGGGGGGTAGAATTTCCCAGGCTGACTTGCCTTATGATACCAAGCATCCTTTGCTTTTGCCAAAAGCATGTCATACAACTTCAATTTTAATAGAATATTATCATAAACTTTACATGCATGTGGGTCCGCGCACGTTGCACGGAATATTATCCAGGAAATATTGGATTATAAATGGTCGTAATGTTATTAGATCGGTGTTGTCAAAATGTGCAAAATGTTTTAAAGTTAGCCCGACTTCAATCCAACCAATGATGGGTACGTTACCCTCAAGTAGACTTCAACCTGACAAAGTATTTAGTCATGTAGGTGTCGATATTGGAGGTCCGTTCATTGTAAAGGAAAGTCAAAAACGTAATGCCAAAACTTATAAGGCCTATTTATGCCTGTTCATTTGTTTTTCTACCAAGGCTGTGCACCTCGAGGTCTTGTCAGACTTGTCATGCGAGTGTTTCTTAGCAGCTTTTGATAGACTTGTTTCTCGACGAGGATTATGTAATACCTTATATTCTGATTGCGGGACAAATTTTGTTGCAGCCTCCAAACATCTGAAGGAAGTCTGTAAATATTTTAATAGTCAAAGAAACCGCAATGACATTCTCAATGGTCTAACATTGCGATCAGTTAATTGGAAATTTAATCCACCTAGTGCCCCTTCCATGGGTGGCTTATGGGAAGCCGGGATTAAGTCCGCAAAGCATCATCTCTTTCGTTCCTGCGGAGATAAGATCTTCACGTTTGAAGAACTATCAACGGTTTTTTGCAAAATTGAAATGATAATGAACTCACGCCCACTTTGTCCAATGTCAGATAACCCTAATGAATTTGATGTCATTACCGCTGGTCATTTTTTAATTGGTCAAAGTATGCTATCGGTTCCAGAGTTTAACTTAGAGGATGTTTCTTTAAGTAGGTTGTCACGTTGGCAATCACTTCAAAGAATAACACAATCTTTTTGGAAACGTTGGTCTCATGATTATCTTCACACTCTGCAACAGAGAGCGAAGTGGTATTCATCACCACCTAATCTAAAGGAAGGAGACCTAGTTCTCATAAAATCTGAAGTCAAGCATCCATCCGAATGGCCGCTGGCAAGAATTGATAAAGTTCATCCCGGAGTTGACAATATTGTTCGCGTCGTTACTGTCCGAACAAAAAATAGTACCTATAAAAGACCGGTAAACAAACTTTGCCCATTACCATACGCTAACTAGTAGTCGTTTTTAGATAGTAAAACTACCGCAATTAGGTAGTTATTCTAGTTTATAAGGATAATCTATACTTAACATATTTTTTTATAGGTTCGTCCCTTCCCCCTTTTGTTTTCTTTCCCAGGTGGCTCCATCAGGGTTTGTGACCACTGATATAAGCCTTCTCTGGCTCGTATCTCTTGTTTTATTTTTATTATTTTATGGGAAATCATCATAGTGATTTCGGTGGGGGGTATGTTCGATCCTTGTCTAGTTTAAGGTAGTTTTAAGCTCCATTAGTTTTATGCCTTCTACCCTCACTTCTGGTGAGGTGACGGCGATGAGCAGCCATCTTGGTGCTGCGTATGAGTCGACGTTCGACTACGGAAAGGGAAGCAGGACCGCGTTGCCGTGCACGCCGGTGTGCCGATTGCCACCTTGTAAAACCTGACTTTTCGTCTCCTATTTCGATATAGTGCCTTCTGATCGTATCAGAACAATCCCCAGACATTAATTTGTGTGTGCCTAAAATTCGGATCCCGAAAGACCTTCTAGAAGCCCATTGTGACGTCACATCAAACCACGCGGCAGCGAGCTGCTTTTGCAAGCTTGATCCAAGCCAGGACAAGGGTGAAGCTTAAGGTTAGTGGAGTCAAATTGCCTATTCTAGTCAAGGATCTGAATCTCGGCCAGTTTTCACCATAATTATTTATTATTAGGTATCTCTATAAACCCTCAATATCTCTCATACAGTCCACTACTCAAAAGTTAAAGGCCCACGTGCCACACATTTCTAACATAAATATTTCTCAATGCTTGCGTTTCCAGACTCAAGAACACTCATCATTACTCCACAGCACCCACATGAGGCAATCTAGCTCTTCTCTAATAAAAAATCTTACGACCTTACATAATAAGGGTAGGAAACTAATGAAGGCATGATTTCTATCGCCGAATCCGAATTCGCACGTTCGTGCGATCGTTACCAAGGCGACAGAGACGAGAGTAAGTGTACAATGGTAGCAAATGACGGGCTCCAAATTGTCGACACATTGTCTACGAGATTCGCTTTTCACGGTCTTACGTATTGTGTGCGATATTACACCGACGTGATCAACATTATCAACAATCATTTCATTTTCAACTTCGATAGACGTTTCAATTGAGTAAGTCTAGGAGATCTACTTAGCAAGGTCAAAACAATGATAGTGCCTTTTAATTACAAAGTTCCGCAATAATCATTGCGTTGCTTTTCTTCATCAAGCAGATGAACGATCGAACAAATAAAGATTATGATTTTCATTAAAAATCCTTCGGATAGAAATAGAAAACGTATCGTACAGTTTAAGGGCCGGGATTATTAACAAACGCAATCACCGATTCAATAATGCATGTTAATAATAAGAAAATTCGACTCTTTTGTCAATCAAAAAAATGCCAGGTTGATGATTAAGATACTTCGACAGTATTAACTGGATCAGAGCTTTCATCTTAATAAATTTTCATCTTCCTTTGTTACGAAAATATGAAACGTACTTTTATTCACAAAATGTTGTATTACACTATGTTATAAAAACAAAGTGAACTATGAAATGGAAGTAGTTTCAAAGTTTATTTTATTTTATTTTATTAACATTGTGATATTACATTGTCTCCGAGTAATGTAAAAGAAGAACGCTTTCAGCCGTCTCAAACATTTTATGCGAAGATGTCTTCTGTCACTCGATGTGCCAAAATATTAATATTTAAAGTTATTATTGTGTAAATTGTATATAATATTAAAGACAGCTAGGTAGTTACAAATGTCTAAATTTAATAAATCTATAAAATTCTATTGACGACTCTTTTTGTGATTTGTTTGAAGTAATTGGGAGACCTTTTCAGTGTGTTCATACTTAATTATTAATGTTAAGCTCATTAGTACGTTTTTAATTAAACGAAATTTTGGTTGCCTCCTCGTTTTAATTCAAAGAAAATTTTAATTATAGTATGTTGACTTTTGTAATTATTTTTATTAAAAACTATAACTTTAGCAAGACTAGCTTTTATAAATGAACTTTGTAAACTATTATTAACTGCTAGTTTTAAATAACTTTTAATTGGTACTGCTACTGCTGTGTTCTTTTAACTTACTCTCCCAATTAATTTAAAATAAAATATAAATGTAATATAATTTTCACGTGACTGTAATTTCATTTTATTAGTGATCGTCCACGTTGTATAAATATTGGTCAATTTTGAACACTATCAAAATATTCTGTGATACATTTATTTGTTAGTTTAATATTGCATTATATAAATATATGTAACATATTAATATTGTCATTGGGTGTCACGTTCTTAATGGCGATAAATAAATGTATTTAAAGAATCATAAGCATTTTAATTTTGTGAAACCCCTTCATAACATCGAGTTGTTTAATTGCTAATAAATAAATATACCTAGTATAAATGAAGAGGTCGGTCTATCATTTTAACGATTGTAAATAAGAAGCGATGCAATAGCACAATATTCTCTGTAAAATGTTTCCGAGAGAAACGAATGAATTGCAAAACAACTGCAAACACATTTATCCACTGCATCTCCGAGCACAAACAGCATTCATACTTCCATACCCACCCCATTTTACAGGTAACTAAAAATATATTTTTACACAAACTGTGCTCTGTGCAATTTTTATCCCATTCATACAAAAATTCTGAACGGTACAATAACACGGAATCGCAAACCAACCGCGTATTATAAGAAAAGGGACGGGTCGAGAACTCCGAATAGAGCGGGTTTTTATCGCAGAACTACGTCGCTTCATGTTCCCCTGGTATTTTTTTTCTATCACACACACATTCACAGAATAGGATTTAGGTTGCGTAAAGGACTTTAACGAGTGGGGCTCGTCGCATTGTCTGCTGGTTCTTATGTCGCCCTGCTATGTTAAATACGTAAAAAACAAAAACAGGTAAGCCTCCTCTTTCTCGAAATTAAAACAAAGGAAAATTGTGTGCAAAAAACATAACACACAGCTCCCTTTTGAAACGAGGATGAAGACATGACAAAAAAACAAGCATGGTATTTTTCTCTTAGGATGTTATGAAATCATTAAAAATTCTTTTTTAAAACCGAGGAAATTCTCTGTGATTTCAGGATTACTCCACCACCAACATATTTTTGGTACCCAAACTAAAATTTCCTTCCTACCAATCAATAGTTTTATTGGCTTACCTTTCCAGTTATCTACAACTTTCCAGTACATTTCCACAGAGTGACAGCCACACATGCTTACTTCCTACTCGTCTGTAACATATTTACACGTTGCGAGTAATTAATACTCGCTCAACGTGATAGCTATGCGCTTATCACCGCAGCTCTTGTTAACTTACTAACTTTAGAATTTATCATTAACATGTGTTGGAAGTGAAGTGAACTTGAAGGTAGGCGTTTGATGGTTGAGTTTTGTGGTCTTTTGGTACTCGGATTTGAATTCCTTAACGCCATTTGGTAGGTCCAAATGGTTTCGAGAACTTTTATTGGAAAGAGGATTATGTGCCTCTTTATGTAGCTAGTCTTTCTATGGGGTTCTTCTACTACCTATGCTAATAGATTGTGTTTATACAGGGTGTAAGGTCAGCCCTCCGCAAACTCACAAGGTGTCAAGGACAGAGATAATTATCAAACTGCCCTCGTATTACTATGTTTTTTATTTTAGCTATATTATTTACATAAATGGAGTGTTGCATATAGAGAATTTAATTTTACACTGTAATAAAGGAATAGTAAATGGAAAACGATAAAAAATTCGTTGTTTGCAAAGTCGGTTTACGGACGATAGTTTAACGTGTTAACGTCATAGCTAAACATAGATGGAATGATTGCATACTTTTATTATATTTTAAAATTGTTCTGTATTCTTGATGTTTTTTTGAATGTAAGTGTCATATAATCATCTCCAGTAGTTCTGTTTTTCACAGCTGAAATTGGCGCAGTGGCTGAGCGATTGACTACTGGACTGCGTGTCGCGGGTTCGGTTCCCGCACGGAACAATATTTGTATGGCCTACAGATAATTATCCAGATCTGGCTGTTTGTGTGCGTGAGTTAAACTGGTTATGTCCCACAATTCAGGAGAAATTCCCAGTCAGGGGCAACGTTTTTCAAATTGACTACATAGCACAGTACAATAACTTACAGCAACCTAAAACACTGCATCAAAAAGCCCTCCTCAACGCTGTCAACCACGTACGTATGTACGTAATGCGCCAAAAAGACAGCAACCATAATTACATTACTCAAGTAATCAACTATCAGGTAGATTTTCCTCGTGGACGATACAAACGACGATAATAAATGATGATCAGACAACCATAATGATCTCGGATGTCGAATAGATTATTTATCGACCATAATTACTTATTGCACGAGCAAGATTCGATAGCATCTGTAAACACTGTCGTTATGTAATTCATAAGGTGTATTTTTGATTGAGGGAAAGAGGAAATTCAATGAAATAATCATCATCTGTCCTAGCCTTTTTCCCAAACTATCTTGGGGTCGGCTTCCAGTCTAACCGGATGCAGCTGAGTACCGGTGTTTTACATGAAGCGACTGCCTATCTGACCTCCACAACCCAGTAACTGGGTAATATGATACCCCTTGGTAAGACTGGATGTTAGAATTTTGACTTCTGGCTACTCGTAACGACTGTCAATGGTCTACAAATGACAGCCGGGACCAACGGCTTAACGTGTTTTCCGAGGCACTGAGGAAACTCAGTATGTAATTATGGTCACCCATCCACGGACCAACCTCGACAAGCACGGCTTAATCTTAAAGATCGACCCGTGCGGCTGTTATTATTTAGCCACGAGCTCCTAAATAATATATAACAGATTAATAGTTTTATCCTGGGAGCAAATAAGTTTGTTTCGGAAATGGTTTCAATAAAATTTCATTGACAAATTGCGTGAACGATTATCTTCTTCTGTTTTACGAGTCGCAGTTTCAATTCTCATACGAAACAAATATTGGTTTTGACTGCTACATCATACAAGTTTTTCGGTGATCCAAGAGAATTGTTTGCTCAAAATCAAAATATTTTATTTTACATAGGCCTACATGGAGCATTTATAAAACGCTGACAAAAGGTGGACGGTTCGGGTTGGTCATTTCCTATGGAGAAGAAACGGCAACCCGAACCGTACACCCTTTATGAGCTACCAGGTAACCCGCATTAGCAGAAGGAACTTGAGCCAAACTTCTTTATCTTCAACATGTGCTTAAATGTCCGTAATATGCCTTTTTAATAAGGACACGTTTGATGTAATTTTTAATCTTTCCATCGGTTAGTTCTGTAACTGACTTCCGCAACTTATTATAAAAGCGTATACTGTTTATAAGAAATGACTTGCTAGTTTTTGTTAATCTAAATTTGGGTATTACAATTTCGTGTTTACTGCGTGTGTTTATATTGTGGAAGTCGCTTCTAATTTTGAAAAGCCCTCGGCTTTTGCGAACATTTAAAATACATTCTAAGATATAAAGTGAAGGCAGAGTCAATATATCGATGCTGCATCAACGATATGCTGACTTATTCTAATATAGATATAGATTCTAAAATAAACTTTTCATTACTCATACTCTGAAAGTAGGTCTAAAGTTGCCTGAGGAGCGGGATAAAGTAATACTTTTCATCTCTAGGGAGAATCGCTTTCAACTGACAGATGTCAAATTATTAAAAAAATACTAGTTCTATTTTGACATTTTTATTGAACCATGTTCCAACTTTCTATGCAGCCGCGACGTAAAATTGAAATAACTTAAAAGTTAATTATTGATTAAAGAATTTATATTTTTTAAACTACTTTATTATAATTTAGTTTCAACAATTTTTTTAAAATAACATAGAGTTGGGCAAAATATTTAGCATTTTTACAATGATGAAAATGAAAAATAATGGCTGAATAGCTGGCTTGCCAAAGAAAAAAAAAACAAAATAGGTGGGAAAGCGGCAATCCGAAATAAAATGTACTAATTTTTTCTTTAGCTAATTCATGTTTTTTTTATTTTTACTTTCCTTGTATTCGTAATGAAAAGCACAGTGTTTACCTCGGGTTAAAGACTTATTTAGTCACTCGAACTATTGGCGCCCTCACTTCATTCGGGCGCCAAACCCCGTCTCGGGACTAAATAAGTTACTTTCACCCCTGGGTTAACAATGTATTATTATCGACATATTCTTAGCCCATTCTAATTTTGTGGCCATTGTTACGACTAGCCAGACATTTGGCATTTTGTCTCAAACTTAAATCAAGCTTAACCTCAGCAATACATTCAAGGTTACAAACAAATATTGTGTCGCAGACATCCCTAATTACATCATACATGCCACAACCCACATCAGTTCAACTAATTGCCTCGAAGGCTTAAATCCACAATAGTATTAGGTACATAAGTTACATGATAATAGGATCGTTTTTGTTAAGGTTGTCCGAAGGCACAAAGGATCTATAGATACGTCTAAAGCCTTCAAAGCTGAACGTTCCCGGAATATAATATCGGAATCCGGATACCTTAAGAACGCGAAATCGAATTAATAATGAGAAGGGTTAATACCTCTTTGATAGTCCGTTTTGGTTGAATGTGGAAATGCATAAAACGATAGAAATATGATATTTGTTTAGTTTGATTATTTTAGCAGAGAGCATTGTTTGTTTCTTTGCATTGCATGTTAAACGCTTTACTTATAAAACCTGAAGACTTTTGGTAAAAACATTAAGTACATAGCATGGCACCTGTTATTCCAGAAGGCCTAGGCAGAGCTATGTACCTAGTATCACGCCCACATTTTGCCAATTATGTTTAAGTCCCATTTAATAGAGAGCGGGCGTTTTTTATTGCCATCAACTGGTTAGTAATTCAGACTAAAACCGATGAAACGATTACGCCCTAAAAAGGACCAAAAAAATATTCCGGTCCAGTGCTTAGGCCCCGTTTGTTGCATCTAAATTTGTATCGAACAAACTTCGAAAAAACTTACTAAAACTGGTAACATCTCTAAATGTACCGTCTATGGTCCCCTTTAATCGATACAGTATTAAATTCTGCGTCTGTGGCACAAAGAACGACAATATCAGCCGTCAAAATTAAATGTCAAAAAAGTTTTAAAAGTCAGTTGTCTAATTTTACCGTAATGCCGTGTTGTGATTTATGTTCTCTGGTTTTAAAACGTGAGTATTCTTTTATTTTAACCCAATGTATATAGTGTTATATATCAAAATAAACCTCGTTAATCAAGCTTTACGAATATCTATAAACATCGTAGGTTCAAAGTCTGTTGAAACGATAATATCGAAATGTAAAATTGGCGCCATGTCGAACGTGGTATTTTTATAATGTTTTTTTAGAAATTATTGCAAAAATAGTTAAAATAGTGCTCGTATTATGAAAATTACTTCAATTAAGTAATTATTAGTGTCTCCGCAATATAAAACAGTAAAATAAAACGAAATCTTATCGAATTTTTTACGTAAACACGACAAATCAGTAGGTATCGAATAGAATGCGAGGAGGGTTGATTGTTTTGGGTGATTGTGCTACTAATAAAGTGCCAAAGTAAGGATATATGGGTATTAAAACGAAGCTTATATAGTCTAGTTTAATTATAAATAGGTTTTATTGATACCAATTACAATTCTAATTGGTAAAACTTTTATTCTTATTGGAGAAACTGACATTCAACATATATTCTCAAGTTCACATTTTTTTCGAAATACTTATATCTAGTTGTCGTAAATAGTTTTTACGTAGTTAGATTCTGTATAGTTTCAGCTATACACACGTATTTTTTGTTTTGGTGTAGCTGCAATAGTTTACGAGAAAATAAGCTTTAAATGGGAAGTGGCGCGGGGGGCTTGCGCGGCAAAAACTTTCCATGCGCGCGCGGCGTGCGCGCGGGGTAGCCATGGCTACCGCGGACATTTCACCGGGTCTGAGCAAATCTCCCGTGGCTGCTACTGAGAAAATTCTGATGGAGAAACCCAATATACATTTGCCCGACCCGGGAATCGAGCCCGGGACCTCATGGTCAGCAATCGCAATTGCGACCACTCGACCTACGAGGCAGGCACATATGATAAAGTACTTGGATTTTAGTGGATAAAAAAGTAAACAATTGAATAGGTACTATCGCAAAAGTGGCAATAGGTACACTTTTCAAACCAAATCCCGTGCACACGAAGACCACATCTGTTTAACACCCTTACTGCTATTGGTCCGCAACTCCGCAAAAATAGTTTGCGGACCAATAAACGCGACCCTTTTTCTAAATACGTTTTGTTTAAAAAAAAATCTTAGTCTCTGTTAATGATCCCAGATGTTTGACCACCGTTTTTCGACCAATAGGAATAAAACAAAAAAAGGGACAAAGGAATAGAAAGTTTTAAACTGTTTTAACGCTGGAAGCAAGTACAGGGGTCCGATACCCAATTAGTTGACTGTACACCAATTCTGTAATGTGAAACTTGAATGCGCTTGCAGACTTCTACCAGACCTCTGAACGTTTAAAAGGCTATACCTAGAGCATAGACTGTTTAATGAACTCGCTATAAATTCGGCTAATTGCTTAAACCCACAGATTGTCAATATTTAAACTTCATCAAACACCCGGTTGTTGAAACTAAAATCATAGATGCGTCAAAATTAAACTAACTTAAGTCAAGAGATTTGATTGGCTGTTGAAAATTCACTTAAATTAATAAAGGAGTTTATGCACGCTTCACAAGTTGGTAGTAACATTTTGTGTTTATTTTTGATGGAGAGACCGGGCGTGAAAAGACCCAAAATGTTCTGGTTAACTTATACTAAAACAATTCTAGATTTTCCCAGCATTTTGTCATGCTTTATCTTCGTATTTCCCGCAAAATGTAATTTTAAATATTGTACTAAAGTACTTTGCTTTAACATCATCATCATCAGCCTATAATGTTCCCACAGCTGAGACACAGGCCTCCTCTCTATGAGAGGGAGTGCGCTGTATTCCACCACGCGGGCCCGGTGCGGGTTGATAGATGTCACATGTCTTAGAATTCTTAGTTCTAGGACATGCCGGTTTCCTCAGGATGTTTTCCTTCACCGTTTTTGAGGCCAGCGGTGATGAAATAAATAACACAAAGTAATGCGCCTGCCTGGTTTCGAATTCACGGCTTACTGCTCTCCAGTCGGGGCTGCCACCACTGGGCCACTGCTGCTTTAACGTTTCTTCGAAATTCTTTTCTATTTACCACATTCCTATTTGCATTGATCTTACATGGAAAGATGTTTAAGATGGAAATCTTCTTCCTGACCATTTCCCAAGTTACTTGGGGTAGGCGCAACACGTTTTTTTCTTCTATTCTCCTCTGTCATCCATCAAGATGTTTAAGACGAAAATCTTATCCATATATCCTTTGAATTAGGTTCCATGGAATAAAATACCGGGATGTGCGATGTTCCGCATACATTTTTAAATTTATTGCTAACCAACTTGACTACCTTTATAATGCAACATGTGGGGCAGTATTCTGGACGCCTGGTGCGATATCGTTATATTATCGGTATTTGGTATGTAAGTTGGAATAAATAGTGTTTGTATGCTTCAAAGGACCATTATATTATTGCTTTAGGAATCTCATTCATTTGATTGTCATCATCACTGGTAACCTTGGTAGCCACTCAGCAGTGGGAGGCCACTGCTGAGTGTACTCTGCTTTCCTTTTGTGCTATGTTTTCCTGGTATGTGCGAGTCTCGTCCAGGTCTTCGCAATGATCTTCGGTCACGGTCTTACCTTGCAAAGGTATAATTTTGGAAAACCGACAGGTTTGATTTTTTAATTTTATCACGTGTATTCGTGTGCATTTATCCTATGTAAAAATCACCAAAACATTAAGAATACCGCTCCTTAACGAAATAATAATAATCAAAGAAAGACTAATTAAAGATCTGTTGTCAAGCCCAAGTTGTTTACCAAGATGTTGTGTTGAAAGGCTTTTAGGAAAACAATTATATTAAACCTTAATGACAATTAATTTGTGAACAATTACTTGAATTATTACAGAAGATTTTAGCTGTTTGAGAGATTGACGAAGTTTAGGTGAACAATGTTTATAAACATTGAACGTTAGCTTTGCTGCTACTTTACTGTCAAAAAATGTTTTTTACCAGGGCATAGGTAAGCATGATAGTGGTACAATAAAACAAAGAAATGGTGAGACGAGACATCAGGACAGCAGAGAAAGTTGCCGGAGGCCGTCACCGACTGGGAAATGGACATACAAAATATAGACAAACGCCAATTGCGAGACTCGAAACTACACAAAGGTAAGATACTAATGATTGTAGTCTCAGTAAAGACTAGTCGTTGACGTAAGAGATGTTATAGTGCAAAAGTGTGTCTGCAGACAAAGGTAAACTCTCTCTTAAAGTCCGATGCGACGGCAATCCAACTCGACCGGAGAGAGATCAGACGAAGGACCAAAAGGGGGAAGCAGTAGTGTAGCCCGCTTTATTTATATTTTTTTCATGAAATAGTATGGGTGATTTTAATGATTAGAAATCGGAAAAGCCATATTTTTACGGTGGCGAATCATATTTTAATAAGCATGCAACCTGAAATTTTAAGAAAATTTCAATTTAGATTTTTACCCTTTTGCTTCCAACATGCATACATGCTTATAAGTCAAAATTTAAAGACGAAATACTTTTTGTAAACATAAGACAAACCTACGGTTGCTTCTTAAAGACTAACATAATTCCTAAAAGATCAAATTAACTCAAATTACTCAACTCCAGAAATTAAGTAATATCATACAGCAGGCTCAAACTTTTTAACTTCATTTCCAAGTTAGCATTGAGGAGTATCTGAGTACCTAACTGTGTTTGTAGTTCCATTAGATTACAGTTATTTGAATACTTCTACATGAAAGGTTGCTGGAATAATTTTATGTCTTCCAAGGTCAGTTTCTGCTATTTCCCAAGATAAAACAGGCGGCCAGTTTTGTTCCTGGTGAGAATTTCTTCAGACTTCTTCAGAATTATGTCAAGTTGTAAACATATCAGTAATCAAGGAATAATTTGCCATCTGTTTCGAATTAACAAGTATATTCTAAGAGCTTTCCCAAATCCATTTTTCAACTTATTCGACCTTTTGTTGCCATGACAGTAGAAAACACCGCCGCCGGCCGCTATTGGCGGATCTTCGAATAAGGTACGTCCTTCAGCTAGCTATCTTTGTCAAACCCATAGTAGCATTCTGAATCAATCAATGCTAAAGATGTCATAATGTCACTTTAATCAATGTTCTATTCTATTCTATTTTTAGTTATGGCAAGCAGAGCCGATGTCGACTATTCTGCCAATGTCGAAAGTGACTTGGAAAAGCAAGTGTGTATGCAGAAAGTGTTACAAGAGAAATTTAATCAATGTTAAAGATGTACATAATTAATAGTTTTCCGGTACTTCAAATTTGACAGATGAGAAGTAGGCGTTTATGTGTCAATTTATAAACAAACAGGGTGGAATGTAAGCGCGGTTAGAACGACTTAAGTTCAGTTAATGATTAAGAATACCAGTGTAATTCTCAAACATCCATTATACTATTAACATTTTCCAGCAAACATCAGTGACGAACACGATCGTAGTTGATCTTAAAACAACATTCTAAATTCGAAAATTAAACGAGTTCGTTTAATTTTCGATTTTCAAAACTGTAGCATAAATCGTGCATTTTCTTTTAGACAGATGGCGAAACGCTTTGGTTTTACCCGTTCAGCATACTCCAACAATTATTAATCAACTTTTTCGTATCTGGTTTTTTTTTTTTTTCAAGTCATCGTCATCTGCCTAGCCTTACCCCAAATTATCTTGGGGTCGGTTTCCAGTCTAACCGGATGCAGCTGAGTAACAGTATTTTACATGAAGCCACTACCTATATGACCTTCATAACCCAGCAACTGGGTAATACGATACCCCTTGGTCAGACTGGATGTCAGACTTTTCGCTTCTGACCACTCGTGACGACTGTCAAAGATCTACAAATGACAGCCGGGACCAACGGCTTAACGTGCTTTCTGAGGCACGGAGGAAACTCGATAAGTAATTATGGTAAACCATCCACGGCCCAACCTCGGCAAGCACGGCTTAACCTTAAAGATCGACCCGTACGGCTGTTATTGTTTTTTTTTTTTCAAGTCTTTGTCGATTTAATCACCTGATCTTATGGTTACGAAGATACGGTCGACTGTTTCACTTCATTACCCGCTAACGAATGCAAATATCTCACCTCTTTCTACTTCCACACCTCAATCTCTCCACAATACGGCTCCAGCATTAATATAATATGACGTCACACATCGCGTGGCTCGACATGGTAAGGTTACAGCTGACTTGGCACGTTTTCCATTCTATTTAAAGCCTCTGAATAGTTAATAGACGGACCTGTAACGGAACGTTAGTCCAAGATATCGTGGCACTACGGATAGTATTCAAATATGTATGTTTCTAGTTAACTCCGCGATAGTTATGGGACCTTGTTATTTGTGACATAACTGGTTGAAAAGGGTTTTTATGTGAGATTGTTAGTTTTATGGTATGGAAGTATTGATTAGCTGGGTGGAGTGTCTTTGTTTTTACGTGCCAGTCTTTTCAAGGCGCAATTCAAAGGAATTCGAATTTATGCCCTGTGAAGGGAATCCACTTTTGTGTAAATCATCATCATCATTTCAGCCGAAAGACGTCCACTGCTGGACATAGGCCTCAACCAAGTGTCGCATTGACTGGTCCCATACGACTCGCATCCCTGCAACCTTCACAAGGTCATCGGTCCACCTAGTGGGAGGCCTTTCAACGCATCGTCATTGTTTGTGTAGGTAAATAGTCTTTTTTAATTTAGGTGAAAGTTTAGAAAAAGGTTGGATTGCATTTAGGAGGAGAATGCGTCACATCTTGGCAAAACGGTCATTGCTCAGCATAATGCTGCGACTCATGCATGAACCTGGTTTTTAGCGACCGGCAGTGCAGCGTATAGAGTCACTTGAAGTTGAAATAAACATTTTGAATATATAACTTAATTATAGTAATTCTAATATCGTACAGTTTTTTAGGGTTCCGTACCTCAAAAGGAAAAAACGGAACCCTTATAGGATCACTTTGTTGTCCGTCTGTCTGTCTGTGAAGACCCTTTTTCTCAGGAACGCGTAAAGGTATCAAGCTGGAATTTATATCGAATACTTAAATCTACTGTCCCTTCGAGCTGTGAAAAATTCAAACTTCTAAGCCAACGCAATCAAAAGAAACAGCAATTTAAGCCGCATGTTTTCAAACTCGAAACTACTCGCAAGGGAATCGGAACCTAAAGGGTACTGCCAGTCGACCTAGAATCTTGAAATTTGGCATGAAGCACTGTTTTATAACACATTTATAGGAAAAAATCAGAAAACCTTTAATTTTTGATTACATCACATATTTTTTTAAATAATTCTCGCGATTTCATCCGCACGGAATAGTTACTTTGGGCTAACGCTAACTTTTACCCGCGGCTTTGTTTACCGAGAAGGTGAAAATCTATATAGATATAAATTACGTGTCACGTTATTTGTCGGGGATGAACTCCTTAACTACGTAACCGATTTTAATCAAATTTGCACACCGTGTGCAGTTTGATCCAACTTGAAAGATAAGACAGCTTACATCTCAATTTATAGTCGCAATATTATTTTATTGCAAATTAAGTCACAATTATCTGTTAGCTCCAAACGATTCTAACAGATGGTAGTACCCGTTGACTGGATTGAGTAAGTATTCAATAGATGGCGCTGTATAGGAGCGCAACAGCAATGACAAATATTGCGAAAACGGGGAAAATGTGACGTAGACGAAGTTTCGCGGGACAGCTAGTATATTTAAATAATACGTACGTTAAAGAGTTATTTTAGGTACCTACATCACGCTTTTATCAGTAAGGGCCTGCGCAGACGACGGACTTTTCTCCGCGTCGGAGAAAAAAATTAGGCTTCTCGAATAAAAAGTCCGCCGCGGATTTACCGCAAACTCAACGCACACGGTGTGCGATCATCACCACAACTTTTCCTTTAAATTTCGGTTGTAATACTCTTTTTTTGAAGTATCATAAAAAGAAGTTAAAAAAAAGTCCGCGGACAAAAATCCGTCGTCTGAGCATTCTATAAGACTGGAACTTTAAAACGTTAGGTAAAAATACTGGGTCTTATAACCTTATAAGCCTGCGCAGACGACGGACTTTTCTCCGTGGCAGAGAAAAAAGTACGCTCCGCGAATAAAATGTCCACCGCGGATTTACCGCGAACTCAACGCACACGGTATACGATCATTTGTTGCCCGGAAATGTAGAGAAGTGCACGCTATGGAAGCAAATATCAGAGTCGTGATGCAATTTACATGAAGTTTAAGAAAAAGAGAAGACATTTTAAAAGAAAATACTGGGTCCATCCCCTTATATCGGATCTCGTCACTCTCGAGCGCAAAACGCGGAATAAAGTCCGTCATGTGCGTTGCTTCGCCTAACCACACGAGTTCTATTTTTTTCAGGGACTCTCCCTTACTTTTGTCCGGTCCGCTCTCTGCATGTCCTCGGTTATTCAGGGGACTTTTTGTACGCGGTACTTTTAATCCCTCGTTTGTGTTACTCGATACAGTTGTAAGCGATCTATTTTAGTGGAGAAAAAAATCCGTGGACAAAAATCCGTCGTCTGCGCAGGCTATATATCATGGAGATTGTTGGTTATCCTCTAAAAACCTCAAAACTAATGTTACTTATTTTAAAGTACTTCTGTGTACTCTATATTTTTAGTTTTGTTTCCTTTCGGCAGAACTAGATATTGATTTTCACCAGAACCAGATCTCGGTAGGTCAACATAATATACACACATCAAAAGTGTCTAGGGATCAACATATATTTTTGCAATAACTTTTCTCCTGATTGATATTAATTAAAATTTTCTTTAAGGATTCATCAAATAAAGTGTTTTCGTTTGTCACAGTAACGATAAACCAAGTCACCTTTGCATTAATAAAGAAATTTGCCATTTTCTAATAAAGGGATTTTTGACATTTGAACCACTAACATTAAAGTTCGAAAAAAAGACTGAAATAACAGTTTTCTTTAAAATTTTATTGGGTAACTTAAACAATTAATAATCCGTGTTTCTACCGCGAACACTAACAACACAAGAACATCGGTTTGGCATACTCAAAATGAGTTCATCCAAATCACGCTGTGGAATGGCCGCCCATGTTCGTTGCAACAACAAAAAAAGGTCTTCTTGCGACTGGATACCCTCCATATTCGGCAGAGCTCTTCTCTGTAGCATATCCCATGCATGCTCAATCGGGTTCAAGTCTGGCGACTGAGCAGGCCAGGGCAGGACATTGATGTTAGCTGCGGCGAGAGTCTGTCTTACAACTCTTGCGGTGTGCGGTCGTGCATTATCATGCATTAACTGAAATAAGGGACCGATTTGCACTTGTAGAGGAACGATGACGTCTGATACAATCGTCTCAGCATAAATTTGAGCGTTGAGGTTGCCTCTGATCCAAATCAACTCAGTTTTTCCGCCGATCCAAATACCCGCCCATACCATGATGGTTCCACCACTATAAGGATGGACTTCCTGGCAGGATTTTAATCGCTGTTGGCGTCCAGGGGTTCTCCAGTGTCGTATACGTCTTGTATCCGGTCTCATACCAAAACGAGACTCATCAGAAAAGCACACGAAACGCCATTGTTCTTCTGCCCAATTTCTGTGTTCAAGAACCCATTGATATCGAATCCTACGATTGTGCATTGCTATAGGTGGTACCCGTAGCGGTCTTCGGGAATGAAGGTTCACTTCATGCAAGCGGTTTCTGACTGTTTGGTCGCTAATTAAGTTCCCTGAAGAGTGATGAAGCCTCACGGCTAACATCATGGCGGTTATTGTTGGAGCTCTTCGAGTTAAGATTTGAATGTATCGGTCTTGTCTCCGTGTGGTGCAGCGATACCGTCCTCCATGGCGCTCAGCCACGGTACCAGTGCTTCGGTAACGTGTCCAAAGTCGACTGATAACACTCTGACTTGTATTCAGAGCTAAAGCCACAGTACGTTGCCGGGAACCAGCTTCTATCATTCCCACGGCTCTGAGCATTTCTTCCCTGCTTAAATGACGTCGCCGCTCCATAATAAGGTTGGTTTTAATCAGTAGTAGGGAAACAGTAGCACTAATAATGTCTTCAATGCGTTGTATGTTTTTATAGGGAAAATATTGACAGCTGATTTTCATCTTTTACTCGAATTTGATTCTCAGTTCCTGATTCAAATTATGAAATGCACCAAAAAGGATCCATATAAATTTATAAAATCATAAATTTATTACAAAGCCACATCTCAATCTCAAGAAATCCGCATAAAAATGCTTGATCCCTAGACACTTTTGATGTGTGTAGTTGCCCGTGCGAAAAACACTCTTGGCGTAAATCTTATGACTGGCCGGCCTTGCACATCATAAACGTGCGCGCAGTTCTTGATCATTATTTTGCTGCGATGTTATTTTAAAACTGCGATACCTCCTAAGTTGTTCATTGAAATCGAATGATGCAAAGGGCAATTTTGTTATAAATTAAATATTTGTGATGGATAACGTATTTATTTGGATAAGCATTAATATCATGCTTTTAAAAACACCTTCGAAAATAATGCATTATTTTAGAACAAATTTGGTTAGCCTAAAAAGGTTTTAGTGATTTAACCTATAAAGATACCTAAGATACCTTATATATGCTGTCGCAAACTTATTTTTGAACTTTTAAAGGGGAACAATTCAGTCATACATGATTTTTGCGAAACTTTAACCGTTTACACTGCGCATGCAGCGGAAGCTCTCAAAAGGAAATAAAAAACCCGATTTTGATAAATTTTTCATTGCTGCTCCGCTCTTTTTTGTTGTAGCGTGATGATATATAGCCTATAGCCTTCCTCAATATATGGGATATCTAACACTGAAAGAATTTTTCAAATCGGATCAAGTAGTTCCTGAGATTAGCGCGTTCAAGCAAACAAACTCTTCAGCTTTAATATTATATAAAATAATATATATAAGTATTAGTACAGATAGATAGATTACCCTTTTCCAAGTTGAAACTTAGGTCTAATTGCCCTTACGGAACCCTCGGTGCGCGAGTCCGACTCGCACTTGGCCGGTTTTTTTTTCTTATTTTAGATGGCAACACTCCGTTGCGCCCCATCAAGGCACGAGCAGAAAACCGGCTCTACACTGTTTTCGCTGTAGCATAGTGCGGGTTACAGTAGACGCCAAGACATGTTTCTTGGTGGGGTGGCTAGTATATTTTACTTTATTTGTGGCTCATAACATTTTGGATGGTACCTTTATTTAATTTACTACGGTTATTACTGATTGAGCAGCGGTGGCCCAGTGGTGGAAATTCCGACTTACGAGCAGTAAGCCGTGGGTTTAAACCCAGGCAGGCGCATTACTTTGTGTAATTGATTTCATCACCACTGCCTTCAAAAACGGTGAAGGAAAACATCGTCAGGAAACCAGCTTGCCCTAAAACTAAAAAATCGAAGACATGACATCTACCAACCAGCACTGGGCCCGCGTGGTGGATTACAGCCCACTCCCTCTCATAGAGAGGAGGCCTGTGTCCCAACAGTGGGAACATTATGATGATGATGATTACTAATTCTGTTTTACGACACCGGTATTCAGGGTGCAGCTGCAGTAGTCATTATTACTCGTGAAAGGTTTAGTTAGAGTTTCACATGAGGCGAGCATTTCACTGTCTCAAATTATTGCAGGTTCACTTCTATCAAACCATTAAACGCAGTACTTAATTAAAAATAAACCGTATTTATCCGTTAAAACATCGATCAAACGAACCGATCATACAGTTAAGTAACCTAACCAATGAATTGAAAGATATGTTTTACCAAATGTGTGGTCGAACAATGCGGGCAAACTATTGAAATGCTTTGTTTTGAATATTGTACAATGGACAGTCATTTTAAACATGTTTGAGTGGCTTTAGAGCGTAAAATAACGTTGGCATACGTGGCTATGCGGGTAGGTGGAAATTTAGTTTTTTTTTTGTTCAACGTTATACATATTTTATGGCGTCAGTTCTGGTTTTTTTGTCGTGAATAAAGTTTTTGTGTGTATTTATTTGGTGTTCATTTGAAAGGGTTTAGAGAAAACCATTTTAACAGAGACTGCAAATAATGGGTGCAACGACCTGGAGCGTTTACACCTTACGACATTTCATACAAACTTTCAAGTCCTTTTTTTCCGAAATGACTGAACCGATTCTAATGAAACTTCATACGCATAAGCAGGATACATAGGTCTAAAAAGTTAAACATTTTTATTGATAATTGCAAATACATGTTTTTATTGCTATAATTATACTTTCAATACCTCCATGACCTCTGTACTATTAAATGCAAGCATAACAACTAAGCTTTAGTCCGTTACATCGAGTCCTACCATAAAAAAAGTAATTGTTCATAAAAAAAAATCCGTTTCAAAAATGTTTTCGTAGGGTTGCTTAGTTTGAAGTAGTGAATGCTTGGTCAACGGCTTCGTGAAGGGGCCGTATATACCTTGTATGTAACAATAAACGCACCCTTCTCTAAGCTTAAACTAAGTATGTTTCAATGGGTACCAAGATTTTATTTTCTCGAATATTTCCACGTTTATCATCAATGACGAACCGAAATAAATTTATACAGCGATCGCAATAAGTAGTGAAGTAGAAAGGTTTCTCTTAATCCATTATTTCATTGACTTCATACATATACCACCCGTAAGATGGAGAGACGCGATCAGAAGACTCTTGGAAGCAGCCTTTACCGAGCAGTCACACTGCAGGAGACCACAGCATTGATGGAACGACGAAGAAGAAGAAGAAGTATACATACAGCGGTAATATCATCATCATCAGCCTATAATGTTCCCACTGCTGGGAGACAGGCCTCCTCTCTACGAGAGAGTGGGCTGTAATCCGCCACGCGGGCCCAGTGCGGGTTGGTAGTTGTCACACGTCATCGAAATTTTTAGTTCGAGTCTAGTTTCCTCACGATGTTTTCTTTCACCGTTTTTTAGGGCAGCGGTGATGAAATAAATTACTCAAAGTGATGCGCCTGCCTGGGTTCAAACCCCCCGCTTACTGCTCATAAGTCGGGGCTGCCACCACTAGGCCACCGCTGCTCTCGGCGGTAACGTAGTCCGTTTAATATTCAACGAATTAGAATTTTAGTTCTTTGTCGCAAATACACTGCGAAACATTACAACTAGCGTAGTAAAACCTAGACTTTAATGATTTATTTATTTAGGATCTAAAAGTTAAATAGTTTTAGGTCCTGCGTTTTAGAACCTACAGACAATTTATTATAATTAGTTTACACAAAAGTCGTTATTTCAGTTAGTACAGAATTTTATACGTTCATAATTTATCATGCTCTATTATTATTTTGATAGACGGGAATTTAATCCTTGGGGTAATTTAGTACTCGGAATGTAATATTTTCAATTTGATAGTTTACGAATCATTACATAAAAATGTCTTATTCCATCCTACTATTATAAATGTTTCAAACATAATGAAAATATTTGCATGCCAAATGGTAAAACATGGCTGAGCTTTGATATTTCATAACAACTATTGTGTATTACCTATTTTTGCAAGAAAAAATTATAATTCAAAGCCGCAGGACACTGACTTGACAGTAAGCGATATTGAGGTCAACGATGAAACATGCTGACCTAGAAGTAACTTATCGTTTTTCGACTTTGGGGTCCTTCCCTCAGGATATATCAAGTTACAAGCTGTTGTTTTGCATTCTCATCAAATTCAAGGAGGTAACTATGATTCTCGACCCGAATCAATAATAAAATTGGTAGGTCATTTTTTTTGTCTTATTTACGGAAATCGGTAAGTGTGAACCACCCGTGTTTTAAACGTGACCCGTCTGATCCGCGGCCTTTTACCGCGCTTTCACACATACAAACAATCTCAAACGTTTATTCGATAATTTCTTATTCCCTAAACCACGTTAAGGGATTTATTTTGAAATACTGACCAATATAAACAATAAAAAATAGCATATAAACTAGGTATCGTAATTTAAATTGATTATCTATGTCTTTTGTGACAACCTCCTGAATTCTGACGAGGATGCATAACAACACCTTGATCAACACAGACTAGCATGAAATTCTACTCTTGAACTGTCCGCACCTTACTTTAATACACCCTAACAATCTACTCATCAACAGTTAACTTCCTAAAATACCTTTCAACAATACTGCAAACAACTTAAGGGACACCACAACATACAAGTAACCCATATGTTTTTACAAACATAGCTTAGGGTAAATCGACCCTGAGCCCACGCTCAATGTTGCGACCATGTGGAAACCCTTTTAGTTTACTCTACATTATATACCTACGGAGTACGATCACCTACGCTTGAAAACAATTTTATAACTAATTCATTTGCGTCTAATCACCGTGTGATATAATTACGTATTTAATCAAGTATAACTAAAATGAGTACTTTTTCTAAAACCCGATTACGTAAATATTGTGCTGTATCTGAGCGTGTTCAGCTAATGTCTTTACATAATAGAAAACAAAATCGCTTCCCGCGTTCTGTAAAATTAGATGTTTCAAATTATGCAACGGATTTTGATTCGCTTTCCATCAATAGACCGAATGATTCAGGAGGAAGTTTAAATGTATAATGTATCCCTGAAAAACACATCAAATATATATATATATTTGAAATTAGCTAATTTGTTTTTTCATTTCATACCCAACATGGTACCTTCCAAACATTGTCTTCCTTTATTAAATTTATGACTTTACGTCCTCTAGAGGGCTCCATATTGAATTTATTGTGACGTCACCAGCGGACGACTAAGACGCTTTTTAAGATACCTCATTTTTTGGATTATGATATTAATAGTTCAGAAATACGTGGTACTCGGGTAAATAGACGGCTCACGTATGGAATCAATAGTTCATCATCACCTAACTAGGTGCTCTTCCAAATTGACCGCATCTGCGATCACAGCGGCAACGTCAGCCAGTCGGAATGATAGACTGTAGCAACACGACTGCTTTCTATGTAACACAAGGCAATTCTCACACGACTTCTTTCATCCGCGCAGTTGGGTTGACCGGACGCTGCGAAGATTTGGTGACGACGTGTTGCGCGAAGAAGCAGTGTGCGCCCGTTCTCGCGGTCGAGAGGTGTAGGCATCAATGGATTTCAAATAAGCAATGCGACGTGAGATCCACTTCATCGACCTACCGCGCGGACGTGCGTTGTCGTGTGATAACCGCTTAAGAAATCGACGACAGGTAACGATACCACACTGCGTTCTAAAACACAAATTACTGATGTTGCTCAAAAAGCCGCTAAGCTGAACGGAGCCGCTGAGCTGGGACTGGACTGGAGCTGGTAGCTAAAATAACCGTTTTCTGGAGAGCCCTGACACAGCCAGAAAACGTCGTGGCAGACCTCGTTAGAGATGGCAGGACAAGCTGGACAAGACTAGCGACCAGTGGTCTACATTGGCCCTGGATCGAATCAATTGGAAGTCATGGATGGAGCCCTTTGCCCAACTGTAGGATGATGCAGGCTAAAATTATCAGTAAACGGTATTTGAGTTGTAGTGCTCGTCATCGGTGACACATTTGGCTTTTATGGAAAATTTCGTCTTCAACGGAATATTTTATACTAGCACTTCGCCCGCGACTTCGCCCGCGAAAATTGTGATATAATATAGCCTTTGTTGCTTGGGAAAGATGGAGCTTTCTTGTGGTGAAAGAATTTTTAAAATCGTGACAAACAAACAATCAAATCTTTCCTCTTCTTTATAATATTAGTTTAGAAAACAATCAGGCCACAATTTAACAAGATTTTTTTCAGAGGTCATTCCATTACCAATTTTGTCATTTCCAGCATTGTCGGATTAAATAGGCCCCTGTTCTAATTTCGGATCGAGGCCTATATCAACGTAGAACTTTCTATTATCTCTATTTTATGCTAATTCTTGAGAGCCGCATATCACGTGCCTGTTTCCACTTTGACCTTTAACTATTTTACAGTCAGTTTAAATCCACAGGGAACCTTACAGCTGTCTATAAAACATTTCACTACTATCCACATCAGTAATTTATGTTACGAATGTTAGTCTGTGTGTGTGGTAGTATTTTACTGCTAAACCAACAAATTAATTTTGATGAAATTCGTCAATAAGATGGCTTTAGTAAACATGCACATAAAAACTGATCTTTGAGTATACCGAGCTCATACGAATCAAAGAAAAAGATACAGTTGAGAGACTTTCGGAACAAAATTTCAACGTCACTGAGTCATAATATAAATAAATGACATGATTACCAATTTTGAAACAGTACACACGGCGGCACATCAAGCTATACATTTCCCGTATGATACAGCCTCGCTTTGTATAAGTTTCCCGTACAAAGAGAGATCCGCATAAACTAGTTTTGAATAGCTAGTTTGGTCGTCGTGCGTTCACTAGAACTCAACAAGCCAGCAATGGTCACTTGACTCATGCCTGTGGACAACGATTCTGTCCACGTTGTCTCGTCTGTCGCTAATATTTAAATGTCTTGCTACTAATAAATCTAAACTAATATTATAAAGAGGAAAGATTTGATTGTTTGTTTGCATTGAATAGGTTCCGAAACTACTGGTCCGATTTGAAAAATTCTTTCAGTGGTATATATCTCATGTATCGAGGAAGGCTATAGGCTATATATCATCACGCTATGACCAATAGGAGAGGAGCAATGAAAAATGTTGCGAAAACGGGAAAAATGTGACGCAAACGAAGTTGCGCCGGACAGCTAGTACATATATCAGTCGTATTATAAATTCAGTTTCATAAAATGTAGATCGGTCTCAACGATACATGGTACCCTTATCACTTATATTTCTCCTGTCACAGATGTCAGCCCTGAAATAGGTCTTTCTCCGATAGTGCTTTAAAACTTAGTTTATTTTAAGAAATTATTTTCAGACGAGTGAAAAAGATTTTTTGGTAATAAAATAGTAAAAGCTTTTAAGCTTAAAATTTGAAATTTAAACTTGAAAGTGAGCCTTGCGCTGAATAAAAGTTAAAATATTAACGTTTGATAGAGTTTTTAGATAAAACCAGTCAGGTCTTCCAAAACTGAATAAAAAACACATTAGGTTTGATATTTTGAAATTATCATCATCTGCCTAGCCTTTTGCCAATTATTTTGAGGTCGGCTTCCATTTTAACCGGATGCAGCTGAATACCATTATTTCACTTGGAGCGACTGCGTTTCTCCTACGGAAATGGGCAACACGATACCTCCCTCCCGACAAAACTTGTTTTTAGGGTTCCGTAGCCGAATGGCAAAAAACGGAACCCTTATAGATTCGTCATGTCTGTCTGTCTGTCTGTCCGTCCGTCTGTATGTCACAGATACTTATTTCCGAAACTATAAGAACTATACTGTTGAAACTTGGTAAGTAGATGTATTCTGTAAACCGCATTAGGATTTTCACACAAAAATAGAAAAAAAAAAACAATAAATTAAGGGGGTCCCCATACTTAGAACAGACACCAAAAAAAAATTTTTCATCAAACCCATACGTGTGGGCTATGGATAGGTCTTCAAAAATGATATTGATGTTTCTAATATCATTTTTTTCTAAACTGAATAGTTTGCGCTAGAGCCACTTCCAAAGTGGTAAAATGTGTGTCCCCCCCCCCTCTAATTTCTAAAGTATGAGGAGAACAATTCTGAAAATATTTAGGATTCTAGAACGTAAAAAAAACTATCAACGAAAATTGGTTTCAATAAGATATGATGTTTAGTTTTAGAGATATGGGCCTTTTTCATCAAACTGCAGCAGTAACTTTGTTTTTATTATTGTTTGGAGCTATGGAACCCTGTGTGCGAGTAAGACTCGCACTTGGCCGGTTTTTTCATATTTCCTTTCGGGCATCCGTCTTCTCCCGTAACGTCTATCAAAGACCTATAAATTAAACCCGTAACCAACGACGTAACTTGATATCCGAGGCACACCGGTCTTTATATTTATTTTTAACCCCCGACTAAAAAAGAGGGGTGTTATAAGTTTGACGTGTGTATCTATGTATTTGTGTATCTGTGTGTCTGTCTGTGGCATCGTAGCTCCTAAACGGCTGAACCGATTTTGATAAAATTGGTTTCATTTGAAAGGTGTTTTAATCGAGAGTGTTCTTAGCTATGTTTCGAGAAAATCTGCTCAGCCGTTTGAAGGTCATCACCTCTTTTCTAGTTGATGAAGGGATTTAACTTTTACGGATTTGGTCGATTCGAAATTTGAAATCTTGTCAGTTGTCACCATGGGCATCACCAAGGGGGGGTGGGCGCACACCCCCCATCCCCCTAAAAGCTTGAGATTAAAAAAAAATATAACTTTCCTGTTTTCGTTAATTAGCGAGAAGATGCGCAACACCGACAAAAGTGGAAGGAATGGGAGGAGACCTATGCCCAGGACTGGGATAGTCGAGGCTAAGAAAAATAATATAAGTTTAAAAAGCGTGAAAAAATTTTAGATTAAAAAAACCCCCGATAGAAAAGAACCTCTAAAAAAACGAAAATAAATTAATCCAAGCGTCGTAGCGTCGGGGGACCGCTAAGTAGACCGCTTAACAAAAGACAAAACAAAGTAGGCCAATGACGCAACGACGCTTGGATTAATTTATTTTTGGTTTTTTAGAGGTTCTTTTCTGTCGGGGGTTTTATAATTTTTTAATTTTTTTACCTATGGTTTGGTCCTAATGAGCGTAGTAACCTTTGATCGACCAGTGTTTAACAACAACCATCATCTGCCTAGCTTTTTCCCAAACAATCTTGGGGTCGGCTTCCAGACTAACCGGATGCTGCTGAGTACCAGTGTTTTTACATGAAACGACTGCCTATCTGACCTCCACAACCCAGTAACTGGGTAATACGATACCACTTGGTAAGACTGGATGCCAAACTTTTGGCTTCTGACTAATTTTAACGATTGTCAAAGATCTACAAATGACAGCCGAGACCAACGGCTTAACGTGCTTTCCGAGGCGCTGAGAAAACTCGGTATGTAATTATGGTCACCCATCCACGGACCAACCTCGGAAAGCATGGCTTAACCTTAAAGTTCGACCCATGCGACTGCTTTTATTTAGCTCCTCTGTTTAAGATCCAAAACAATACACAAAAACGAACAATATTACCAGGACTACATGAAAACATTGGCCTAATTCAGCTCATTGAACCCGTTCACTGCTGGCGCGTAACATCACATGCATGTTTGTTCGTTACTTACAAAATGGAACAAAACTGAGCCTACTAGGAATAAACCCTGACGACTGACGCGAACTATTGAACCACTCAGCTGATTAACTCTTATAGAGCAGCCTGACAACGAGGCCCGAGTGTGAATGCGCGACGTAAATTCGGACATTGTTTTCATAGAAAATACAACTATCCTGTGGTATTTAAGTTTAGTTGCATGAGAATGCACTCACCAACGAGCCTTTTCCCAACTACATATATTGGAAATTGGAGTCGGCTTCCTGTCCAGTGGATTCAGCTGAATTCCAGAATTTTACACAGAGCGACTGCCTTTCTTACGTCCACAACCCAGTTTCTGGGTAATACGTTCCCCTTCCGTTCTTGGTAAGACTGGTTGTAAGACTTTCGGACCACCTGACTACCCGAGATCTGCCACCGACAGCTGGGCATTCAATACCTACGGCTTAAAGTGCTTTGAAAGGCACAGAGAGAGGTTGGTACGTCCCACCTCGGTAAAACTTGCTTGACCATGGAGGTTATTAGCCTCGAGCCCCTCTGGTGAAAAATACACTCAAAATAAATAATTTGTGCGAAACGAATATTTAACAATTTAATAAAATTGCAATTTTTGAAGACGGTTGTATTTACGTTTTTTCGTTTACTCCGTGCGTTCATGCTAGGCCCTCTTTGCTGTTTGCTATGTCGATAGAGAGGACATGACTATTTTATAACTGGCAATGTGTGGCAGCGTCAATGGAGTTCCGTAAAATAAGAGATGCGCATAAACTGCTTTTGTATAGCTTTAAGCGTAATCTGATGAGGTTTGATGTAAAAAAACAAAGGCGTGTTGTAAACCACCAATTGTTTTTTAGGGTTCCGTACCCAAAGGGTCAAATGGGACCCTATTACTGAGACTTCGCTGTCCGTCCGTCCGTCTGTTACCAGGCTGTATCTCATGAACAGTGATAGTTGGCCAGTTGAAATTTCTACAGATTATGTATTTTTGTTGGCGCTATAACAACAAATAATAAAAACAGAAAAAAATAAATATTTAAGGAAGCCATACAAATTTTTTTTTTGTTTTTATAAATAATGATACGGAACCCTTCGTGCGCGAGTCCAACTCGCACTTGGGCGGTTTGTTTGTTAGTAAGGGGAGAAGCACATTGTTAACATGACATCATGACTGTGATCTGCGATGGGTTAGGCAGTGACCGGCGAAATGTGGGTGTATTAGGTATGTATAATATCGCCAGTAATGTTTTAGTCCCTTGTAAAAATGGGGGCGTGCGACTCAAGGCACTCACAGGATAGTCCGGTTAAGCAGAAGACAAGGTCCTAGGTTCAAATGCCAGAAGCAATTCAGAGAAAAAAAGGGAGGGCGTGCTTATTGTTATCAACCATAACAACACACACGTATAACATATCACGCCATGCATCTATGTCTATTTTTGTTTAGCCTGCACTCATACTCCCAATTATTTTTTATTGTTTTTGTAGTGTTTATGATATTCATTATGGTTGTTTTAAATGCTGGTACTGTTCGTTTTATTTTCCTTAGTCATGTATTAAAATGTTTACGCTGTCTTGATTTCCGTACGTTTTTTTTTTTTTTTTTTTTTTTACGGGTGACCACTGAAAACCAGCGCTGTGCTGTGGGCCCCCCATAGCACAGCATCATGCTGAGTGGGAACCTGTTTGTCGCAGTCACGACGTGCAAGCTGACGAATCTTTTACTTAAATTCTGTTTTATTTTGTTATTTTTTAAAATCTTACTGTTGTATATTTTATGTTATTGTACTTACAAATGTTTCTTATGCTTTGTACCTATGTTTACTGTTTTCATTTTGTATGCACGTCATGTCCCTGCGACAAATAAATATTTTTTCTTTCTTTCTTTCTTTCTTTCTTCAACCGGGCACAAATCCAGACTCCGTGACTGTACTGAGAAATTACAAATGAAAAAATAAACACACTAACACTTGACCTGGGAATTAAACCCAGGACTTCTTGCTTAGCAGACGACCACTAGACCAACGTTTGTCTTTATATACCTTTAATATTGTGTATTAAGTTTATATGATTACCAGTTAAAACTATCTCTAACAAACTTTGAAAGGCGTATTGCTAGCCTAATAAAGTGTCTAAATTTTAATGCGTTAATGTAGCTAAGGTACTTACCTTAGCACACATTTTGTTATTATTTATGCTAAACTAGCTGTCCGGCGCAACTTCGTTTGCGTCATATTTTTCCCGTTTTCGCAACATTTTTCATTGCTGCTATACTCCTATTGGTCGTAGCGTGATGATATATATATATAAAACTATTTATAGGTAACTCAATCATTAACTTGTTTAATAATTTAAATACAAAAAAGAATAAGGTAAGAGGATGTCGACATATTAATTAAAAAAATACTCTAAATAAATAATGTCATGGTTGAATATAGACTAAACACAATGTTATTTACAGATATTCCCATTCAGAACGTCGTTTGTTTGCGTTATTTCTAGTCGTTCGCAGCACTGTATAAACACAGTCATACACAAATGAGTCTAGCGTATCAAACGTAGGTTCGTGTGTTTACCAACGAATGAGTCATTTTAGAAACTGGCGGAAATGTGGATGCGACACAACAAGCTATACAGTTTCAGTAAAACATAGTCGTGATAGGTACAGATTTCTTAAAAAACAGTCAAAGTATTTTTATTTCACATGAACATGGCCACTTATAAAACGTCGACAAAAAGGTGCTCGGTTTGGGCTCGTCGTTTCCTAAGGAGAAGAACCGGCAAAAAACTCCACGGTTACTTTTTTAAAATCATTTGGTTTTACAATGTTTTTATGTTACAGCGTTAGTACTTAAGTATGGGAGGATATCGTAGGCCCGACAATAAGTCGTTGCTTACTACAAAACGTAGAACAAGATAAAAAGTTACCAAGGATCTAGGAATCTATAAGGCATACAATGTCCACACATCATCATCATCATCATCATTTCAGCCGAAAGACGTCCACTGCTGGACATAGGCCTCCCCCAAGTGTCGCCACATTGATCGGTCCCGTGCGACTCGCATCCAGCGGATCCCCGAAACCTTCACCAGGTCATCGGTCCACCTAGTGGGAGGCCTTCCAACGCATCGTCTCCCGGTTCGCGGTCGCCATTCCAGAACTTTTCGGCCCCATCGGCCATCTGTTCTGCGAGCAATGTGCCCTGCCCACTGCCACTTAAGTTTGGCAATTCTTCGGGCTACGTCGGTAACCTTGGTTCTCTTGCGGATGTCCTCATTTCTGATTTGATCACGCAAGGAAACTCCGAGCATAGCTCTCTCCATTGCCACACATTTACAAACAATCGGTAAATAAGAAAAAAAATCTATACAAAAACAAAAAAAAAGAAAGTATTACAATAAGACTAGATAAAACAAGTGACACAAATGAAAACGAGAAACGTGCTGCAACTATTCTAAACAAAAGCCGTAATGATTTAAAAAAAAACTATTGTAATACATCTGATTGACAGTGAGAGATCTGTATAAACTGGTGTTGTCTAGCTGGATTGGTTGCCGTACGTACTATGTCTTACAACAATTATAATCAAAAACATATCTTACAAAATATTTACGGAGTTAGTCCGCGCTCGGTACTTTGTCTCTTTCATTCAGCATAATTTTGATGGTTAACCCATATACTATATGGATTTATCGGTCCCTGTCTATGTTCCTACAGTATTGGTTGTAATTGTATGTTGATCCCGACGTAGTGTTTTTGAAATGCCAGGTAATTACTGAGCTATAGGTCATATCCCAAAAGTTGCAATCGTCGACGAGAAAATTCTTTTTGAAAGCTTTATTTGTGCTCTTGACTGTATATCTCTGCCTAACCAGACAGACAAGTAAAGTCGTGATGTCGTGCTAGGACCTGGAAGCTACTTTTTAAAAGCTTTTGCAGAGATTTTTATGAAGCTGTCTCTTTCAACCAAACCTTTGTGACAATCGCTTTCTAAATAGAAAGAAAGAAAGAAAAAATATTTATTTGTCGCAGGGACATGACGTGCATACAAAATTAACAAAAATAAAACAAAGAACATAGGTAGATGCAAGAAACAAAAATAAAAGTTCAAATGTGACGGAACAAAAATGTTTACTGCTAGCACGTCGTGACTGCGACAAGCAGGTTACCACTCAGCATGATGCTATGCCATGGGGGGACCCACAGCACAGCGCTGGTTTTCAGTGGTCACCTGTGACATAACGTACGGAAGCCAAGACAGCATAAATATTTGATAACATAAATAAGAAAATAAAATAGGCAGTAAAAAAACATATAAATGAAATAAAATAAAACTACAAAAAATATATATATACGTGTATGTATAAAAGTAAGTTTGCTGGCTAAACAAAATAAACACTAATATATTATAAGTGTATCGCCAGTGATATATATAAAAAACCCGAATTGCTCTCGCCTCCCCTTGACGCCGCCGCCCACCGTCGCGTCGCCCGCGCGCGATCGTACGACTTCGCCATACTATTGCTCAAGTACTCATTTCGCCTCCGCTCCTGCCAGCGCGATGACGTACTATGCGTCAACGGGTCTGTGCCGCCGGCGCCGGCAAGGCGCGGTGTTTTACGAGTCCTGTGTGCTCACGTGACTAGTTACTAAGGAGTTGACGATAGCTACCTTGCTTTGTATCTTAGTCGACGCTCATTATCAAGTAACGTGTGTTATTGGAAAATGTAATGCCGTCCCGAGCCGCCTGGATAGATATGCCTTACCGATAGATGAAAAACCTTTTGTGAGTATTTATTTATAATGTATTTGCTGGTCATATTTTTGTTTTTCTAAAAGGACTCTTTTCATGTGTAATTTAAAATTTTGTTTTGTTTTTAGGGATCTAATGGGAGGTGGCAGATCGTTCCAGCAGCGAGTGGCGGCATACCTGAAACAACCCCTGAAGGCTGTGGTCTTATGTCGAGGCATCGAAAGCGGGTTGGACGTGGAACGAGCAGAGTAGCTGTAGTGCTCGTGCCTCCAGCTTATTTTCCTGAATAGGTATTCCGGTTTGTGTGTATTTATGATACCAAACATCAAAACCGCGAGGTGTAGTTTCCGCCGTGCATCCATTTTTAATATGTTGTGTTCGTTTAGATAGGGTGTTATGTGATGCCTCCGGGGTATGCTCAGACAGTAACGAGCACATGCATTTTGTACACGCTGTATTAGACGCACAGTTCGAGAAAGAAGACATGGCCCGTAAACAGTGTCGCAATAATTTAGTTTGGATAGTACTAGGCTGTCCACCAATCTCTTCCTCACTGAGACACTAAGGAAATCCCTCACTCTGTACAGAACCTTTAGCCTATAAAAACAGTTTTTTACAACGCCATTTAAATGCTCCTCAAAACGCAGCTCCGGATCAGTGATTAGCCCCAGGTTACAAGCGATTTCTACCCTCTGAATACTTTCTCCCATAATTTTAACGTCTGGTTTCGCAGAAAGAATTGCTTTAATCTGATTTCTGCTCCCCATGACCATAAACTTCGACTTATGAGGGTTCAGTACCAGAGAGTTATCCCTAGACCACATAGCTATTCTATCAAGTTCCTCATTGAGAGTACGTACGGCAGCTGCTGTGTTATTGGCGTTAAATGAGACATACAGCTGAGTGTCATCCGCGTATACATGATATTTGCAGTTCTTTATGCATGTCGTTATGTCAGCACTATATAATATATAGAGAAGTGGACCAAGCAGGGATCCCTGAGGAACTCCCCTAGATATTATTTGTGGGGAGGAAGATAACGTGGAACCGTCTTTCTTGCGCAAATCAACCCGTTGTGACCTGCCAGTCAGGTAGCTTTCAAACCAATCCGTCGTCCGCCTATCAAAACCGTAATACGACAGTTTGGACAGTAGTAGGGGAATATTAATTGAGTCGAACGCACGCGAGTAGTCGAGCAATACCAGAATAGATCCCTCACCCCGGTCCCGAGCTTCCAGGATGTTACCCAACACATCTGCCAAGGCAGTTGCGGTTCCACGTCCCTTTCTAAAACCCGACTGCAGCTCAGGCAGCATACCATGCGCCTCGAGAAAATCAGTGACCTGTAAATACACCACCCTCTCCAACACCTTGGATAAACATGGCAATATGCTTATGGGGCGGAGGTCCTTGTAACTTTGTGGGTTATTATTTTTTGGAAGCGGCCGTACAATTGCATTTCGCCATAAAACAGGAAATACATTCGAGGTTATGGATTTGTTTATTATTTCTGTAATTGTAGTTAATGATTGCGGTAGTGTGAGCGATAACATGTCTCTTGATATACCGTCAATCCCTTGCGCGTTTGTGGATATATTTTTTAATATATTTAAAACTGTTTTCGGGTCTGTTGGCATTATTGAGAAACTTGAGGACCCAAAACGATTGCTTTTAAAAAAGGTTTCTTGAGTGGTGTTAACGTTGGGGTCACCTGGAACATCTAGAAATGCTGAGTTTATACCGTTTGGGTCGTCAAATTGTTCCAAGAGCACATCATCGCTCTCACTCACTGGAAGCACATGTTTTTTTATATTATGCCATAATGATTTTGAGTCGCTTATGTTGTCATTTATATATTTTGTGAAAAATGCTTTTTTCTCATTCAGTAAACCAACTATTGCTTGGTGTTTGAGGTCTAGGTAATAACGTTTGTGTACTTCCAGTTTGGTTTGACGATATCGATAGCGGGCGTCATTTCTCAATTTAAACATTAATTTTATAATGTCCGTTATCCACGGTGTTGGTTGCGACTTGAACACCCTGGTTTTTATAGGCGCATGGGCATCGAAAAGCTTAATTAAATGTGAATTAAAGTGATGCACCATGTCATTAACATCCTGTAGCTTGCAGATAGAATCCCATGGGATGGCCTCCAGATCTCTCCTGAAATCGTCAGCCGATATGTCTCTAAGCGCACGATATGTCACCTTTTTACGTACAGGTTTTTCTTTTTTAAAGACGATTTCGCATGTCAAAAACGAGTGATGACCGAGCTCCTCTATATGGTTCACAGCAACGTTTCGATACTGCGCGTCCGTACATATAACATCAATTAGGGTAGCGCTTTCTCCTACAAAGTGCGTGGGCGTGAGTACTATTTGTTCCATGTTATTATAATTTAGAAATTCAGTGAGCTTTTTGGTTTTTGAATTATTAAATCGACCTGCGTCGTGCCAACCCAGCTACTGAAACTCGACATCAATATATATCACGTCATAGTTGCGACCTAATAGGGATATACTCGACTAACTTTAATGCACGCAAGGCGTAAAGCGTCATGTACGCATACGTGTATTAAAGCCTCCACCAACTCGAGACGAGCGGAGCGAAGCGGTGCAAAAGAGACGTACAAGATTCGACTTTTAGGAAAGATGCCAGACACGATGGGGTTTACCAATGCGGGGCTGAGTCGTAAGCTGACACAAGCGGAGCATTGGCTCACCTCTTTTTCCCATAGGAGTACGTAGAAATTACAGAACTCCATCTGCCACAATCCTTACATGCTCTTTTCGCATCATCCACGTTCATACATTTGGTCTTACACGCACGTTGCTTTCGAGTACTACGCACCTGACTTTTCCGAAAAACGTCACCAATAAGGTCAGTTTGTCTTTTTAGGGCGTCCCTGGAAGGGCAATACATTTCTTGTACCAATATCTGTTTACTTATTTAGAACACATCTCCTCTCCGCTCCGCTTTGGTGTAAGCCGGGCTACACGGGTGATACACGCATGAACGCGATCGCTGGTGGCACGCACGGGTTCACGCGACGAATGAACAGTTGACTCGATACCCTATAATACTGGAATGCTGACGAGTTTCAATTCTATTGCTTTGCTGATAGTGTTTATTGTCTACTACACAGTAGCTTGAACACTTGTTGTTGAAATATTGTTTAGTTTTAAGCCGATAGATGGCGTTGTTAGGTGAGAGGCGATTTCTGAATCGCGATGTCAAGATCCTCCGCGAGTTGACTAGGCTCACGATGATTTAAAATTTATTAAGTACCAATATACAGTTATAAACACCGTGTTGTATTTTTACTGGTATATCATCACCCTTGTTACGGTCGCGAGTGCAGCAGAAACAGTGCTGGATAGTGAACGGTTGTTCATTTGGTCCTTTCGAGCCGGATAAATTTGTCTGGATTTTTGTGGTCCATTCTTGGCTGGGCAAGTGGATCGCTTGCGCGAACTAGCCAAGGCGCTGGAAGAAGCAGCCAGCAGCAGTAGCGGCGCGTGGTGCAGCGCAGAGCGCGCTATTGCAGACGGTGCCGGGTGTCGTCATCGTCAGGGATCGGCAGCAAGGGTGACTGGAGGAGGTTGACGTGCAGACCGCATCGTCATTACGAAGACAGTGTTCAGTGAAGTAATTACGTCAACAGGTGGTATCAGTTCAGGATTAAACCGTGAGTGAACCTTTATATTTTTTAACAGTGGAATTGCAAAACGTAGATCTTTGGAGAAATTCGTGACTACACAAATTTGAACTTTAATTGATTGAAGAAATTAACTTTAGCGAAAATTATAAAAATATGAACATTAATTTAGAATATTTCAACAGTGTTTTAGACTTAGCCTAATTTTAAGAGAATTTGGTTGAGACGGGGAACCTATGCCCGATTTTTTCCAAATTAATACTGTTTCTTGGAGACTTGTAAAAATTTCATCTTCTTTCTCAACACCATAATTATTTCTTTGCTCTTTTTATGTTAACGAATGTAGTATCTACTTATTACAATATTGTGGACTTGTAATTTGTTTTGCGGACAAGCCTGAGTTAACTTTGTCCCTTAGATAAAACAATCTGGATTGTAACTTAGTCTGTTCCAAAGGTGTTTAGTGTTCATTAAAAACATCTTATAAATTTGTTTAATATATAAAATGGAGTCATTAATTAATAAACAAGAAGATATTTATAGTAGAATAGATAAAGCTTATGTCAATTACAAAAAATCACCTAAGGAACGAATAACACGTCCTTATTGTAAGGTAAGGTTAGACAATTTGGAAAAATTGTGGGTTCAGTTAGAAAATGGCCATAGTAGATTGTATGAAGAATATGAGCCAGATAAGTTGAAACAAAGTAGATATGTGAAGAATGATGTTTATGATTTAGCAGATGAAGTGTATATTCAATACAAAACCGAACTTGAAACTGTGTTAGAGTCATTTGATATTAAAGAGCAGGATCTAAAAGAAAATTCTAAAGTTAGTAGTTCAAAGCAGTGTCAAGTGAAATTACCAAAAATAATTATTCCGGTATTTTCAGGAAATTATAACGATTGGGTAACCTTTAGGGATTTGTTCTTATCACTAATCCACAATAATAAAAGTTTAGATAATGTTCAGCGAATGCAGTATTTAAAAGGATATTTGTCTGGAGAAGCAGAACAACTTCTTCGACAAATACCCATTTCCGATGCGAACTATGACCGATGTTGGGAACTATTGAATGCGCGTTATAACAATAAAAGGTATTTGTCACATTTTATCATGAAAAGGTTTCTTAGTCAGAAAAATATCAATAATGAATCAGCAGTGGGGTTAAAAGAATTACTTGATAATACCAACGATTGTTTAAAGGCGCTTTCCAATCTTGGCCTTGATGTGGAGTCATGGGACTTTGTAGTAATCCACATCATAACTTTGAAGTTAGATCCCGAATCCCGAAAAGAGTGGGAATTTAATGTAACTAAAAATACCTCGTCGGACGAATTTCCCACATTCAATCAGTTTACCGAGTTTTTAACTAATCGGTATAGAGCTTTGGAATTTTTGGATAATAAATCTTATTCTGGATCTAAAGGTCAGAGTCATCAAAATAGTAATAGTAATGCAACCAAGATAAGTAGTTTACATGTTGCGGACATTCAGTGTTCCTTTTGTTTGGAACCCCATAGGCTTAGTTATTGCAAACAGTTTGTACAAAAATTAGATTGTGACGCTCGTCGTAGTTTTGTACTAGAGAAAGGTATTTGCTTCAATTGCTTGGGTAACAACCACTCTGCTAAAGTATGTAATAGTACAGTCAAATGTCGAATTTGTAAACGTCGTCATCATTCTTTACTGCACCCCCCGAACGGATTTTCTTCAACTAGTTCTAATATAAATACACAGGCAAACGCGGAAACGTTGACAAATAATGAAAACATGCCAACGAAGGAAAACATAGATAGCCCTATTTCCACAGAAGATAGGGAAGGTAACCAGTCTGTTACTTGTTTTTCGACAGGAAAATTGCGTAATACAGTTTTATTAGCCACAGCCCTAATAAGAGCTGAGTCGAAGACAGGCACTTACCAGGTGGTTAGAGCATTAATAGACCAAGGTTCGCAGGTTTCTTTGATTACTGAAGCAACCGTACAGTTCTTGGGATTGAAGAAAATTCCTTCAACTCATATAATTAAGGGAGTTGGAGGGGACAAGGAAATAACATCAAGGTCGGTGGTCACATTAAATCTAAAATCTCAAATAGATTCCAATTTTTATATTCAAGTCCAGGCGTATGTCTTAAAGTCTATAACAACGCTTCTCCCAGTTACGCAAGTATCGACGGTAGAATGGGTAGATCTTCAGGAGGAAAATCTGGCAGACCCACAATATTATACTCCAAATAAAATAAATGTTTTATTAGGAGCCGATGTTTATACCCAGATCATTGAAGACGGTTTGAAAAAGAATGTGGATGGGACAGTAGTAGCCCAATGTTCCAAGTTTGGATGGATAATATGTGGGGTAGTTGACACATCGGTAGGGGTTTCTTCAAATGTTGTGATGCATGCTCACATTGATGCAAATGAGGAACTAAAGAAATTCTGGGAGTTAGAAGCCGAACCCACCAACCAAAAAATATTGCTTTCAGAAGAAGAAAAACAATGTGAAGATTTATTTGCGGCAACTACCACCCGAGATGAAGATGGAAGGTATGTGGTTAGACTTCCGTTCCGAGAACAGACTTCGACTTGCCAGGTAGGCGGGTTTGAAGAGATAGCTGAAAAAAGATTGAATGCATTACATACCAAATTGAGAAAAAATACAGATTTGAAAGAAAAATATAACCAAGTGATCAAGGAATACTTACAATTAGGCCATATGGAAAGGGTACCTGAAAAAGAAAGGAAAAAGGGAAATTCAATATACTTACCGCACCACGCAGTTGTAAGGGATGATAAAGACACAACTAAGGTACGTGTGGTTTTCGACGCGTCCTGTAAGGGTAAGAAAGGTTATTCATTAAACGACAAATTGATGATTGGACCCCGCCTACAACCAGAACTTCGGCACTTATTGATGCGTTGGAGAAAGCACCCGATATGTCTAGCAGCGGACATTGTTAAGATGTACCGGCAGGTAAAGGTAGCGACTATTGACCACGATTACCAGAGAATCCTGTGGAAGGAAGAGCCGGAAGACGTAGTAGAACACTATCGCATGTCGAGAGTCACTTTCGGCACTGCATCAGCTCCTTACCTGGCGGTGAGAGCCCTCCAACAAGTGGCGCATGATAACGGCGGAGATTATCCGGCGGCAGCTGAAAGAGTTATAAATGATTTTTACATGGATGATCTGCTAACCGGTTGTAGTAATACTAAAGAAGGACTAATTATTTACAAGGAAATGAATTTGTTACTAAGTAAAGCAGGTTTTGAACTACAAAAGTGGATGTGTAATAATGAAGATTTACTTAATAAAATAAAAGAAATTAATAAAGGACGGGGAGAGATAGGAGAAGGTTTGCAGCTAAAAGAGGATGAGATAGTTAAACTATTAGGTCTTACCTGGAATCGTCGTTCAGATGATTTCCAATACTCGGTGACTCTTGCTCAGGAACCTGGACCTGTAACTAAAAGAAAAATTATTTCCCACATTGCTAAATTGTATGATCCACTTGGTTGGGTGGCACCTAGTGTTATTATAGCAAAAATACTTATACAAAAGCTATGGATAGCAGGATTAGACTGGGACGAGGAAGTAACACCCAAGATATTAGATGAATGGAATACTTACCTGGATGGGCTATCACTGCTATCACAGGTGAAGATACCTCGATGGGTCGGGACAAAATCGGATGACACTCTGGTTGAACTGCATGGCTTCTCCGATGCCTCTAAGGCAGCTTATGCGGCAGCCGTTTATATTCGTGTAATTGATGCTGATGGCAACATACGCGTTACTTTAGTTACGGCTAAGACGAAGGTAGCGCCCATTAAGCAGGTATCTATTCCCAGGCTTGAATTGTGCGGAGCCGTAATGGTCACTAAACTCTTAGTTGAAGCAGCAAGAGTCATGGGCATAGAGATAGGTAATGTACATGCATGGACAGATTCCACCGTGGTTCTAGCATGGCTCAACAGTCATCCGAATCGCTGGAAGACGTTCGTTGCTAACCGGGTCTCAGAGATATTGACAACGTTGGATTCAACGCAATGGTCTCATGTTTCCTCAGGTCAAAACCCTGCTGACTTCGGATCACGAGGGATCTACCCCTCGGAACTGTGCAAGTGTTCTTCCTGGTTCAACGGCCCCACATTTTTGTCTAAAGCTGAAATACATTACAGTAAGTCGAAACAATTGGAGACAGATTTAGAAGTCGCGAAAGTTAACGTTACGATGACTGAGGATTCCCTATGGGATAGATACTCGTCATTTACAAAATTAATAAGAGTTGTAGCATACTGTAGACGTTTTTTAAAATTAAGGGGAAATAGGAAACAGTTTAGCAGCTATCTATTGCAAGAAGAATTGGATGAAGCTCGCAAATGTGCTGTTAGAAATTGTCAAGCTGAAGGCTTCAAGGACGAGATTGCTGTTATAAGGAAACAAGAAAATTTGATCAAATTAAGGGGACCCCTCAAACCTTTGAGTCCGTACTTAGACGAAGAGAACGTTTTAAGGGTAGGAGGACGGTTAGAAAAATCACAGCTCTCTTTTAATACAAAGCACCCAATACTGATGCCGAAAAACTCCAAGTTAACCGACTTACTGATAGCAGATGCACATGCTAAAACGCTTCACGGTGGAACTCAATTAATGTTGACTTACTTAAGTACAGAATATTATATAATTGGTGGTAAATCTTTAATTAGAGGCTACGTGCGAAAGTGCATTCAATGTGTAAAGGGAGCTGCAAAAACTACACAGCAATTGATGGGCCAGCTTCCAGAGGCTAGAGCTAGCCCTTCAAGACCATTTAAGTGCAGTGGCGTAGATTACGCAGGTCCGATAAAAATTAGGATGTCAAAAGGGCGTGGACATCACGCTCATAAAGGATATATTTGTTTATTTATTTGTATGGCGACACGAGCTGTACACATAGAAGTGGTCAACGACTTAACCACACAGGGATTTTTAGCTGCGTTCAAACGATTCGTCGCCCGCAGAGGTCTATGTACGGATATTTGGAGCGATAATGGAACAAATTTTGTCGGTGCTTCAAAGGAACTCCTGAATTTAGTTGCTTCAGAAAGATCAATCTACTTAAGGGAAATATCAGAAACATTGGCCACAAACGGGACAAGGTGGCACTTTATTCCTCCTCATGCACCTAATTTCGGGGGATTGTGGGAGGCGGGCGTTAAGTCAGTGAAGTTCCACCTGAAACGCGTCATAGGGGACTCTACACTAACTTATGAAGAACTATCCACAGTCTTAGTGCAAATTGAGAGTTGTCTTAATTCTAGGCCCCTGTCCACCTTAAACACAGATTCAGATGCCTTTGATGTCTTGACGCCAGGTCATTTCCTGATTGGGGAACCCTTGGTTGCCGTACCTGATCACAATTTTGAGACTGCTAATGTATCCAATTTACGTCGTTGGCAATTGACACAAAGAATGATGCAGGAGTTTTGGCGTCGTTGGTCTCATGAATATTTAACTAAATTTCTGCACCGTTACAAGTGGACATGTCAAAATCCTGAACCAAATATTGGGGATGTAGTAGTGGTAAAGGAAGATGACTTGCCTCCGGGTAAATGGCTGTTGGCCAGAGTTGTAGAGAAGCATCCAGGACTAGACAAAATTACGAGAGTTGTTACTTTGCGCACTCAAAGGGCCTTAATAAAAAGGCCTACTTCAAAACTATGCATTTTACCCATCACCCAATAGATAAGACATTGATAGTTTATTGTATGTTTTCCTTTGCTTTGTGGTATTATAAGTTTTTTTTTTTTTTTAATTATGTAGTTAGTATTGTCAGGGTGGGCGGTGCCCGCGTAAATGTGATTAGTTTAAGGACTATGTAAAATAGCTCCTTGGTGGGCGGAATGTTGAAATATTGTTTAGTTTTAAGCCGATAGATGGCGTTGTTAGGTGAGAGGCGATTTCTGAATCGCGATGTCAAGATCCTCCGCGAGTTGACTAGGCTCACGATGATTTAAAATTTATTAAGTACCAATATACAGTTATAAACACCGTGTTGTATTTTTACTGGTATATCATCACCCTTGTTACGGTCGCGAGTGCAGCAGAAACAGTGCTGGATAGTGAACGGTTGTTCACTTGTTTTGTGGAATGTTTAGTCGATTATTTGACACACAAATTACCTATCAACCTAGGTGGCGTTCTGTTGGGTCCTGCCTCCATTTGAGGAATGTTAAGTTTAGGGATAATAAAACAACATATGTCGTACCGCCGCTTTCACAATACCCAATTTACTTAACAAAATACCTATAGACATTAGAGTCTCAATGAACAATAAAAACATAAAGCGTAAGCTGAAAGAATATTACAACAACTCGATTAAAACTTAACTGTTAGTAGCGCGTTGATCAACTCTCAGGCCATGGCATGGGCATGCTAAGACAGATCCCACGGGTCTAATATTGTGCCTTATTTAAGTTTATTTAAATTTATTTGTGAATAAAATAATAAATAATGCACGCCTATAATCCCTGAAAAGTTGGGCAGAGTTGCTAGATACAGCTTTAGTACACCCACATTTCGCCAGTTACCCTATTGCCATCAGCTTGGGACAATTCCGGACTCCGTGGCTGTGTACTGAGAAATTCCTGATGGAAAACCTCATGCCCAGAAGTCACGCTTGCAATCACTGGACCGATGAGGCAGAATTACAAATCTTCTTCTACAAATCTTCTACAAGTTCTCTTGTAAGTGACTTTGTGACTTTTTGAGAATAAAACTTCTTTAAACCTATGTATGTATTACCTGTATTTTACCTACGTATTGTTCTGTATGGTATCGGACGTAAAGAATAGCACCATTCTTTATCATCCCGTGGGTGTCGTAAGAGGGGACTAAGGGACTTGGCAGAGAATGGGCAGCAGCGTTGTCTGTGCTTTTGTAACAACCGTACTGCGATCGCCAACCCGCATGCCAAGCGTGGCGATTATGGCAAAACCCCCCATGTTATGTCAATGTGGCGACACTTTGGGGGAGGCCTATGTCCAGCAGTGAACGTTAAAAGGGCTGAAATGATGATGATGACCTATCACTGTTTAAGTGCGGTCAAACCGATGAGGACAAATTGAGCAGACTAGTTGCGGACACCGGACTTGAACAGTTAATTTAGTACCTACATTTTATAAGTATAAGGTCTGACCGGACCTTTATACTGTATTTTGAAATTTTGCACCCTTAGACCAGGTAAGACTAACATGAATATGTCGGAGTCGGATTATTAGTACGGACTATGAGTCTAAAGTGTCTAACGGAATAAAATCATCTAACTGCGACAAATAAGTATTTGAAACTGACTTTGACCAGAATTTTAATGGAGGTTTGTTAATTTTGTTCATAAAACGAATTGCATTCATAATAATCTGTACATATTTGGGATAATTGTTGACTTTTTTTGTTTTTCTGATGGAGTGATTTGATGATACCCCATCATCAAATCACTCCTCCCGCTCTGGGCGGAGCGGAAAGGAGTGTCAAACTTGTACTGACTAAAACCCAGCCATGTTTCTTCTTAACCCTTTGTATTCCAGGGCCACGGTATCTCTTTCGAACAGTTCCGCAGTCCTAGCAGGCATCGGCCCTCTCGGACTCCTTCCGATTTGCTAACATCTCCTTCAGGCGCGAGTGGAACACGAACGCACCGTCGACACGGCTGTCGTCATAAGACGGACGGACGGTGAGTTGGCCCATTACTCACCGTCCACCAGGCCCGCGCTAATTCTTGACTTCAAAGGCTTTCTTGAAAGAAAATGCCTTTCTGAATTATTCATTAAAAGCAATACCAATTCTGTACCTTCCAATACCTTTAGTATTAATTTTGCATGTAATATTTAACAGAAGTACAGAGTATTAATACGGGTTTTATCATCGAATTAACATTAATTAAGTTCTTTGCCTGAGCCATCAGTTATTCAAAATCTCCCGTTCTCATACATTACCGATAATTAAAATACCACTGAGGAGCTTTTATTACAGTTCAGAGAAAAATAATATTATGGGATGTACCTACAGTTTCCATACGATAAGGTTTCCATGTTTTCAGAATAACATAAAATTAAATACACCACAATACTGTTTATCATTATCTGCCTAGCCTTTTCCTAATTATGTTGGGGTCGGCTTCCAATCCAACCGGAAGCAGATGAGTGCCAATATTTTTGCATAGCGTGACTGCCTATCTGACCTCCAAAACCCAGAACTAACTGGGTTTTAATACGACATCTCTTGGTAAGACTCGTTGTCAGACTTTCGGGCCACTGACTATCTGTAACGACTGTCAAAGATCTACACATGACAGCCGGGACCAAAGGCTTAACGTGCTTTCTGAGGCACGGAGGAACCTGGAAAGAAACTGGAACTGGGAGGAAACTGAAGGGTGGTCATCTATCCACGAACCAACCTAGGTCAGGACGGCTAAAGATCGAATGGAGCGGCTGTTTTTATTTAGCCACTAGCTGTCCGGCGCAACTTCGTTTGCGTCACATTTTCCCCGTTTTTGCAACATTTTTCATTGCTGCTCCACTCCTATTGGTCGTAAAATCGGTTCAAATCGGACCAGTATTTTCGGAGCCTATTCAATGCAAACAAACAAACATTCAAATCTTTCCTCTTTACAATATTAGTTTAGACGAACTCCTTCACAATACTGTTCGTTGAAACGAAATGTCAAAACTACCCCAAAGTTGACAACATTATTAATTTATTCACCATCCGTAAAACCATCGTAATTTATTAACGACCCTACAAATTTCATGTATGTAGGTACCAAACTACCCCAAACTAACTTCTACACCTAAGACCCCAACAGAGGTCATTATTTCAAACGTAATTAACTCGTTTAACCTGTTAAGAGGTCTCTGGAGGGGATGAAATCAACACAATAACCAAACAGAAAGCAACCCCGTCTGATATTTATATCCCCCGAGGGACATATTTGTCTAGAAAAACAACGCAAGTAATATCTAGGACAATGTTGTACTGTAAATAAATCATATTGCTATTGGGAATTACCATTTAAATTAGATATTTTGAATGCGTTTATGTTTGATGCAATGGTTTTGAATGTTTGGATGCTGATCTAAAAAATGTAACCTTTTAAAATACTACCAAGCAATCATACAAAAGGTATAGCATCTAGTATTAGTTATCGCACACACACCAACATACCTTACCGCACCTGAAATCACTTCTGTATGGAGAAAACAAGTGAGGACTCAGAAAATCGTATATATCGAGCCCCTAGATGCATATTATAATGTTAATACCTCAGCTTCTGTAAACTAATATCAACCTACTGCATTACCTAGACAGTAAACTATTTAAAATTTAGTAAGCTCTTTCTACGACATACTTCATAATGAAAAGGTAATAAAAAAAAAACGGATACTTACATACTTTTTCACGATATTAAAAATAGATCCAAGAAACTGTAAGAGAATCTGGTCCATTGTTATTTTTGCAAGAACCTTCTAAAAATGCGTGCCGATTCAAGCGAAGACCAATTCAAAGGTACAACCGTGAATCAAAACTAGTTAACCTATAACGCCAGAGACAATACGTGCTATCTATCAAAGACAAACATGCACGCATTCCACCCAGCTGATTATTCGTACATAATCTGTGCACGGTTCAAAAGCCGAGTTCCCAATGATAATCCCGCGCCGTTAATGCTGTCACTAATTGAATTGATAATGGGACAGTGGTGGATAGGCAATAGGGTTAAATGTGGACAGACTGGGTTATGGCTTTGTACGACTTCGAAGGTTTCACATTCAAGTTGAAGCAATTACCTATAAGGCTAGGCTAAGTCTTGAATACTTTTGAAAACTCATATGGTCTTTTAAATAATTTATTTTTTTAAGAATTTTTAGAAATCAGAAGATTTTGTAATGAATCAGGGGAAAATGCTGTAGTTATATTTTCAGGTATTTAATTTAGTTGGGTAGGTTCTGTATGGTGTCGGACGTAAAGAATAGCATCATCCCATATCTTCCCGTGGGTGTCGTAAGAAGCGACTAAGGGACTTTCCAGAGAATGGGCAGCAGCGTTCTCTGTGCTTTTGTAACAGCCGTACTGCGATCGCCAACCCACCTGCCAAGCGTGGCGATTATGGCAAAACCCCCCTTCTTGGGGGAGACCTATGTCCAGCAGTGGACGTCTTTCGGCTGAAATGAATGAATGAATTTAGTAGCTTTATTATCGACGGGGCGTTGCTTTATTGCTCTGTATGGTGTCCGACGTAAAGAATAGCACCATCCCGTTTCTTCCCGTGGGTGTCGTAAGAGGCGACAAAGAGACTTAGCAGAGAATGGGCAGCAGCGTTCTCTGTGCTTTCGTAACAACCGGTCTGTGATCGCCAACCCGGCTGTCAAGCGTGGCGATTATGGCAAAACCCCCCAAAATGTCACTTGGGGGAGGCCTATGTCCAGCTGTAGACATCTTTTGGGCTGAAATGATGATGAATGATGATTATCGACTGCTGATCATTGTTGGTAAGTAAAGAAATCTGCAAAAAACGAGAGACTATAGAGAAGAAACCAAGTCTAAGGTTAAATTGTTTATTCTTGTTTCAAACAAAGCTTTGCCTTATTTTAGCAACTTCTTATATTTTTGCGAAGCTACCAACTACCACTATCCAACGTTTGTCCCTCAATCTGGCCACCCTATAGAATACGATGTAGTACAATAGAGTTCTCAATTTCCCATCGTAATCCTGCCAACGTGTGTATTATAATGTCATCCTACATTGCGTACGTCTGTTCTTAGGAAGGGGGTAATCATTGCTACCGATATGGAGCCCGAGTGTAAAGATTAGTTGCTGAGATTATTTGAGATTGATGCTCTTCGAAGACATATAGTGTATGTTTTGATTTGATTATATAATTTAATTATAGCTTGGTAGGTAGTGCTAAGGAATTGACTTGGTTTGATTTAGATAGATGGCTGGTGGTGGAGCCTCCGTTTTTGTGGTACTGCATAGTTATGTTTTGGTCAGTAAGCTACTGCACAATCGGGTGACGAAATGGTACTTGCAGATTATAAACTATATCCAACTCGTTTATGATTAGATTAAATGCCTGTGATTCAAGTGGGTCGCCAGCTTTTGAGCTAGAGGGAGCGGGGAGCAGCAAGAGAAGAAAAAACTGATTTTTAAGGATTAAATTGACTATTTACGGATGCAGCTGAAATTGTTCTAAGAATCTAAAATGCAATAGCCACCTCAAAAAGGGTTAGCACCTCGGAATGGTTAGCTTTTATGTACTTAGAAGTAGAACTTACTGACTTTGTCAAATTTTTAGAAAAGTCTAGGAACAAAAAGAAAACTCAACCTCTCCATTCCAGAAATGGAAAGTTAGCTTTTCTTTAGTCCTTTTATGCAGAATTAGATGTTACCTAATTGACCTAGGGGACTCTAGGTCAATTAGGTAGCATCTATTTTATAAACTGTCTCAAGCAAGTTCGAAAATGTTAACACACTACCCTGGACAGGTAAGAATTGTTTTGACCCTTCATATATGTGTTACTTGGTTGACTTAGGGACCAAGTCAAGATTCAAGAGCGGTAGGATGCAAGAGCGATCGAAGCGAGTTCCACATTTTTAGCTTTATTTTTAGTTTAGAAGGGTTTCGATCCTTTATACATCAGTTACATGGTCGACTTTTAGACAAAGTCTAGATCCAAGAGACCGTAGCCTGGGCAGTTTTAGGGCAAGCGAAACCCAGTTTCAGTCCCATATTAAAAACCGGTTTTTCCTGGGTTTTACTATGCCGAATATGTATAGAAGTCATTTCGAGTCGAATGTTTAACAAATACTTCTGTGTCGAACACATATTAATGTCTAGCATAGCACCCCTAACATTTAAGGGGAATATATTCGTTCGCGTAACTATCTCATGAATTTCGTTTGAAAAGGATTGACATTCCAAGAGTGTTTCGCAATTAGGGTGCGAGAACATACAGACAGACATGATGTAATATTCAAAGGGTTTCTTCGTTCCATTGTTACTGACGTTCTGTCTATGGGGTGCATAGAAAATCTGACATAGGTTGTTTAGTCCTTTCATTGGTGAATCAAAAGGGACTGTGAATTTGCTACAAAATTAAGATTTATAGTATTTTGAGGGAGTGAATATTTGTATTTTAAGCATCGAGGAACAGTCTGGACCAAAGGTCATATGAATATCAGTGATATATATTTATTATTTTTAGTTTTTTAAAGGAAGATGGGTGGTTTGAGAAATGACATTAAAAAGGAGTAAGTGATTGCTTGATGGTTGTCAGGGCTAAAAGAAAAAACAACGGAACCCAAAAAACGTGTTGTGCCGCCATCAAGTAACATGGGTAAATTTAGAATGATGACGATGAATTACATTAATCAATGTAATTCATCATCAATATATTTCGTGTCCGTATCTGGATCACTTTAAAATACAGGCTTTGTGAAGCATGACATTCAAAAATTCAAAGATTCAATGAAATCTTTATTGAAATCAGGCTTTTATAAACGTGCCTTTTTTGACCGCGAGAATTTAACTAAAAATGGAATCCCCAGTCATTAATATTCCAGACCCAAACACAATAACGATGAAATCCATTTTGGACCAGGCGCACATAAAGGCTAACAGCCTCGTCACACATTTGATAAATTATCACCCCGTATTCGGTTAGTGTCCGCGCCACGCCTGACGGATTCGCGGTCTTACCGTAATTGTGGTTATAGGGGCTCGATGCCGTAGGTACCAGGCTTTCAGAACATGCTAATAGTTATATAGTGAAGGTTTGGGAATATTGGAAGGTTCGAAGTGGTTTAGATATAGCATTGTTAATTTAGTGTCTGAGTGCTTATAAAACATTACGGAGAATTTACGTGTTCTCAGAATTGTAAAGTTCACCTACAATTAGTCAACAAAGTCACATTCGAAGCCCCAAAACTCGAGTCTATTCTAGTCTATTGACTGTCTAGTCTGCCTTCATCACTAGACTACCCTCCCCGAATGTATATTAGTTGTTTATCCATATAGTTTGGTATGGGCCCGCAAAGGGGCTCGACGCGCATTTACATAATTTAATATTCCGATTATCAAATACTATGAGTGTGCGTTAATTAAGAGAGTTGGATAAAAAACTCATACATCAACGCTATTTAAACTTCTGTATTAAGCGCGCAAGTTTCTTAACTTACCCTATAAAATTCTAGTGCATAAATACGGTCATCGCCATTTTGACGGCATTGCTGCTCGAAGCTAAAAATCATAAAAATTGTGGTTTTCGAACATTCGAGCTCCACTATTTGGATTATTGTCCATCAACTTGTCATCTAATTTTGTGGCGAATTCACCCATAGTTCAATTTAATTAATAGTAAATTTAAATAAGTACCTACAATATAAATTGGAATACCGAACGAATTCTTAATATTTTTGATGTGGACAAAATAAACGGCTCGAATTTAGCCATAATATCAGTCTGTGCAGTTTATTGTTGGGTCGGAATATAGGAAAAACAATTAAGATTACCATTTTAAAAGCTTAAAAATATTTTAATAAATATTTATTGTATTCAACAAATTTATTTTAATTTACATCCTCAGCAAACGAGAAGCTTGCCTATGTACATTATTTCCAGCGCATCTGAGGTAGGTACCTACTTTTTAGGGTTCCGTAGCCGAATGGCAAAAAACGGAACCCTTATAGATTCGTCATGTCTGTCTGTCTGTCTGTCCGTCTGTATGTCACAGCCACTTATTTCCGAAACTATAAGAACTATACTGTTAAAACTTGGTAAGTAGATGTATTCTGTAAACCGCATTAGGATTTTCACACAAAAATAGAAAAAAAAAACAATAAATTAAGGGGGTCCCCATACTTAGAACTGAAAACCAAAAAAAAAATTTCATCAAACCTATACGTGTGGGATATCTATGGATAGGTCTTCAAAAATGATATTGATGTTTCTAATATCATTTTTTTCTAAACTGAATAGTTTGCGCTAGAGCCACTTCCAAAGTGGTAAAATGTGTGTCCCCCCCCCTCTAATTTCTAAAGTAAGAAGAGGAAAATTCTGAAAATATTTAGGATTGTAGAACGTAAAAAAAAATATCAACGAAAATTGGTTTCAATAAGATATGATGTTTAGTTTTTGAGATATGGGACTTTTTCATCAAACTGCAGCAGTAACTTTGTTTTTCATAAACATACTATGAAAAACAAATTTAGTTTTGCGGTTGGGTGGAAGTTTACTAACTAATACTACTAACTAATGAATGACAGTTCAAAATATTGTTATTATATTGTTTGGAGCTATGGAACCCTGTGTGCGAGTAAGACTCGCACTTGGCCGGTTTTTGGAAAGGTGTAGTAATATGTATTTTACACATATTTTGCAATAGACTGACTCCGTTTTACCGACCTCGACACGATATTGGAGATATTAACGTCAAATTTATCGTATGAAACAGATCCCGTGACATAATTTTCACAATAAAATCGAATGTTGAAAGTTGATGACAAATTCGTAAATTTCATGACAATTCACATCACACCGATTCAGCTGATGTGTTAAAATCTTGTCGGGCATAGTAGTAATCAAAAACTTGACTGCCTCGTTAATTTTGTGGTTGCAGGCGCCACTGCAGTTCCCGGGTTCGATTCCCAGGTCCGCCAGGAATTTCTTAGTAGCAGCCACGGAGTCTGATATTTTGCCCGGTTAATGGCAACAGGCTCGCCCCTAATACTTGGAACTTAAACATATCTGGCGAAATATGCGTGTACTATTAGCTACGCCTCTGCCACACCCTTCGGAGATTACCGGCGTGAAGTTATGTACTTAATCAAAATCTTAAGCCCGCAGATATTTAATCACTGAGCAAAATTCAAGTCCAATAGATTAATTCAATCAATCAATCAAATCATATAATTCGGATACCAAAGACCAACCAAGCATACATACTTTACAAACCATCTTAAATATTTTTTTTTATACCCGCTACATCGGAATTACTTAAGATATGTGGCACTACATTTAATTAGATTAAGCAAACAGACGTCGGCGATCCGTCAACGTCTCGTTACGCGCCACCTTCCTTGACAACTACCCAAGTCAATATTGGGTGGGTACTATATTGCCTTGGGTAGTTGTCAAGGAAGGTGGCAACGACTTGACGTTCCGCCAGAGAGAATTGTAGACCGCTTCTCTCTCGTCTGTGGTCACAGTTTAGTTTGCAACGTGAATCACATGAAGCCTTTTTGCAAAGGCGCCGACATATTTATAAAAATTACGAAAATATTATTAAACTATTGTACGTAAGTGACGGCGTCGTGTTGCGTTGCGTAGTGTCGCGTAAGCTTCCGTGGATTTGGCGATACATGACACTCTTCCGCCAAAACTATTCCTTGAGGAAGGTCTTGATATGATGAGCCAGAGCTCGTACAACGAACGGCTTGAAATTCGTGTTGTGTGACGCGACTCTAACTTCTCGACCCTCAAGGTCCAGCTGGTATTCACTCTTGCATACTCCACGATCTCCTCAACCTTCGTGGTGAGTTGGTTATTTAAGTGTAGCTGCTAATTTATTGCATAAAGTTTGACTAACTTAGCAGGAATTGTTTGAATACCATTTCTCAGTCTATTCCAGTCCACAAACTTCTGAAACAACAATTAATAGGCAATATCACCACAAATCCAACCCACCCAAGCTTATAATACCCTGGTGATACGAAGGCGACTTAGCTTACGCCTGCGACTTCCATTAATTCCGCCTTTGACGCTCCGTAATGACAGGCCTGCTCGTGACGCCTATATTAACGACGTATTCAAATAAAGAGGCGGCAGAGACGAAGCAAAGATAATGTGTTTAGATTAAAAAGTGATGTTTTGCGGAGGTTGCCAAGTTTTGTCCTGTTTAGACTACGGAGGTAAAGGTTGGAACAACATGAGTTTATTTGGATGAGAAATGCAGTAAGTTACGTAAGCAATGGAAAGCATTGCCGCTATCGTTGTTCAAAAATAGGCTCCGAAGTTTTTTAACGCATAAAGCATAATTTTGATGTTAATTATTGAAAAAAATTTGCTGTAAAAATCCACTAAGTAGTGATTTAAAACTCTGCAATGTGTTTTCTAGTGCATTTATTGTTGTTGTTGAAACTACAACTTTGCATGCCTGCTGGTAAAGGGCTTGTACACAAAACTGCGATGCGACGTCGTATCGTAAAAATCTACAAGATCAAACAGTACAAACAGTTACAGTCTCTTCTGCGTTGCGAATTCGCATCGCGCCGATTCGCAGTTTTCTGAACAAGCCCAAAATATGGCTAACCTACCTGTTATCAATTTATCACCATGTACTGAACCCTATTCTGTTCTGTTCTGCATAATGTCGGACGTAAAGAATAGCACCATCCCATATCTTCCCGTGGGTGTCGTAAGAGGCGACTAAGGGACTTACCAGAGAATGGGCAGCTTTTTTTTTTTTGGAATGTCATTTCGCAGTTCAACCTAGGAGGTTGTCGTCTGCTTAACCGGACTATCCTGTGGGTGCCTTAAGAGTAAGGCCTCCAGCCAGGGCATAAAAACTTACAAGCTAAGCGACTACACGCTAAGGGCACCCCCTGTGGGGTACGAGCCTCGGCTTAGGGCGTCGCTGGGGGAGGACTGCATGGGGACAGGCTGGATCTGAATGATATCATTATTTAGGGGCTGATTTAAAACTACTGGCACAGCATCGCGGGCTGGCTCGAGCGAGGGTCGGGGAGGGCATGGACCGGGACGTCGCGACGGACCTCGACGGCGAGGTTGGAAAGAATGGGCAGCAGCGTTCTCTGTGCTTTTGTAACAACCGTACTGCGATCGCCAACCCGCCCGCCAAGCGTGGCGATTATGGCAAAACTCCCCATCTTGGGGGAGGCCTTATGTCCAGCAGTGGACGTCTTGGGGGCTGTAATGATAACTGAACCCATATTTGCAAAAAACGATCGACTATAAATTGAAAATCAGGCTGTCAAAAATACAGATTATGGCGTACTGAAATACTTAGTGAGCGAAAGACTGAGAGCGAACACAAATATTGAAAACGGCGACTTAAAAATATTTATATTTATTTAGTTTTTGATTCGGCCACTTGGAATTTTAATTGCTAGCTTAGACTTAACTGTTTTCCACTGCTAGCAGCTCATTAACAGTAGTCCATTATATTATTTATTCGCTCGATTTATTATTTCCTTTTGCAAAATAAAGTATACTTCCCTAAATCTTGCTTAAATTTACTTACTTACTTATTTATTTACTTACCTTACTTTGGGATAAGATTCTAGAAACCAGGATTATACAGATTTCAATATATTGGTATGGGAACCAACATATTGAAATCTGTGTGTATAATGTGTTAGTTGATAGTTCCATGAATTTCAATGTTCGCGTTTACTTCTACTCTGATGTTATGTAGCCTGTTAATAGATTACCAAAGACGTATGCTTCAGTCTAAAATTTCGGTTAGAAACAGGCTCGTAATGGCCGTTACGAGTGCAATAAACTAGCTTCCACCCTCGGATTTGTTCGCGTGTTTTGCTCATTATCGTTTTAAATATTCGGATTTTTAAACAACATGGCTGTATAGATTCATAAAAATCCGTTCCGTAGTTAATGCGTGAAAGAATAATTAACGTGAAATTGTGGTCATTCCCATCCCCATTGAAGAGTGTTTTTCTTCGTTTTCAATTAAACAATTATCTAAACTAAACAATATTAAATTGTCACAACTAGACCACATGTACTAGAAACTTTATATTTAAGAAGACTTTACATTACTAGCCAACGGCTTAAGCCGGTCCCGGCTGTCATTTGTTGATCTTTGACAGTCGTTACGAGTAGTCAGAAGCCAAAAATCTGACACCCAGTGTTACCAAGGGGTATCGCATCACCCATTTACTGAGTTGTAGAGGTCAGATAGGCAGTCGCTTTATGTAAAATACTGGTACTCAACGTCCGGTTAGACTGGAAGCCAACCCCAAGATAGTTTTGGAAAAGACTAAGCAAATGTTGATGATGACTTTATATGCCATTATTACTGCTGATACCAATTATTCGATTAGTAACGGCATGCTGCACATCATTATTCTCCATCAGAATAAGCTGGTTTCACCTATAGAAGTTTCCAAAAACGCTGGAACAGCGCAAAGTCAAAGTATTACCATTAAAGTGTGACCAACCGTACTATATGTCAAATCCACCAACCCACATTGAGACAGCAAGCTGGATTACTTCCCACACCCACTTACAGAGAGGATTCAAAAAAACCTTTAGTGGAAAAATGTTAAGCTGATAATGTACTAATGTACTTAAATCACTTAATTGATAGTCTCGTCTTAAAATAAAACCTTTTCAATCATCCAATTACACGAAAATAGAGAAAGAAAGAAACATCTAAAAGGCTTAATTGATTGCTAAAAAACAAGATTAACTTAATGGACGACAAAAAAAAAAAGATCTAGAACACCGAAAACATTAAAACGACTCGACATTTTACTTATAAATTTTATTTTATTTTATCCATTTAAGTGATCACATCCATCTTCGTAGCATCACTCCATTAAGGGAACATTCCACTGGCCTGGCTCCAAATGCTGCGACATAAACCGTCGACGGCCGTTCGTCCGATTTTCACAGATTCCATGATGGAGCTGTTACGTTAAATAGCTTATGTTATGTTTTCCAGCGTAAATCTTACCAAGGGGTATCTTGTTACTCAGTCACTGTGTTATGGAGGTCAGGTAAGTAGTCTCTTTATGTTAAATACTGATTTTAGATGTATTTGGTTAGACTGGAAGACAAATTCCGTTAAAAATGTTTTTGATAACCCAAACATACTGAAAGACCAGGAAGCCTACCATGACGTCTAAAAGCAGTATTGTTTTAATCTTATTCCAGTGTGGGAAAGAGATGACGCTAGATGTCTTCTATAGCTCCGTCTCTTTCCCACAACGGTATATGATTAAAACAATACTGCTTTAAGACCTCATAGTAACCCCCAAGATGTTGAAGTTTCATTATCATCATCATGCCCAGCCTGAATTCACCTACTGCTGGGTCTATACCCAACCACATTCTAACAAGCACAAGTGGGTGCTAGTTCCAATGTGGTTCTTGTGCCAATTTCCACGGTCCTGTGCCAGCCTGATCAATAAAATAAAATAAAATTAAATCAAATAAAAGCTTTTAAAAAATCAATATTAATGTCAAATATAAAGTTAAATTTCAAATCATGTAATGTTAAATGAGTTTCTGATCCTTAGTTGTATATATATAGGGGTTTGATTTTAGGCTTATTCCCACTAGTTCGATTCATTAGTTCGATCGTCGAACTAGCGAGATTTTTTTTCCTCATTTGTTCGACCGTCGAACTAATTAGATTTAAAAATAGTCTACTCTTTCTTTTTCGACAGGGGTTAACTGGTCCCAGAGAACTTGGATGCAAGAGCGAGCGAAACGAGCTCTGGACTTGGGGCACCCCGACTCGGACAGGTTAGGTTCGAAGGGCATGGCGGGGTCTAGTGAGCGAGCGGAGCGAGCGAACTAAGACCTCGACATTCCCTTCGTGTTAGGTTACTGTAAACCCTGCAGACAAAATAGGAGCCCCGCGTAGCGGGGCTACGTCGAGTATCAGTAAAATAGCTCTGCAAATACCAATAAACTAAATCTAATTAGTTCGACGGTCGAACAAATGAGGAAAAAAATTCTCACTAGTTTGTCGATCGACCTAATGAATCGAACTAGTGGAAATAAACGTGATTTTACAGTTAAGAGCGTTTACGCCTTGCATTGCTTGCTTGCATTTCATATAAACTATCAAGTCCTTATTTTCCGAAATGACTGGAGCGATTTTACTGAAACGTCATACGCATCAGCAGAATACAAAGGTCTAAAAAAGTTACTAAAAATATTTTTGGAAAAATAGTGTTACAGTGTTCTGCATGGTGTCGGACGTAAAGAATAGCACCATCCCATATCTTCCCGTGGGTGTCGTAAGAGGCGACTAAGGGATTAGCCACAGAATGGGCAGCAGCGTTCTGTGTGCTTTTGTAACAACCGTACTGCGATCGCCAACCCGCCTGCCAAGCGTGGCGATTATGGCAACACCCCCCAAAATGTCAATGTAGTGACACTTGGGGGAGGCCTATGTCCAGCAGTGGACGTCTTTTGGGCTGAAATGATGAATGATGAGTGTTACAGCTAAATTAGACCTATAAATAATATCCATAGAAACAGAAATTATCAATTATCTTTTTTTTTAACAGACTTTTCGAAATTGTTTTAGTAATTGTTAAGGCCTATGTATCCTGTGCGTATGAAGTTTCTTTAAAATCGGTTCAGTCTTTTCGGAAAAAAAGGACGTGAAAGTTTGTATGAAATGCCGAAGGCGTAAACGCTCTTAACTGCAATAATCTCGCCTTTTATTACATTTCAACTTAAAACATGGGTGTTCTAAACACAAACACTTCTGCCTACTCTTTTTGGGGATTACAGTCGTGATATTATAATCACTTGGTTACCAACCTCTGAACTTCAAGGTCAAAACACATAATATAAACGTTTTAAGTAAATGTTTCGTCTAGGTCTTCATTCATCAAGCCAGACTGACAGTTTGACAGATCAGACAGGTAAATCCAAGGTTTTACTGAAACAAACATAATTCCACTACGAAACAGGTGCCTAAAAAATACTGAAGCAATTATATTTTCACATAAATAGAAATAAAAAACAAATATGATTGAGCACAACAGACAATGTAGTCATTTTTTGCTTAAGTACTTTGTTGTTATTAAAAATATGTCCAAGATAAGCTTTTTTCATTATTCTCCCGTCTTATATTTTAGACGGAAAACAAAATGGAAAGTTTTTTTCATAAACCCTGGCGTCACAGGTATTTTCCTGCTTTGTATTTCATCTGAAAGTGGATAATTGTTACTGTTGTTTAAGAATTAGTTTACGCCTAAAGCGATCACTTGTAAAGCTTTATCTAGTGATAAAAACACGCTAATCATACTTTATCCAGCTTCCACACTGATCTTAGTTACTTATTTTATTAAAACTGGATTGTGGTTGTACCGGGAAACCGCGTAGCAACGGAATTATTTATATTATACGGTGATTATGGTAGTAGGAGGCACGCTTTACGCATTTCACTTATCTACTTTTTAACGTGGCAATAAAGGCATAAAGGATATACCTTTTATAGGGAAATCTTTTATAGGAGAGAGCTTTTTCTAATTTGCATCGGTTGGTACAAAAAAAAATGTTAGGAGACCACCCTGTATATACCGAGTTTCCTCGATGCCTCGGAAAGCACGTTAAGCCGTTGGCCCGGCTGTTATTTGTAAATGTTTGACAGCGAGGGCTGCCCGACTTTGTGTTCCTTCTTAGCCAAAGGGCTAAGAAGGAACGGGGGGTGGGTTTTTATCAGTACAAGTCTGACACTACCTTCCGCTCCGTCCCGAGTAGGAGGGGTCACTTGATGATTTCCCGTCAGTAAAAAAATAAAAAAGGGTATCGTATTACCCAGTACTAATTGGATTGGAGATCAGATAGGCAGTTGCTCTATACAAAATGCTGCATCCGGTTAGACTAGAAACAAACCCCAGCATCGTTGGGAAAATGCTAGCCGATGATGAGAACAGTTAATTAACTCCCATACTTTAGTACTAATGCTGTAACAGAAATATTGTAAAACCAAATGATTTTAAAAGAGTAACCATGGAGTTTCTTGCCGGTTCTTCTCCATAGGAAACGACCAACCCGAACCGAGCACCTTTTTACCGACGTTTTATAAGTGCTCCTGTAGGCCTATGTAAAATAAAAATATTTTGATTTGATTTGATTTTGAATTGAAAAGGTATTTCAATAATCGATTTCTAAAACGAGGCTTTTTCACTCACACATTTCGTATTACACATTAATTTTAACGCATCACCTACTCGTTGATCTTATGCGATTGATTGCTGAGTATCGTCCGATCACTTTATTCCATGGGGAAACTCACAGATTAACTAATGGTAAAAGGCTCATATTATTATTATGATTAAGCCTTTATTGCCAATATTACATAATTTATAAATAATAATTCTTACAGTAAATATTTTTTTTTACAATATGAATCTTATCATATTATTTTTATATTAAAGAAATAATAAGGTGTGCGATTTTGCTATACATAAATAATTGAGCACGGTGATAAGACCTCCTACTTTACATGACGAGTTTGAATCCTCGCGCTCAAACTGCATCCGGCTAGAAGTCTAGACTAGCTCACTACTGGAACGCGCTGTTCTTTCTTCTGTCTGTATTTCGACACAAAAAATTACCTAGCTTACAAAATAACTCAAAATAGTAAATCACTATCTATCTACTTCAGAACTTTAATAATAATCCTAACAGTTTAGTCTAGAATCATCATATTTATCATATGTATATGTTTGAATATATCAGTTATTGGGCATTGGCGTGTCTTTGCGACACGAAGGTCTTCTCCAGCTCTTCCAGTCTATTTTAGTTTGAGATATTCTGTAGAAATGGCTCACATTACGCTCGTTCAACTAATTCAAGAACGACAGTTACAGTACACAAATTGCATGGATTAACTGGATGGGAATAGATAGTCTCTGCAAATTCCCAAACTATCTGGAAATTCAACATATAAATGGTGAATTGTGGGTTATGCAGTTCTACATACATCTTTAAGAAATCAAAAAAGAAAATAAAAAAAAATATTTTATATAGGCCTACAGGGGCACTTCTAAAACGTCGACAAAAAGGTGCTCGTTTCGGGTTGGTCGTTTCCTATGGAGAAGAACCGGTAAGAAACTCCATGGTTACTCTTTTAAAATCATTTGGTTTTACAATATTTCTATTACAGCGTTAGTACTAAAGTATAGGACGACATCGTAGGTCCGACAATAAGTCGTTGCTTACTAAAAATCGTAGAATGAAATAAAAAGTTACCAAGGATCTAGGACTTTAATCGTAGTATTTACTTTAGAGAAAACACTCTACATACGTTAGACAATCGAGATAAGGTCCAGGCAGTGATAGTGAATGGTATAAATCCGCTCGGTGTTATCAGGGACCATTTATATCAATCGTGACAAAGGTAGCATCAGCCATCAATCCTGTACGCGACACCATGTTTCTGTGTGTGTGTCGAATGTTTGGCGATTTGAATTAATGTTTTTCAGTTCTGAACCGGTACTTACATTTTATGTTTGCCTGGTAGGTGTTCAAGGTAGACTAAGGGATCAGTGGCCAGATGGCCATATGGCACAGTAGGGCACTATTTCTTCTTCAGCAGTACAATGATGACAGAAAATCACAATGTATTTGGATAGGCACAAGCTTCCGAAAAGCCACAAAGTAACGAAAACGTTCTATTAATCCTGCTAAAATACATAAATGTTGTGGATATACGAAAAGCATTAAAAGCTATTGCCACTTGTCTACTAAGTCCCGAGTAATGTCTTGATTTTTGTGCAACTGAAGGTATGTATCAAGTCAGCCTGTCTTAGTGCATAGCCGGACATATAGCCCTCAACCTACGATATCATTATCTTCCTGATCTTTGCCCATCCTACTTGGGGTCGGCACTCTTCTTTCATTCTCCCCTGTCAGACATCATGGCATCGTTTTCTTCCCTCCTCTTTGAAATCATTCCTCACACGATCCATCCATCTTTTCTTTGGTCTCCTTTTTATTCATCAACATTTATATTCATCTCCGTTTTTTATTCACATGTGTTTTCATTCCTCCTTATCACAAGTCCCAAGTAAAGTATCTTTGCCCGTCATACGAGCATGTCATTTTAATGGGTGATTTTAACACATGTTTAATTAAAAATGATTCACGTTCACATAAACTCCGTTCTCTATTATCTTCTTTCAACCTTGAAATACTACCACTTGCTGCGACCCATAACTTCCCAAATTGCACGCCTTCTCTTCTTGACTTAATGATCGTTTCTTCACCTCGCAATGTTGCTGAGTTTGGGCAGATCACTGCAACATTTTCATATCATGACCTCATTTACCTCTCTTATCGTATCCGACCTCCGAAACGTAAGCCTCGTTACTGTTTTCTTCGTAGTTTTAATGACATAGATCTGGAGGCTTTGAAACGCGATGCTGGTGATATCGATTGGACTCACGTTATCGAAAGCACCAGTATCGATGAAAAGGTAAACAGCTTCAATGCCATTACGTTGGGTCTCTATGATAAACATGCCCCTCGTAGGCGTATTAAAATTAAGCATAATCCTGCTCCGTGGATGACTACTGAAATTAAAAATGCCATTGCTCGTAAGGATAAGGCGAAAAGTAGATATAGGCGGAGACCCACGGAACTCAATCTCACTCACTTTAAAGCTCTGCGTAACCGCTGCAATCGTCTGTGTCGAGATGCCAAGAGACGCTATTTCCACGAATCTCTCGTTGATCGCAACTCCTCTGATATATGGAGGTTTTTAAAGTCTGTCGGTATCGGCAAATCTCCCACGAATACCTGTAAAGATGTCGACTTGTGCGCTCTTAACAGGCACTTTTCTTCTCCACCTGTTTCACTGGACCCTAGCGTTAAAGCTTCTACTTTGTCTGAGCTCTCTAACTTGCCGTTACCTGATTGTACACCTTTTAATTTTAGTCCTGTCTCTGAAGACGTTGTCAAAAAGTCCCTTCTCTCTATTTCCTCATCTGCTTCGGGCCATGACAATTTGTGTTCGAGAATGATATTACCTATTATTTCAGAGCTGCTTCCCATCATTACTCATATTGTTAATTTTTCTTTATTCTCTGGCATATTTCCGTCAGCCTGGAAAAAGTCTCACATAATACCACTTCCTAAAGTTACCAATCCTTCGTCCTTATCTGACTTTAGACCCATTTCCATTCTTCCTTTCCTTTCCAAAGTTCTCGAACACATTGTTCACGGTCAAATTTCCAGTTATCTATCATCTAATACCCTTATTTCCCCTTTTCAATCTGGCTTCCGTACGGGCCACAGTACTGTTACTGCACTCCTGAAAGTTACTGACGATATCCGCTGGGCTATGGACAATAAATCTCTGACTATTTTTGTTTTACTTGATTTTAGTTGCGCGTTCAACTCAGTGGATTTCGACATTCTTCTTGGGATCCTTCAATCTTTTAACTTCTCTGCTTCTTCGTTAACCTGGTTTGACTCGTACCTTCGGGGTCGCTCGCAGTGTGTCCGCCATGAAGAGATGTTCTCTGATTGGTGCGATCTAACTGCTGGTGTTCCTCAGGGTGGCGTTCTCTCTCCTCTTCTTTTCTCTATTTTCATTAATACTGTTACCAAAGTCATTATTTCCAGCTTCCACCTCTACGCAGACGATTTGCAGCTGTACAGACATTTCTTGCTTGCTGATGCTGAATCAGCAATCAATGCCATGAATCATGACCTGGATTGCATCGATCAATGGGCGAAGTCGTATGGCTTGCAGATTAACCCTGCTAAGTCGCAGGCTATGATCATAGGCAGCAGATACTATCGCACTGCGCTTGACATGTCATCTTTGATTCCACTAACTCTAGGTTGCTCGTCCATTGCCTATGCTGAAACAGCTAAGGACCTTGGTGTCCTAATTGACAGCAATCTATCTTGGCGAGCTCAAGTGAATGAGGTTAGTCGTAAGGTGCACTTTTCCTTCCACTCACTTAAATCTTTACAGAGCTTTCTGCCGTTTAAAACCAAAATTTACTTGGCTCAAACTCTGATTCAGCCGATCATTGATTACGCTGATGCCTGCTATTTGGATGCCACCGACGAGCTGTTAAATAAGCTTGAGCGCTTGCAAAATCTTTGTATTCGTTTTGTGTTTGGTCTTAGGAAATATGACCATGTTTCTCACTTACGCAAGGAACTCAAGTGGCTCCCTATCCGTCTTCGCAGGAACACTCGGATATTATGTCTCCTATACAACATCCTTTTTAATCCTGCGTATCCCAGCTACCTACGCGACCGTTTTTCTTTTACCCGTCCTCCTGATGCGCTGTGTAGATCCCACCTTCGGCATCATCTCAATTTCCTATCTCATAAAACCGAATTCTATTCCTACTCCTTTTCCGTTCATGCAGTACGACTATGGAACTCACTTCCGCCCAACATACGAGAATCTAAAACTTTATTTCTCTTCAAAAAGCAAGTCAAAGAACATTACCTTTCCTCTATTCTGTAATATTCTGATATATATTATAGGTATATTTTTACTTTTATTTAAATTTTTATATGTGTATTTATTTGTATGTATGTTTAATTTATATAGCCTTAATGTTGTTTTAAGCTCTAATTTAATTTTTTCCTGTTTTATCTTTTCTACACACTATGTCTACATTTCTAATCCAACTTTCCATTCGCAGGTCTGCTGGAAGAAATTTCTTTTGAAATAAGCAGTACCTTTGTGCTCTTGTATCTTAATGTATTGTTCTTTTAAGTGTTTTGTGTGTACATAAATAAATAAATAAATAAATAATAAATAAGTCCAGACCAAGAGAGACAATTCCCTTTCTTCTTCCATGTTTACATACATACCGTAATCAGACATTTTTTAAATAGTCGGTCTATCTAGCTGTGGAGCTTCCTACGCTTTGCTTGCATAAACGCAATCTCCACTCCGGGCCTCGTCTTGCTCACGCGTGCCTTAAGGAGATGTCAGGAAACCGGAAAGGGTTTGAAAGGACTGCATGCCGGGGCTGCGGGACTGTTGGAAAGAGATACCCTGGCCCTGGAACTCAAAAGGCTAAGAAGGAACATGGATGGGTTTTAGTCACTCCCTTCCGCTCCGCCCTGAGCGGGAAAGGGGGTTATTTGAAGCATAATCATCAAAAAAGAAAAAGCCTCGTCTTGCTTTCAAATACCTTCGAATCTACCCTTTATTGTTACGGATAACAACAACAAATTTCTAAGACAATCAATTAATTATTCCGGTCGGTGTAACGTGAAGATGCATACGTCAGGGCGCAGATTACGTTGCGGTCTGGAGTCGAGTCGAGTCGCATGCTGGAATCGAGAGTCATTTATCTCGATACTGACACCAGGCGCCCAGTAATCGATCTTAGAGCTGTCTGTGTTGTAGCGAGGTTGTGTGGTACGGCAGTTAGGTTAATGCCTGGCGTTTTGGATTAGTTTTTTTAGATTGGTCAATATGTATATTCGTAACTCACCTGCTTCTTTTAGGTTGTTAAATTATTCTCTTCGTATCTAGGACAATAAATAGAAACGTTTGTGTTTGTGTTTTGTGTTTGTCTGTGACCGTTGGATTTTGATGCGATTCTCATAATCATTAAGGGAATTTCCTCAGGAAAAATGATGTATAATTAGTTATTAAACTTGCATATATAAAAAAATGTGTTTCCAAGTCGTTAAAACATGCAAAGTGCTGGTCGACAGTTGTGTTATAATTTTCGAATTGCAGCGGCTATAGCGCATTTTTCTTATTCTTAACCCGTTTTATAACGCTGTAAGATAAATGAAACAAAAAACTTTAGACATGGTGTTGCCGCGATTTTCTTTCTTTCCTTTTTCCAAAGCTGGACATGTTACACTGCGGCTACTTTGACACATGTTACTTTATGCAAAGGGCTCAAAAGGGACACTAAATCCCTCGTAAAGCTTTAGAGATTGCGTTTTTAAAAGGTGGGTTAGGGAAATGTATCCGGTACGGCCGAAGTCTCAAGGGATTTAAACATACATACACCATTACTGCTGTAAAGCTCTGGACCAAAACAAATTAAGAGTAAATGCGTCATTAAGCAGGGATGTCAGCCCTGCTAGATCATCTAAAAACCTTAAAAATAATTGAAAAAAAAACGCGTGCCATGTTAAAAAGTGGTTTAATTCAAATAATTCAACTTTTTTTTATTTATACTTTTCTGTGATGCAACAGTATTTTATGCCGTACAACCACTATGCCACAAAATGTTTATTTTTTATTTTTTGGGTAAACAATATGGCGCTTAAGATAATGTGAAACTGAATCGCCTTTTATATAAATTTTCCTGGATTGGGAGGTGGGGAGTTGAAAGTAGTATTTTTGCAAGTTTCAAATTAATTGGATCACGCATTTAGATTTCACATACAAACTTTGACATCCTATATACCTGCTATCCAGCATGAATTTAGGAGTTGTAACCTAGCCAGGATTATTCCTTATATACCGAAAGGTCTATTGGTATGTAGTTTGCTTGTTTAGGTAATTAAGATTTTGGTACATAAAAAGTGGACTTTTCTGTCTTTATCTAACTTAACCTTAAGGGAACGTAAGGGGTTATTTTCAAAAAACCCCAGGACACAAAGTTTTATCAATTGAATTATTATTACCGAGTTTTGAGTTGATTTGATCACGCAATAAGATTTTTCCATACTAACTTCAACCGTAAACTTTTTTTACTCATTTATGGGGTCCTTTTGAAAAACCTATGATGGTAAATATTAATATGTCTTTAAATTAGTATTCTTGCTAAGTTTCAAGTGAATTCACGATAAAAAAAAGATTAAAAAGTTTGAAAGTTGTGGGGGGTTGTGGGGGTTTGGGTGGGAGTTGTGTGGGGTGTGTGTTGTGTTTGAGTTGTGTTGTGTTTGTTTGTTGTTGTTGTTTTGTTGTTGTTGTTTTTTGAGTTTGTTGTTGTTGTTTGTTGTTGTTGTTGTTGTTAGATACGCTCAATCAATCAATCAACTCAGCCTATCGTAGTCGTGGACTACGTGTTACAGTGAGGGAACTACACACACCACACTATTGTGATGCAGCTTCAACGTTTCCACCCGACCCGTCTTTTTACACGACAGCCCAAAAAAAGAGTGTTATGTGTTTAGGGTTCATGTATGTGTGCATGCATGATTGTGACTTTCTTTATTCCATCATAACTTCTAAACGCCTTCACCGATTTCGACGTATGTGTTATAATTTGAATCTTTGCATTATCCTGGGTATTATAGGTTTGTGAAAACAAAAATTAAAAAATAATAGGGTGGCCATGCTTTAGGAATAAAAACCATTTTTTTTAAAGAAATTTCAACGAAATTTAATTATTATCATCGTCTAGAACTTGTTGAATACATCACAAAAATATACAATATTAGTATTTAATACCTATTCTTTCACTAATCACTAAAACCCAGTAATCGAAACGAACCAACTACCTACATACCAATATGTTCCTTGCATTAAAAAGAATGAAGCTGGCTAGGTTATTAGAGTTTAAGTTTGCCGGTATGAGGCGAACCCATATGGGTCTGTCGGGGTCTCTACGGCGGGTTATGTCGCATGCCCATCGGGGTTTCAAGGGGACGGCAGTTTTAAACAGACAGTATTCAAACAAAATAATAACAAATCAAATCAAATCATGGTAAATATCCCGTTTCAAGTGTTATTAATTTCTCCAAAAGTCTGATTCCCCAAAGCGACTACAACATTACAAATCCTCACGTTACCGATGGATGCCGCACCACTAATCTCTCACTACCTCCGATATTTGAGAAGCAATTGTATGTGTATTTGCATCTGATTGATGCCACTACATAGATTGTGTTTGTACTTTCCCACTGCTGAGACACAGGCCTCCTCTCTATAAGAGGGATTGGACCGTTACCCGTAACTCGGGCCCAGTGCGGGTTGATAGTTGTCACAAGGATTCGATTTTTTGGTTCAACTTGTAAGACGGTTTTCCTCAAGATGTTTTTTATTGCCGTTTTAGAGCAGTCATGATGAAATAATTAACAATAAATAAAGCCCCTGTGTTCAAACACGGAACCTATAGTTGTATGAAAATGCCATACACATCATAAGCGTAGTGTGTGAATTAGATAAGCAATTAATTTCCCTGGCTACTCGCGATGACTTAAAAGGCTTCGTACTAGCGCTATTCTCTTACAGTTTATGCTAAATAAAGTTCTAAGTTACCATAAAAACTATAAGCTTAAACAAACAAAGAGCAGTAATTCCATGCTGAATTAGTGATGAGAAAGCTAGATAGTTTCAGCAGCTCATCTCCGGCAAGTTTCAGTAATGTTTTGAGGGAATTGGGTCAGAAACGATGGTGCTACTTACTGTAGGTAGGTACTCGAGTGCAATGTTGCGATCTTTATGACAGTTCGTAGAGTTGTTGTTTCGCTTGTGTTATGTTTTTCTGGTACTTTCGATTGGTTTGTGTTAGTATTATTCACTTTTTTTTCAAAGAATCTTACTTAAACTTTCGAGAGGTTATTTATTATGATCAGTTCAAAAAAAACGGAAAATAGTGGCAGCTTTTTTTTCGCGAGCGCGGCGAGCACATGTTAATGATTCGTTTTATTATATTAATTGTACCTATTCTTTCATAGTGATTAAGTTAATAAGTATGTTAAGTATAATTGTATAAAATTAGGTTAAATTGAATTAACTTTAAAATAAAACAGGAATACCTACCTACCTACCTACATGGAACTTTCAACACATACCATATTATGAAGAACCTATTTACTCAAATAATTTAATTATAAAATGTACATTTTGGTCTCTTTTGCAGGACAAAGTTGTCCCAGCTGCCACGTACGACGTAGTGGTGTGCATGTTAATACATACTGTTCCGAGATTCCGAGAATTTACTCGATAGGTAACACAATCATGTTGAACTTGGTTTTCATAAATTGTCTCGTTCATTCATTCATTCGTTCATTCATAAATCTTCTTCTTCATCGTGTGGTTAGTCAAGTGACTAACCTGGTGTCAGAGTTTATAAGCCCATGGGCCTCTAACCTGGCTTTACATGCCGTCGAAAAATATCTCTCTGACATACTGGTTTCCTCACTATGTTTTTTTTACCGAAGCAAGTAATAATTATACAATGCGCACATGAATCCGAAAACGCAGAGGTACGTGTCTTGGTTTCGAACTTGAGATCTTTAATTTGGCAGTCTGGTCACACCACTAGGCTTTCACTGCATCCTTCAATGAAATGTTCGATTATTGAGTACTTAATATCACCACTTTTTAACAGTCTCTGATAGAACATTCGGAAGTCAGACTTTAATCATTTGATAAGTTTCATAATAATTCGGTTTAAAACACATTCATCGGCTTTTATACACGTTATGTTGGCTAATCAACTTAATCTGGCATAAATGTAACAGATAGATAGAAAAAAACTTTGTTCATCTTTAATTTGTCTGGTAGATAATTAATGCATCTCGGAATACTGCAAAACATCATCTTCCTGCCCTTTGTCCCATTTTATTTGGGGTCGGAGCAACACGTCTCTTTCCTCCATTCTCCTTTATCAGTCGTCATGCTATCATTTACTCCTTTTTCCTTCATAACATTTTTCACACAATCCATCCATCTTTTCTTTGGTCTTCCTCTCCCTCTCCATCCATCCACATTCATATTCATCACTCTTTTAGTCACATGTGCTCTCGGAATACTGCAAAACAGCAGGTCTTTAAAAAAAATAAAACTTTCCAATTCCCGGGATTCACACACTTGACGGGATGCAAAGTTACATCACTACGACAACAGTTTGCGCGGTTCCGTGCTCCGTAAGTTGGCGGCCATTTTAAACTTAAATTATATTGCTTTTATCTGTACTGGTACTTTTCGACTTTCTTCCTACAAAATTCAAATATATTTTAAATTAACTTTACTTACTTTTCAACTAGCGTGGGTATTTTGTGGAGGAGCTGTTGCCTAAATAAACAGCCAGTCAATTCGATCTTGAGGTTAAGCCTCGCTTGGCTAGGTTCCTCCGTGGATGGGTGATCTCCCATTACATACCGAGTTGCCTCCGTGCCCCGGAAAACACGTTAAGCCATCGGTCCCGGTCGTCATTTGCAGGTCTTTGACAGTCGTTACAGGTAGTCAGTGGCACGAAAGCAGTCCTTACCAAGAGGTGTCGTATAACCCGGTACTAAATGGGTTGTGGAGGTCAGAAAGGCAGTCGTTCATCTAAACTAATATTATAAAGAGGAAAGATTTGATTGTTTGTTTGTTTGCATTGAATAGGCTCTGAAAGTACTGGTTCGATTTGGAAAATTATTTTAGTGGTATATAGCCTATTTATCGAGGAATGCTATAGGCTATATATCATCACGCTACGACTAATAGGAGTGGAGCAGCAATGAAAAATGCTGCGATAACGTAATACTTGTATTCAGCTGCATTCAGTTAGACTAGAAGCCGACCCGAACATAATTGGGAAAAGGCAGACAGATGATGATGAATGTTTGTTTGTTCGTATTTTATGCACTGTTGTACCGTTCATCCGATTACAGTAATACTTTTTCAATACTTATTGCTTTCACTTACGCGAAGGTTACCTACAGGCATGGTACAATTACTTTAAAAAAAACGCGAGCGAAGCCGTAGGAGGAAGCCGGTAATAAATACAACAAAAACGTTTCATTTTTCGATTAACAAAGGATCGTAATCGCACGGATAAGCTAGATTTAGTTTGTATCGAATCCCAAACAAATGAATTCGATAACGAATGATAATAAAATCATAGACATTATAATCAAACTGATTCACTATTATCACTGAATTTAAATTACGTATTAAGGTAATTAACTCATTAACATACACGATTTTGTTGCAAAATATTTGATCAGATTTATCATGACACATAATAGATGTGGGACGAGATAAGCTGGGATTAAAATGAAAATAAAATATGTTTATAACATTTTCATAATTTTAACTAATGTTCTAATTGGTCATGTTGACCCAAGGGCTGGGTTTTACCTTCGCCAAAGGCTAAGCGTCGCTATACAACGTGGCAACGCCGCCATTCTCTTGGGGACATTACCAGTTGACAGCTTTGAGGAAGAGTTTTTTGACGCAATGTTTTAGTACATTGTGTATTAAGGACAGTAAGTAAGGAATTACGATCGAGGCTCTAGTAGAAGCCCGAAGTCAAAGACAGAGGGCTTTTTGAGTCGAGGTTCGTAATTCCCGTACCGCCCGTGAAACAAACAATGTTTTTCATCACATTTGCGAGTAAATAATTCTGAATTATATCTTTAATACAACTATTATTACGAAATACGTGAACTTTTTTTAGCGGATGGCGGTCTTTTTGCCTACACCACAGATTATACAAAAGTTTCGTTCAGAAAGGCAAACGTTATTTACGTAGGTATACAGCCATAACGGAGTGTAAAAAAACAAAATAATTTTGAAAAATATTTTTTTGGTACATATCTATTATTAAGAATATTAGTTGAGTATTTAAGTAACATGTAGCGAGATTGCAATGAAATTCCGGTTTAGATAACATTTTAAGACAATTTTTCAATTGCGTGTAAACTCCTTGCTTGAACTTGCAAGACATGTGTGCTGTGCTATAAATTTAAAAAAAGTTACTTACCGACCGTGGGTTTCATGGGGCATTACGGCCAAGTTAACCTGTATGTTTAGATACTGTTTACGTGCAAGTGTGATGAAAAAGTTTATTGTTTGTTAGGTTGTTACCAGTTTATTTTAATTTATAAATGTTTAGAATATTTTACGCAAACTAAATATGGCCATGTTAAAATTAATCTTTAGTTGGTTTGTCACGACTTTGCTCAATAACGACGTTTTGTCAAATATTCCATACAAATACAAAAATAATTCCAACAACATCTAAAAATGATCAGAAACCTTTTTCATTTTAACAAAACTAAGCAAAACTAGGTTTAGCGGTAAACCTAACTAAATCCAATCGATTAGGCTTCATGCAACATGTATCATTCACTAATACCCCGGTTTCCGTTCGATACGGTTCCATGCCGGTTCCATTCCGCCATTTTCGCTGGTTCGCTCCCGGAGCCCTAATAAAAACATTACAGACTTACCGCTAAAAGCTTTAGGTCGTACTTCGAAGAAAATGAAAGTATGACGTGCAAAATTATGTTTACTACCAATATTTTCTTTGAGGCAATTTAACCTTTGTTCTTTATAAGGTAAAGATCAAATCAAAGTGGAAGGAATTTTCATTGTTTACCTTTTGATATTGCACGATATGTACGTGTCAATATTTTTGATACAAAATATTACAAAGATGCTGGATAAGTATTGTGATACACATACAATTAAGGAAAGCGTGTTTCGTTATTCTAGCCGAAATATATTAATAGGTGTTTAAGAGGCATACCATAGATTAATGACGTCACTTTGACGGAATAAACTGAATAAGTCAACCAGTTTCTACTAACACAAGGCGATTCCTGAAAAAACGCTTAAAATAAACACTGTTGAAATTAGAACTTTATGCATTGAATCGAGAGCTGAAAATTCAACAGCTCAATTTTAAAACATAATATTTGGTTTATTATCAGGTAACAATGGATAATAATTACCTACAGCAATCATTTTGAATACATACCGACAGTAATATGAAAATTGTGTATTGTTTTAATTCTTTGCGATGGTACATTCATCACGACCATCACAATATCCTGTTGTCCCAGTAGGGTAGTTAATTCAATCATTTGCGTCCGTCCGTAATGAAATGGAGCGGTTTATAAATGTACCGGGCGCTCGATGATGCTGTTTATTGTGTTTGGCTCGACTGCCTGTTTGTTTCTGTGACCCTGGTAGCTGGGTGGATTAAATTGAGAATTATTTTATAGAATTTACTAATCTTTATTTTCTATTCTAATATCATCATCGGCAATATTGTCACTGCTGATTATATTGCCCTCTTCACTTTTGTGCTATGCTACCCTGGTCTAGGAGTAACAACAAGATCTTAAATCTCACTTTTCTTGGTTGACAGGAAAACCTGAGCTTGAAACCAGCAAATATACACCTAGGTACCTACCATTTTCAAAAGATTGAGCATTTATTTCTCCAAGTTTAACATCGTATTTATATAATTAGTAATCAAATATTCATTTCAACATAAATTCTACTAAAATATTATTTTCCGTAATGAACACCTTAAATAACAAATTCGGCGAAGTTCTCGGCTCTCGAAGCAAAAAGCATAATTAAAGGCATGCACAGACGAGGGAGTTTTTTCTGACTATCTTTTTCTTCATCAATATCTGCCTAGCCTTTTCCCAAATATGTTTGAGTCGGCTTCCAGTCTAACCGTTTGAAGCTTAAAGTCTAGCAGTCTATTTTCATGGACTGACGGTCGACCCCTACATATTTGAAAAGAGGCAAGGCAGGCTATTGTCGATTTTCGTTCTTCAGCATTAAAAGTCCCCCGTCTGAGCAAGCCTTTTGCACCTACATTACATTATTGAAAATACATAATTCGGGAAGGCTCACTTGAGTGAGGATGAATAGCGCCATATCAGGTGTCAGCTTCGTAAGAAGTTAATATTTTGATAACGTATCAAGCTATCAAATTAACTTATCATTGCGTTTCTACGAAAGTTTTAAAAGACTAGCAAAAATATTGAGTTGACTTCTTGGAAAAGTCTCTTAAGTCGGAAAGTCGACTTTTCGTTAATTTCATACTATTGTGAAACTTTTTGGTACTTGAATAGGTTAAATAGTCTGTAAATTGGTTATCAATACTGACACTAGTCACTAAACTGCCTAACTTAAGCGTTTCCCAAGTTATTCACTTAAGAAATAACACTGAATTAATAAACTTACGACCAGACTATTCAACTATTTTAATATTACCAATTGGAAAGTCCTCTTTCATTGCAAAAAATTGAAAAAAGTCCACTTTAATCATCATCATCATCATCATCATTTCAGCCGAAAGACGTCCACTGCTGAACATAGGCCTCCCCCAACGCCACATTGACATAAGGGGGATTTTGCCATAATCGCCACGCTTGGCAGGCGGGTTGACGATCGCAGTACGGTTGTTACAAAAGCAAAGAGAACGCTGCTGCCCATTCTCTGGCAAGTCCCTTAGTCGCCTCTTACGACACCCACGGGAAGATATGGGATGGTGCTATTCTTTACGACACCATACAGAACCACACAGAAACACTTTAATCACATTATTTAAATTAAATCATAACTAACATTCAAACAATGGATTGATTGATAAATAAGCGACAAGCGACAGTTTTTGTCTACATCAGCTAGCAACAGGCGACACCTTCCGTCAGCCAAATTAAATTAGATTAAATGGCAAAACCGCTTATTTCTGCGGTCCATGTTTAATAGAGCTTGTATGAGAGTTTTGAGGTCATATTTCAAGGGTCTGTTCAGAACCTTTAAATAGGACCGCACATCGCTGAAGAACTTTCTCCATGGGACACTTTACTGAGACCCACTGTACATAGACAGAGAAGGTGAGGCTTACTTTTACATTAGACTTAAAATATTTGTTCAATGTACAAGTATTTTCTTTGAAATACTGGGGAAAGATAAGCGGACATATGTCATAACAGTGAATGATATAAAACCCAGATCAAAGGAGACAGTGTAGTTACTAACTACAACTTTTTATGTAAACACGTGCCTGGGAAACTTACTCATAATTCGCTTGTCCAAGTGTTCAGGTATCATTGTATTATTTAGCAACTACCTCCGCAAGTAACAAAAGGGTATATAAATAATAAGCGGAGGAGTAGATTTCCCTCGCGGCGGCGTACGTGCGACCTCCTCACGTCTTCTGCTGTCCTGGTGAATGGAAATTTAGACGCGCGGGTAGAATTCTATTGTATTGTGTCGGCCCGATGTTCGAAATAAGTACAGGCGATAAAATAGTTAGGTATACTGGTAAAACTGGAGAAGTATGGGTCGGATACATGCATAAGTTTTCATACCACCGAAATTGTTCTGGAATTTATGTTGCTCCGGTTTAATATGCTTTGTTGAGGACATAATGATACGTTTAATGTGACATATGTTATTGTCCCTTATAATATTCAGCCCTGTAACTTCCGCTTTGTGACTAAGTCAAGGGGCTAAGGGGTTGAGACGAATATTACTATTTAACTATAAGATAATCTTGGCTTCCGTTTCCGGTCGTCTAAAAGTAAACACTTATGTCGATCTTGCTGCGGAAATAATTAAATAATCACGTTATCAGTCATACGGTGGGGATAAACGTGTTCATTGTGAATAGTGCAAGTGCTGAGTTACGTTATCACAGTAAAGTAACAATAGTGAGAACCGAAAAACACTAAAAAACAACATCGAAACGGTCAACATATGTGATTTGAGGTTGGTTGTCAAACTCGAATTTCACCGTCCATAGACAATACAAAATAACTGTGAATTATCAGCATTACCAACCTAGCGAAAAACTAACGTTCGGATACACATCCAAAACGCAGATAATTGAACGTTCAGTAACACGCGACATATTCTAACGTTTAGTTGCACTTATAAAAATAAACACAACGTCAAGAAAGTTTATAAAGTGAAATGGAGCAACAATTCCAACAACTTTTCGACAAGATGAAACTAGAAATGGATAAACAGACTAAGATAATCACAAAAAGCTTAATCGAGAAAATGGACGAAAAATTACAGCCCATAATAGAAGAAAATATACAGCTGAAAGAGAAAATTGGAATATTGGAAAAAAAAAAAATCATTTTGAAAGAGAAAAGAAAAAAAATAATATACTGCTTTTTAAAATGAACGAAACAGAGAAAAGCCCTTCAGACTTACTCGATACAATTAAAGATATGATTAAAAACGATCTGAACGTTTCTATTGAAAGTCACGAAATCCAGAATATGTACAGAATTGGTATTAAGAATAACGAAAAAGCCAGACCTCTTTTAATTTCCTTCACAAATAACTGGAAAAAACAAGAAATACTAAAAAACAAAAAGAAATTAAAAGATGTGTATATAACCGAAGACTACCCTAAAGCAGTGCTTGAAAAAAGGAAGTTATTACAGCAACAACTTAAAGAAGAAAGAGAGAAGGGAAATATTGCTTTCATTAAATATGACAAGCTGATTGTGAAGGAAGATACTGCAGATAAAATTATGGAAAAAAGAAAAAGGGAGCAGTCAAGTTCTCCAGGAACATATACTAATCCTAGAAAGCAGATGAATTTTTCTTCAAATACCCAAAATAAAATCAACGCTTTCGACCTTTTGAGAGCGGGATCAAACTCAAACCCCTCAACAGCAACTACCAAAGCCAACTAGCAATCAGATATCAGCAACCGGAGACGGAACAACCCCAAGCCGGCTGGTCACCGTGGGGTTGATAGACCACCACCCTCTATAATTACTCCAACTACCCAGAATAACAAAATCACAATTAAGTCAAATAAATTATACATAGCAACTCTAAATACAAGAACTTTAAGAACAGATGACAGACTAATAGAACTTGAAGATGCACTGAGGAAGATTAAATGGGACATTATTGGGCTCAGTGAAGTTAGAAGAATGGGAGAAGAAATAAGAGAGTACGCAGACTTTATATTCTACTACAAAGGAGAAGTACAAGGAAAATACGGAATAGGTTTCATAGTCAGAAAAGAACTTAAGAAATATATAGAAGAATTTATTGGAGTATCAGATAGAATTGGAATCTTAAATATTAATTTAGCGGGTTACAAAAATTCGTTCTCAATTCTCCAGATATATGCCCCGACAGAACAAGCAACGAAAAAAGAAAAAGACACATTTTATAAAAATCTGACGCATGCAATGCGGTATGCAAAGAAAAATATTATAGTAATGGGAGACATAAACGGTCAAGTAGGAATGAAATCTGATGTAGGAGAATATGTAATAGGAAACTATGGCAAAGGAAAAAGAAGCGAAAATGGACAACGATTTACAAATTTCTGTTTCGAGCACAACTTCAGAATAATGAATACCTTCTTCCCCAAAAAAGATGGTAAAAAATGGACCTGGATCTCCCCAAATGGTAAGGTCAGAAACGAGATAGACTACATATCTACTAACATGCCAAAAATATTTAATGATGTCGGCGTAATAAATGACCTTAACTTCAACACGGACCACAGACTGGTAAGAGGAACTATTTCATGTAAAGACTTAAAAATACGGAGAAGGAAATTTAACGGAACCAGTTGTATGAACCATCAACAAATACCAGAACAAAACTTAGAAGAATTGAAGCAGTCACTAGAAAGAATTCCAAATCAAAACAACATACAACATAAATACAATATCCTAGAAGAATCGCTATCAAAACTAAACAATTGTATAATGAAAAACATAAAAGATAAAATTGGTGTAGAAGCCAGAAAAAAGCTTAAAGAAAGAAAGGAAATGATAAATAACAGGAAACAAAATCGTAAACAAATAACAGAGATTAGCAAGGAAATATCAAAATCAATCAAAAAACATAGGAAGGAAAAACGGTTAGATGCAATAAGGGACCAAATAGTTAAAACAGGGGGCATTAAAAAAGCCCTTAAGCAGCTAAAGGAACATTCAACATGGATACCGAAAGCGATTGATAAAGACAAAAACCAGAAAATATACACCACAAATAAACGCCAACAGATTTTAAACATTGCAACAGACTTTTATAAGAAATTGTACACTGATACAAATGAAACCACGGAAAAGACAACTGAAAAACATAATACCAACCAAGAACCAGTATCATATATAATGCAAAGTGAAGTAAGAAAAGCTATTGAAACACAAAAATCAGGCAAAGCACCTGGGGATGATAAAATAACTAACAACTTACTCAAAAACACCATAAACCAGATAATAGAACCGTTTACGAACATATGCAACGAAATCTTGGATACAGAGCAAATCCCAACTCAATGGACAACATCCACTATAATACTACTGCACAAGAAGGGAGACAGAAACAACATGAACAATTATAGACCCATTAGTCTTATGGCAAATATGTACAAAGTGTTCATAAAAATAATTTTGGAAAGATTGACTAAAGGACTAGACTGTAACCAGCCAAAAGAACAAGCGGGATTTCGCTCAGATTATTCGACAATCGATCACATACACGTCGTCAAACAAGTAATTCAAAAATGCAACGAATACGACCGCCCTTTTTATCTGGCGTTCGTGGACTATAACAAGGCGTTTGATTCTTTAAAACATAGTTACATTTGGAAGTCACTCATAAACCAAGGAGTGGAAAACAAATATATAAACATAATCCAACAAATATATGCTAACAGCACAGCAAAAGTACAGCTCGAAAGAATTGGGGATAATTTTGAAATTCAGAGAGGTGTCAGACAAGGAGACCCGCTGTCACCAAAACTATTTAATGCCGTGCTGGAAAACGTCTTTAGACAATTGGATTGGGATGGATTTGGCATAAATATAAACGGGGAAAACTTAAACCACCTTAGATTCGCTGACGATCTCATTGTTTTTGCTGAGCACCCTACTGAACTTCAAACCATGCTCCAACAACTAGCATCGGAAAGCAAAAAAGCAGGGCTATCAATGAATACGTGCAAGACCAAATTAATGTCAAATAGAACAAAGGTAAACATAGAAGTGGAAGAAGAAGTGATCGAATATGTTGACGAGTATATATATCTGGGACAAATTATAGCTGTAAGAGATCTATCCACTAAAGAAGTAAACAGAAGAGTGAATAACACTTGGCAAAGATACTGGTCTCTTAAAGAAATAATGAAAAATAAAACTGTACCCATTTCAGAAAAAAGGAAGCTTTATAACACCTGCATTCTTCCATGTCTTACGTATGGCTGCCAGACCTGGCCATTATCCCGAAAAATTGAACACAAACTGTGTGTATGTCAAAGAGGAATGGAGAGGAGCATGATTAACCTAAGACTACAAGATAAATGGAAAGCTACGAGAATTAGGAGCATCACTAAAGTGGCCGACGTTAGAGTAAAAACCAGAACTCTGAAATGGAAATGGATAGGTCATATGATGAGAAGCAAGACGGAAAAATGGACCAGGAAAGTCACAGAATGGTACCCAAGAAACGGAAAAAGACGTAAAGGAAGACAGGTAAAAAGGTGGGAGGATGATTTGCCAAAAGGTTGGCGAAGAACTGCTTTGGACAGGAATAAGTGGAGGGATATAGAGGAGGCCTATGTCGCAAGACAGCCTGACCTGGTAGCTGATGATGGCAATGTAGGGTAAAGAAACATAAAACTAAGTTAGATTTAATATTACTACTTGTTTATATATTGAGGTCAGTGTAAATAAAGGCTATTTTTATTTTTATTTTATTTTATAAGATAATCATTTTTATAGTATCATTTTTATAGTGTCATGCTTAAAGTGTGATTTATAAAACTTGAAATATACTTCAAGTTGTTGCCTAACTGATCTGTTTGTTGGACTGTACTAAGGGCTGTTCATGCATCTGTGGGATATGGTTATGCCTTTTAGAGAGAGGATACATGACAGACGATCGAGTTTGTGGTTTTGTTTGAAGTCTCCTTTTGCAGGTTCACTTAGGGTCACTTAATCAACGGAATAAGTGTATCCTTTTGATATCTTTGAGTGATACTCATCATTATAATATGATTTAACATTGCGATGAAATTAAAATGTCAATATCTCACAGACATATTACGAACAGACACAGCAAGTAATTATTTTAAATGCTCAAAGAAAAAACATCACAGACTAAAGTAAAATAAAAACAACAAGTATTTGAGATCCTAATTTACCTAGTTTTATTTCCGTAAGTTAAGTTTACAAGATCCTTACTTGGGCAAAGCAAAAGGAGTGTATACTTTAATGGGGAATAAGAAATGAAACATATCGGTTAAGGTATGAGTTAATTTAGAATGACAAGTGCTGGCTAAATGGAAGCTGGCTCTTTCTTTGGCCAAAGCATTAGCATTGCCATTCAACGTGGCAATGCTGCCAGTCTTCTGGCCACGTACCCAGATGACAGGGATGCGGAGGAGTACTTTGACGCTTAAGTGTACTATGTTGTCGTCGTTGTTAGAATATGGTTACTTACTTTTAGTCTTAACTTTCTATCATTGTCCATTTGTAGTTTGTCTATAATGTACATAGTGACGAATAAATGTTGTATATTCATACAGTATTTTGAATAGAATGCTCCATGAATTTAATGTGCAAAATTAAAATATCAACGTGATTGTTGTGTATGTGCGCTTATGATGTCTATGTGTGCGTGGCTGCGCCCACGCGATATGTCTAAACCGAAAATACATCAGTGTGTCAATAGCCGTCCTGCGTTTCACTTGTGCCCCGTAGTAAGAACTTAACAGTGGCGACGAGTTTTACCCACATCTTAAATTAATATCGAAAATGAATAGTTTTGGCATTTTGTCTACATTCGATCACAACGTGCAAGAATGGAAGTCGTATAAAGGCCGAATTACGCAATGGTTTATTGCGAACGACATCATCTTGAAGAATGATGCAGCTGGAGCCAAGAGACGGGCGATCCTGCTCAGCGCACTTAGCGAGGGTACTTATAAGTTGGCAGCGGATCTGGCACTGCCAAACGACATCCAGGAAGTACCGTATGACGACATAGTGCTGTTATTGGATGAGCATTTTCTTCCAAAGATATGCGGCTTCAGCGAGCGTTACAATTTTTACGCGGCTGTGCAGCAGCCGGGCGAGACATTTACGCAATGGGCATCAAGGCTACGGGGACTTACAGCACATTGCAAATTTAGTAACGTCGAGGAAGCGTTACGAGACCGGTTCGTGATGGGACTGGTAGCAGGCCATGAACGAGAGAAGCTGTTCGCGCAGGACATCGACAAGCTGACCCTGGCTAAGGCGGTGGAGCTGGCGGAGAGCGTGCGGTGTGCGCGCGTGGGCGCGGGCGCCGCCATGGCTACGGCTATCCTTGGGCAGCAGACGCCGGTGTTCCAGATCGCCAAACAAGTGAATAGTGCTAAAATCATTAGTGCCGGTAAAATAAAGTGTACAGTGTGCGGTCGTAATAATCATGAATCATCCCAATGTCGGTTTGCAAGCTATAAATGTAATAAGTGCAACACCAAGGGTCATTTACGTAAAATGTGTAATAAGGTTAATTACGTTTTGACAGGTGATGTGAGTGAGGACGACGACGGTAAGGCATTGTTTAACATACGCTCAGTCCGTGGGGAACCTATGACAGAAACAGTTTCAATTAACGGGAAAAATGTGCAATTTCAAATAGATAGTGGATCAGCGGTGACAGTCATATCCGAGGGTACCTACAAAAACTTGTTCAGTAATATTCACAACGCGGATTACCTGTCTCGTGCGAGTTTAGAGGGGGAGGCAGTGCGGACTCGCGCCGAGAGCGAAGGAGAAAACATCGGCGCGCACGCCGCCGCGGCCGCAGCTCCCATTGATCGCGCATCGTACGTTAACTTTGTTGTCGAAGGCGACATGCCGTTGACCCTGAATGAATTACGCAAAGCTACTAAAGAGGATACTGTATTACAGTTAGTGGTAAATTATGTCCAAAACGGTTGGCCAAAAAAAATGGTGGACTCACAGTTGAAACCCTATCATTTATGTAAGACACAATTATCTTATGAAGACGGTTGTTTAATGAGGGGTCATAAGGTGATACTTCCCGAATCTTTACGGTCGAAGGTTTTATTAGAGTTACATAGCTCGCATTTAGGTATCGTAAAAACGAAATCAGAAGCGAGGTCACGGGTTTGGTTCCCAGGCATTGATGCAGCGCTAGAAAAAATTATTTACTCGTGTGAAATATGCAAACAGTTACGGCCCTCGCCGCCTAGGGCGCCCTTAGCACCGTGGAAATTTCCCGATACCCCATTCCATAGGTTGCACGTCGACTTTCTCGGCCCACTGAATAATCAAATGTTCTTGGTAGTGGTAGATGCACACACCAAGTGGTTAGAAATATATGACGTGAGCAGTTCTACCACCTCGGCGACCGTCATTGAAAAACTTTATGATTTTATGTCTAAGTACGGATTGCCTCACACAATTGTTAGCGATAATGGTACTGCGTTTACATCCGCAGAGTTTACAAAATTTTGTTTATTAAATGGTATTGCTCATCTTACATCACCGCCTTACAATCCTGCTAGTAATGGACAAGCAGAAAGTTTTGTAAAAATTGTAAAAAAGGGCATAAAGTCGAGCGTTTTAGGTTCTCGCAATAGGAATGAGTGCAGGCTAAAAATTTTGAAATATCTGTTTGACTATAGGAATTCAGTACATTCTGTCACGGGTTTCTCACCGGCCGAGTTGGTGTTTGGGCGAAAGCTCAGAACACGTCTAGATTTACTACACCCAAAGATATCGTCGACCCCACGCACATCACTAATTGACGATGTTAACCAAAAGCAGTGCTCGCAAATTAAGTGCCATGGCGGCAATAACAAACAAGTGTATAAACCGGGCGATGAGGTTATGTTTAAAAAATTTCTGAACAACAGCAAATTTATGTGGTGCAATGGTACTGTTATAAAAAGACTCGGTAAAGTATTATATGTGATTAAAGACCATGGTTCTTCTTCTGACGTCAAAAAACATAAAAATCAAATTGTATTAAATAAAGGTATATCTCCAACCGGGCATTTGGACGATTTAATGCTGGATAGTGACCCAATCCAAAGCGAACCCAGCGGTTCTCACTCGCCGGATAGTGGGGAGGGAGAAAGGAATGAGGTGGTATTATCATCACCACCTGCTCCTCAGAATTTGAGATGTTCCAGCAAACTGTTACGGGATATACCTAGGGTTGATTATAAACAGTTCTTTTAAAATTAAATTGTGATTTTCTATTTATGTTAAATAGGGGGAGGGATTGTTGTGTATGTGCGCTTATGATGTCTATGTGTGCGTGGCTGCGCCCACGCGATATGTCTAAACCGAAAATACATCAGTGTGTCAATAGCCGTCCTGCGTTTCACTTGTGCCCCGTAGTAAGAACTTAACAGTATTCAAATATTTTTTCCTTGAATGGAAATTTCAGCTTTCAGCTTCAGTAGAATTCACAAATACAATGTGGTTCCTCTCACACTGAATAAATACACAATTTCATAGCTGCCACATTTAGGATGTACATATTTTCTGTGTATTTTCTCGTACCTGAAACATAAATACTTTATGTACATTAACTTAAAATAAATAAACGGTTTATCTCCAGAAATGTATGCAGAACGAAAATGTAATTTCCTGACTCTTCTTAACATTTTCATAACAATGATAGCTGTTGCTAATTGGTACGAAATTATGTGATCAAGTTGAATTTCTCCTTTACCTTCCTATAACGCAAGATAAATCATTCACTTATTTTTTCGGAGATGTGCTACGAAAATGTACCTTTCGTAGCAGTGGCGCCTACGCCGTAGCCAATGCGTAGCACTGCATAATATCTCTTTTTTTACCAGCCTGTTTATCATTTTTGAGTTTCCAATCATATATCTCCGTTTTTAGTAACACTTGATCACACGTAAATGCTTAAATTTTAATCTAAGGACGCTGTTGCATTTTCAACGCTAGGCTAAGAACCGAGAGTTGATAAGAAGTGCAAAAATATATTTAGGTATTCTACCAGAGGGTCGTGTTAGCCGCGGGGTTTCATTTCACTGTCGCTTAGTTTTAGTAATATAAGACTATATATACTAGTACCTTAATTATGCATGTACGGACCAAAACCATTTGTTTAGCAGCCAATAAATCACGTAGGCAATGGATTCAGAGCAACTATCCCCACTAACAATCAGAGGGCCTAGTTAACAAACTATGGCCACGACTTATACACACAGTGGCCCATTAACTAGACAAACTTCTGATCTGAAGCTTTCACATTGATGCGAGAAACGCAGAAAGTCAACTTAACACTGTATAATATATTATTTGACAGTCTTGAGTTGTGGTCCTTTTGGCCTCGGTAAGCCATAGTCGCCAAATTAATAATAAACTGGTATAGTTTGTTATATTTTCCATTTTTAATGGGATAGTAATAATTTAATTTTTGCAAGAATTAGCTGTACATTTTAAATGCAGTTATTTTCTTACAACCATCGTGAGACTCGCATCAAGTGGACCGCTGGAACCTTCACCAGGTCATCGGTCTACCTAGTGGGAGCCCTTCCAACGCATTATCTTCCGGTTCGCGGTCGCCATTCCAGAACTTTTCGGCCCCAGATTTTGTTATATTGTTATAATTCAAATGTGTTTTGTTTTATAGCACAGGGAGTTTATGCCTAGTTTTTTGCCGTTTAGCGCGACATCACAGTAAGTGGAAAATTAAAACTTTGATTTATAAAAACTGCTATGGAATATAGTATTCATAGTTTTTCATTTACATAGGCTGGATAAATTTCCTATATTTTACCGATGATTCAATTTAGACACTAGAACAGCTGAACTCTCATACAAATATTTTTTAACCTTCTGTACGTTCACAATATGCCGTATTTCAGGGCAAAGCGGCCAAATTGGCTGTTACGTGAACGATTATCTCTGATCATGATGTTAGATTCAGTTATTTTCTTTAGTACAGAAGCCTAAGGGCTAAATTAAATAAGAAGAACAAATGACCTTTAAAAGAGTCAAATTAAGCACTAGTATTTTATTTTCTTATTTATTTATGCTGTCTTGAGTTTCGAACGTTTTTCTTCACGGGTGACCACTGGAAACCAGCACTGTGCTGTGGGCCCCCATAGCATAGCATCATGCTAATTGGTGAAAACATGCTTGTCGCAGTCACGACATGCAAGCTGTCAACTTGTTTGTTCCGTCCTGTTGTAAATAAAATAAATAAATATAATAAAAAGCCTTTTATTTCTCATCTCAGGTAATTTACACACTGACATTTAGTACTAATTAAGAATTGAGTGTTAGTAACTTATCCTAGTTGGTTAGTGTTAGTTTTTATTATTATGTTGGAGATGTAGCTTCATTACAGGTAAAGGCCTCCTCCATCTTATTCCAGTTTTCGCGGTCCTTGGCAAGATTTAGCCAGTTTGAGCCAGCAGTCTTCACTATGTCATCAGATCATCTTTCGAGCGGTCTTCCAACCTTTCTTTTGTTCGGTGGTCCTGCCCATCTCGTGGTTTGGATCATCATCTGTCATCACCGATACGTGCGACATGACCAGCCCAACGCCATTTTAGTGCTAGTGCTTTTGTAAGAGCATCTGTCAGCTTTGTCATTTTTCTGATGTTTGCACTTTTTACCTTCTGTATGTTTCTTAAGCCTGCTATGCTTCTTTCCATCGCTCTGTGTGTAGTCACAATTTTCTGTTTTGTCCTGTTAGTGTGGACCCAGGTTTGACACCCATATAATAGGCTTGGTAACAGGCAAGTCTCCATCACTACTTTTTTTAGTTTTAGTGTGTGCCTTTAAGAATTTCTTTTAGAGACCAGAATTTTTTCCGAGTAATGTTTGCTCTCCGTTGTACCAGGCCCCTCAGAAAGTATTGCGAAAAAAAGTTTTTATATATGGGAGACTGGCCAGTTATTATGTTTTTCGAAAATATGATTATTTATAAGTAAAAATAAGTAAGTTCCAATTTCAAAATTTCCCTCCACATTTTTTGCGAGTTAATTCAAAGTATTGTGTCTCACTGAAATATGGATCTGCGCCGGGAACATTTTAGAGCTATGATTTTATACGATTTCAAGTGTCGCCTGAAACCGGATGAATCGTACGATAGACTTCAAATGGCATTCATGGATGAAGGCCCTTCCAAGGCAACCGTGTATCGTTGGTATAACGAATTCAAGCGCGGTCGACCAACTTTGGGGGATGACGAAAGAAGCGGTCGCCCTTTGACGGCTGTTACCGAAGAAAACGTGCTAGCAGTGAAAAATTTAATCCAAGACAATAGGCGAATACATATCAGGAGATTCAACACATATTGAAGATTGGATCGGGAAGCGTTCACGAGATTCTACACAGCCATCTTCGCGTGAGGAGGATAGTATCACGCTGGGTGCCGCACAACCTCACCGATGCTCAGAAGCAGGCCCGGGTGGAATGGTGCCGTGATATGCTTAACAAATTTGAAGCAGGCTCGTCTCGGCGTGTTTACGACATCGTTACAGGTGATGAGTCCTGGATTTATCAATACGACCCAGAAACCAAGCGCCAGTCGACTGTTTGGGTGTTTCAAAATGAGCCAACGCCTACCAAAGTGAAGCGATCTAGAAGCGGGGGTAAGATTTTGATCGCTAGCTTTTTTAATTTGACTGGCCACTTGGTATCAATTCCCTTACGGGATCAAAGAAGCATTAATGCCGAATGGTATACTTCCAAATGTTTGCCAGAAGTTTTCTCTGTTATAAGCAACAAGCGACCAAACACAGGGCTCCGCGGGCTACTGCTCCACCACGACAATGCACCTGCGCACACCGCACTCAAAACGAGGGACTTCCTGGACAGCACGCCAGTCAAACTCCTGGGTCACCCTCCTTACAGCCCTGATCTAGCACCGTGTGACTTCTTTTTATTCCCAAAAATAAAAAATCAGCTCAAAGGGATACAATTTTCGTCGCCGGAAGATGCGCTGGCTGGGTTCGAGCAGGCTGTAAACGAGGTGTCTGCGGCGGACTGGAAAAAGTGTTTTGAAAACTGGTTTAGGCGCATGAATCTTTGTATAGAGGCTGGTGGAAAGTACTTTGAAAAGATTTAATAAAAATATATGTACGTATAGAACAATTTTTTTTAGTTTCGCAAAACTTTCTGAGTGTCCCACGTATTTCTTCATCCATGTTCGCCTTGGAGAATGACACTTGTTTTCTTAAGTATATTCTTTCTACATAATCTATGTTGTTTCCTTTCATGCATATAGGTTGTCTGATACTGTTTGTCATTTTTCTGGTCTTACTTGCGTTCATTTCCAAGCCTATCATGGAGATTTCGATATCTAGTGAGCATATCATTTCTTCCAATTCTTCCGGAGTTTTAGTAAGCAGGACTATATCATCTGCGAACCTGAGATGGCTGAGAAATCTTTTATCTATTTTTATGCCTTTTCTAGTCCAGTTATTTTTTGAAATATGCTTTTCAAAACAGCAATAAGAAGTTTTGGAGAGATAGGGTCTCCTTGTCGGACGCCTCTTTCGATCTTGATGGACTCACCTCTTGTTTCTAGCATAACCTTGCTAGTGCTGTGAGCATAGATATATTTCAGGATATTTATGTACTTATGGTTGACCTTGAAGAGTTTCAGTGCTTCCCAGATTGAGCTGTGTCTGATAGCATCGAAAGCTTTGCTGTCAATGATAGCTAAGTATAGGCTTTTGTTAAATTCAATGTACGTCTCCATTATTTGTTGTAGTGTTTGTAGGTGGTCTGTTGTACTGAAACCTGAACGGAAACCAGCTTGCTCTGTAGGTTGTGAACCATCGATTCCAGGTGATATTCTGCTTAGAATAATAGATGCAAAGTGTTTGTATGTGCCGGCCATTAGGCTGATTGGCCTGTAGTTTCCTATGTCCGTAGGACTTCCTTTTTTGGACATAAGTATTATTTCCGAAGTAAACCATTGCTGAGGAACCATTTCGGAATCCAGTATATTATTGAACAGCTGAGTCAGGTGGTGGAGTAAAACAGGAGCACCTAGTTTGATGGCTTCATTTGTTATGCCATCCAGCCCTGGACTTTTCTCAGATTTCAATTGTCTTAAGTGATTGTACACTTCCCTTTCCATTATAGGCTCGATTGTGGTCCTTGTGTCACTATTGAATTGCATTTCTAAATCCATTTTGTCTGATTTTTTCATGTACAGTTCCCTATAGAACTTCGTGGCGTGGTTGATCACATCTTTTCTTGTATTCGTTGTATTTGATTTGGATTCCAGTTTTTGTATACACGATTTATGTAGCTTCAGGTCTTTGAACGCTCTTTTGGTGCTTTTATATTTCATAAGGTTTCTTGTGGTTATGTCTTGCCTATGTTTCTTATAATCTTTCTTAATAAATTTGTTTGTGATTTTAAACAGTTTGCTGAGCTCGTTCTTCATTACTTTATCGGTTTTGTTTTTAACCGACTTCTAAAAAAGGAGGAGGTTCTCAATTCGGATGTTTGTATTTTTTTTTTATGTTTGTTCGCGCATAACTCCGTCGTTTGCCAACCGATTCGAAAAATTCTTTTTTTGTTTGAAAGCGTATACTTTCCAAATGGTCCCATGAAAATTTTATCGAAATCAGATAAGCCGTTTCTGCAAAAATCAACAAACATTAAATATTTCTAACTTTTAGAAACTTACTACTTTTTTTTCTTTTTTCTATGCATTGCGTTTTTTGTTCACGCATAACTCAGTCATTTACGAACCGATTTGGAAAATTATTGTTTTATTCCAAAGCCTATGCTTTTTATTTGGTCCTATAGTCACCAAATCGGGATCTGATTATGGAATCTTGGCGAAATCGAGGGAACTCTTCAAGTTTTATAGGAAACGTACAGCGATTTTGGTATTTTCTACAACAAGTGAAGCATTTGCGTTCAATAAGAACCATTCTACCATCAGATCTGATGATGCAGCCAAGAGACAGGCACTGGAACTCCATAATAAGACAATGTATCTTAGCTGTGTTTGGGCTTGTTGGAATTGTAACGGTATGAACTTTCCACGTGTGACTAACTTTTTGACTTTCCTTATTCAACCTAAGTAACATGTGGGTCCTCTGCTTTGATAGTCTGTTTTCGCGTTGATCAGGGTTCTTATTCAAAATGCGTTGATCGTTTCTTTCCCTTATTTCTTTTAATCGTTTTCCTTTTTCTCAGTTTCTGTTCGACGCCTTTTCTCACACGAGAATCATTTTTACTAGGCCTACCCATATTTTATTATTAGATTAAAAATATGTCACTAAAAATTAACAAATAAAAATATTTTTTACAATAAAAGAAACCGACTTCAAAAAAGACTTAACGCACTAAAAAGTTAAAAATAATACTATAACTTACATATATTAATAAACCTAACCTAACCGACGATTAACCTATAATAAAATTTAATAATTCTTTGGAGTCGGTGCCAAGCAATATACGATACCTAAATGACTATATACAGAGTAAGGCCAGAAAAAAAACATATTACGCTACTAAATATTAATTAATTCAAATTATATTGCTTGGCACCGACTCCAAAGAATTATTAAATTTTATTATAGGTTAATCGTAGGTTAGGTTAGGTTTATTAATTTAGGTAGGCTAAAGTATTATTTTAAACTTTTTAGTGCGTTAAGTGTTTTTTGAAGTCGGTTTCTTTTTATTAGTTCTGTGCGTTTATTTAGTAGTTGCTCTGTTTCTGCGCTAAATATTTGGTGTTGTTTTTTATGTTTGCTGTTCTTGTTTAGAGTGTTTAGTGATGCTTCTTCTATTAAATTGTAATGGCTTTGTATGTCAGAGGTTTCTTTCGTATTTCCTAAATAAGATTTTAGGCTTTCCACAAAGCTTTCGACTTCACTATCCGTTTTTAAAGTTTTATTTGGTGGTTTAAAATTATTTCTATTCTTTTTCGAAACTCTAATATTAAGCGTTGCTCTTACCAGTCTGTGGTCAGAAGGAAATCTAAAGTTGTTGAGAACTTCGATGTTGGTTATGATTTGAGGTTGGTTTGTTGTTATAAAGTCTATTTCATTCGTTGTTTTCCGATCGGGCGAGCTCCAAGTCCAGCGTCGACTTTCCCTTTTCTTATAGTATGTATTCATTATGGAGAGTTTGTTTTCGAAATCGAATTCGAGGAGTAGTTCGCCCCGGTCGTTTCGCTTGCCATAACCGTATTTGTCCATTATTAAGTCCTCACCCTCCTTGGGAAGTCCGATTTTAGCGTTAAAGTCGCCCATTAATATTATTTTATCATCAGCTTTGGATAGTGCTGCTGAGATGTCAACATAAAATTTATTGCTTTTATTTTCACTTGCTTTCTCAGTGGGTTCATAGACTTGGATTTGTGAAATGTGTAGATCTTCTTGTTCCGGTTGTAGCAAAGCGACTTCTATGTTTTCCTTTCTTGTATGTTTTCTTAATAAGAAAACCAACCCCGCATTTTCCCTTAGTTTGACCAATGTAGCATAGTATGTGATTTTGGTATTCTTTTATGTTGTAAGCGGTTCTTTTTACTTCTGAAAGACTCAAAATATCGTATTTTACATTTTCAAGAGCATGAATAAGTTGTAGGTATCTCTCTGTCGAAGACAGGGATCTTACGTTGTATGTGCCTATTTGCAGAGTTTTATTGTTACTTCTTCTGTTTACTATAGATGGAGGGTAGTGGTCATTCATCCCCACGGTGACCAGCCGGCTTGGGGAGTGTAAATTGTTGTTGTATTTGTTATTGTTGGTATTTGAGTTTTCTCCTCTTTTCGTCCTGTTGTACTTATAACTATTTTGTCATGCATTGTATGTTTATTTATTTTTTGTATTTTTTTATGCAAGCCGATTTTTTTGTCGCAAGGACGTCTTGCGACAAATACATATTTTTAAAAACCGGGACACACAGGCAAAGAGAAGAAATGCAGAAGTGCTTCCTACCACTGCTTTTAAAAGTCGTTCTAATTAAATTTTAAGTCGTATCATAACATATGATTACCGCCTGAAACACAGGATTACCTAGCTCAGGCACAAACCATGAGTGAACATGACATAGATTTAAGAAAACTTGTATGTAATGCTTACCTTATATTTTTTGAATAAATTATTATTATATTATTATTATTCTATGTACGTAAATATAATGAACATGCATACTACACCCATATGCAAATGTTAATATTAAATGAATAAAACGCTGGCGTAGTTTGTGGAACATAATCACAATTAGAACTTGAATATATTTAACAAGAATAGCAGTGATAACGAATTTGCACAGACGCAGATAGTGGGGCTTTTCCTGTGTCTCAAGATATAACATGTCGCGATTTAAAAAGAAGAAGTTTTAAAATATAAGTAGGAGTAATAAAATGTCTATTGGTCACGTTGAGAATAAGAATGAAAGACATAAAAAATGTAAGTGAAAATGGCAGGAAGAAAAACCACGACATTTTTTTTAATCAAACACAAGAACAGCTCAGGTAAGAGCCTTAATTGGTGATGTGTGTAGCTCAAATGCGTAAGGTCAGATGCGTAATACGTACAACGGCGTGCATTATGACTAGGTGGCCTACCATGACGTCTTAAAACATTATTGTTTTACTCCTTTTCCAGTGTGAGAAAGAGATGGCGCTAGACATCCTGTATAGCTCTATCTCTTTCCCACACTGGAATAAGAGTAAAACAATACTGCTTTTAGACGTCATAGTTGGCCAGCAGATGTATGAATGAGGACACAAAATAATAATAACAGTATACAACATAATATTTCGATACTAATGCGACTAAAAATTCATTTCTTACAACGATAATTTAAAGTAAAATAATGACCAATATTTGACGAAACCCATTTTGTATTTCCTTAACTTAAGTGCATTTTAGGAAAGTCATTTCCACTCTTATTAAACTTTGGATGAATTTATATCACGAACAAAGTCAGTTTAACTATACAATTCAATTTTAAGCTAGTCGTAACTTCATTTCAGAGTTTATTAAAAAGTGAGTTTATTTTTTGTTCTGTTTTTTTTTTCCGCTACTTCCCCACTGCTCAACTAGTTGAGCAGTAGGACGTAGTTTGTATTACCGAACATTTTATACTCTATAACTCAACTATTTTTTGCTCAACTTAATTGAGCAGTAGGTCATCCTATTATAAAATCGAACATATAACTTACGGCTCAACTGCTCAAAATAATGGTAAGATGGAATTGTATTAACTGCGAATGTGAAAATACGAAACTTGCAATGCAGCCCTTTATGACGTGCGTGGACAACATTTGAAAGAAAAAGTACTTCATAAAAATAAATAATCAGTATGTTAGGAGATCGACATAGACACAACAATGTGCTCGAACGTTGGTATAAAAAAACAAAAACAAATCTATAAACAAAAACACCATGACATTATTAAGATTATTAAAAATATTTGCTGACATTGACGTGCTTGCGATAGATAAGACAGCGAACAGGTGGCTTACCATAACGTCTTAAAACATTATTGTTTTACTCCTTTCCCAGTGCGAGAAAGAGACGGCGCTACACATTCTATATAGCTCCGTCTCTTTCCCACACTGGAATAAGAGTAAAACTTTAAGACGTCATGGTACCCCAGCAGGAGAAGAAAGATGTATCTTCTTACATAATGATGATTTAATTATGTACATACAAATGCAACTAAATAATTCAGAAATCTCAACTGGGCACGCTCTCGAAAAACTACGATAACATATTCAAGAAAAAGGAAGACATAATTATTAATACTTTTGAAATTTCATATTAGTGGGTGACGTACCTACTACCTATATTAATGACGATTAAAGTTTCATTCTAAGTTCGTTAACACTTATCTTGTAAGAAGAAAAAATAGTTTTTTTTTAATTTTAAGATTTCTTAGTAGTGGGTGAAGTATATTTATTATGAGATTTGGAGTTTTTATTTCTAGTCTATAAATTCACCTAGTTCTTTAGTTACTTAGTTAGTAGTTTTCAATTGATCAGCGGGTATTACCCACTGCTGTTACCAGTTGAGCCGTTGATAAATGAGCCTTTAAAGTCACGGACATGTCGAATCACCCTCGTTATGAAAAAAATACGGTGAAATATGATTCAAAATAAGGAGCTGAATGCACCCTGTAAGTCTGTGGAGGGCTTTCCCTTACACACTGTGTAGTGATAGTTAAAGATAGTTTAATGGGTGCTTATGAGGTAGGCAAGTAGGCAGTGCCTTGCTGTGATGCAGTCGCCTGGTGCTTGCTTAAGTTCCGTAACATAAGTCGGGGTTTTACCACCGAACCCCCACCGCTCTCAATTCTTATTATCAGTAATCCAACAGATAACGAGTATCCAATAACCATTTAGACACTTCCATTACCGCCCAAACACAATATTTGTGTCAGGTGGCAATGTTGATTTATTTAAATCTACATTGAAATGCCAAACCAAATAACCGAGGAAACTAATGAGTTCCAAAAACCTGATTATCGCTAAATTGGTTTGTAATATAAGGTACTAGGTGCTAATTTACTGTGACAGAATTGAGGTGGAATATTTATTGAATTTATCTGGCTTTCTAAAAGGATTTTTTTAGGTTTTGTTTGGACCTAGTAATCCCAAATCCAATTTCCATCAAAATATGGTCCCTATTTTGTTTTACGACTTATAAATACTGTTGTTCTATAAAGCTATCAGATCAATTATACCAGAGAGCCTAAACAAATGGGAAAAGTTATCAAAGCGCTCCGTTATATCTACAACTACTTTTAACGGATTGACTCGATTCCCAGCTTATGCCTCTCATCATTAGCGTAGCCTTTACCCAAGTATGTTGGGATAGGCTTCCAGTCTAACAGAATACAGCTAAATACCAGTATTTTACATAGAGTAACTGTATATCTGACCTGCAAAACCCAGTTCATCAACATTATCATTCATCATTTCAGCCGCAAGACTTCCACTGCTGGACATAGGCCTCGCCCAAGAAGGGGGGTTTTGCCATTATCGCCACGCGCTTGGCAGGCAGGTTGGCGATCGCAGTACGGTTGTTGTAAAATCACAGAGAACGCTGCTGCCCATTCTCTGGTAAGTGCCTTATTCGGCTCTTACGACACCCACGGGAAGATATGGGATGGTGCTATTCTTTACGTCCGACACCATACAGAATAAAAAATGAAAAACCAGTTAGTACTAGGTAATACGATACCTATCCAATTGATTTAGAGGAGTATGATGAACAGGTTGTTAATCCCCCATTTAAAAAAGGAGGATCTTAAGACTAGGCGGGTGTTGTGTTTGGGGGGCTACTGCTTACTTACTACTGTTTTAACTTTTTGTATTGTTGCGACATATTTTAATTTTTTTAACCGTCGGTATGGCTATCACTTCGTCTAAGCCCCCAGATATTCGTCCTTTCAGTGTACAAAAAAAAACTATCAGATCAATTTATTACCCAAATCCTTAGAAAGCCACCAGCTATCTCCCCGCCCCGCTACCCCCCACGTTCACACCACATCCCGTCATCCAGTCGCCGGCGACTATTTAGTGAGTCGAGGGTAGTTCGTTACTCAATTAGACGACGGTTAATCAGCGCCTTCCAAACAGACCGTATTCAGAATGAATAATTTCGTCTGCACATCGTCTGAGTAAGACACCAACCTGATCATTTGCATTTCCTTCTGCAGTGTAGGATAGTTATATTTTAGAGAATTTAAGCCGTCTATATTTTACACTATAAGTCTATATTACAACGCAGATATGAGTAGAAACGCTAGGAGGACGCGCTCTGACATACACTAATGCTATGGTTATCTGATGTTCTTCAAAACGATCACGTGCAAAGTACTCGCAACCTGCGTGCGTTGTAATCAAATGTTTATAAACGAAGACAAATCGAAAGGAATATGTAAGCATCGCGACAGATGACGTTCTTTTACTACTGCCTAGCCTCAATGAGAATAAGGCCTGAATCTATTTTTGGGGCCGTGGGGTCCGAGTGCTCCGGGAGCCGTGGGGTCCGAGTGCTCACAGCCTTTTAAGGTTCCAACCGCCTAGTTGACGTTTCCTGTGGGTTGACCCAAGGGCTGGCTTTTACTGTGGCCAGAGGCTAGAGTCTCTTGGGTACGTTACCAGCTGACAGCGTTGAGAAGGAGTTTTTTGACGCCCTTTTATAATTTATTCTTATTTTAGTTATTTAATTGATTAGTTTGTTAATTGTTTTAATGTATGTAGTAGTTATATAATATTTTTTTTGTAATTAATAAGAAAATGTGTTAGTTTGCTCTTCTACTATTAGGCATTTGTGCAACATTTAATTCTTGGTGTAAATAATGAATGACCTAGATAGTGACAGATGTTATTTTTTTATCTGGAGGAAATCCCCCACTCTTTGCGAAGCCGTAGGCACAAGCTATTATTTTAATAAACAGCTGAGTAGTGTGCTTATTTTAATGGAGAATGGTAGCTAATTAAAATGTTTGTTTCTGCAAGTGCAAAACGTGCTACAGAAGAGAGTCATTTAAAATAAAGCTAGTACCGAAACACGTCTGGCTAATTAGTAGTCATATGTTTATTTATTTATTTATTTAACACTTCAAGTACAATGTACAGTGGCGGACTTAAGAGCGTTTATACCCTACGGCATTTCATACAAACTTTCAAGTCGTTATTTTCCG